>VXBC01003483.1:22525-126324 GCA_013399945.1 Ploceus nigricollis | reverse complement strand
CCCCCTTCTCCCATGCCATAACCCTCCCCCCGATTTTTTTTGCCCAGCCAGGAGGCTGCAGGACCCCAAAATCCCCCCTCACCCTGCTGCAATCTCAGCAGTCTCCACCCTGCCGGCCCCGGGTCCCCCGGGTCCCCCCCTTACCTGCGGGGTCGGGACACGGCTTTGCTCGGCTCCTTGTGCACCTCCCGGTCCTGCGGAGGGGGTATATAAGGGGCCGGGGAGAAACTTCTGGAAAGTTGGGAAAACCCTCTCAAAAATGCTTGGGAGGGAGAGGAAGGGGAGGATCCGTCCCAGCTCTCTCCCGGCCCGCCGCCAATGGCAGGGAATGCCGGCCCCGCGCCGCGGAAGNCTGGGGCTGCCGGGACCCTCTTTCCTGGCGGGATGTGATTTCCTCCGAGGGCTGTGTTTCTCCCAGGAGCAGGACAGAGCTGCAGGGCAGAGGACTGCAGGCGAAAGGCCATTTCCGTGTCACCAGAGGGATGTGACACTTGGTTAAGGCAGCAGCAGGAGGGTCGGGCCATGCTGTGGCAGGAGGCTGCAGGGAGAGCTCTCAGTGCTGCGCTGGGATGGTGCCCAGGGTCCTGCAGGCTCCCAGGCTGAGCCACAGCCGGGCTGGAGGATTTCACTCACACCAACCTAAAGCTTCCCTTATCCTCCTTTTCTTTTTCGTCGTTCTCTGAAAGCTTTTCCCGCAGCTTCACTGTGACCACCTCTTGCAAACTGGAGGCGATTGGGGGATTTTTTAATGCCTTTCCTCAAANCGCCGCGGAAGGGGGGTCGGGATGGATGGGGGATGCGCGTTCCCTCCTCCTGCCCTGCCTGTCCCCAGCCTGTCCCCTGCCTGAGCCCAGCCAGGCCTCCAGCAGGAACGTGGGGAACTATTCCCTGCCCAAACTGTGCTTTTGCCTTCTTACAGGGCTCGGGCCCATCTTATTTCGGTCCTCTCCCTGCTCCTGGCATCTCCTGCAGCTGGATGGTTGTTGGCACCAAAGGCAGGTAGTGATATATTTATTTGTTTCTGGGCTGTCACCCTCCATATGAAGTTAGAGGTGGTGCAAAGGGCTTCAGCCACAACTGGAGCAGTCACAGGCAGCCAGTGTTTTAACACCTGCCCCATCCTGAAATGTGAATCTGAAATGTGCCCTGATTGGTGACCTCCAAGAAAGAACAGAGGGCTCCAGGGAGACCTCAGAGCCCCTTCCAGTGCCTAAAGGGGCTCCAGGAAACCTGGGAGGGGACTTGGGACAAGGGATGGAGGGATAGGACACAGGGAATGGCTTTCCACTGCCAGAGGGCAGAGCTGGGTGGGATATTGGGAAGGACTCCTGGCTGGGAGGGTGGGGGAGCCCTGGCACAGGGTGCCCAGAGCAGCTGTGCCATGGAGAGGTTTCTGCTGAGTCACAAGTGTTGAAGCTGAGATTCAACCCTGTCATGTTTTAGGCCAGCACAGGATTGTTTTTGGCAATCTGGGAGTGAGGGATATTCGAGGTACCACCCCCCTCTTGGATGGTTACATCAGCAGAAGGATGCTGCATCCTTGTGTTCTTTAGCTGATGTCTATGTCTCCCTTTTAATCACACTATAATTTCACTTCCCCCCCTAATTTTGGCTCTGCCAAGTTTTTCTGCTTCCCTCTGAAGACGGGGATCTCAGTAGGTCTCAGCTTCCTGTTGCTGTAGTAGCAAACAGCATCTGATTTTTCCTTCTGGCTTTGAATATTCTGCTTGTTATCTTGGAAGCATCTTGCTTTGGAATCACCATTCCATTCCCCCTTCGTAGCCCACCTATTATAGAAGGTAGCATCAAAAAGTGACATTTTTCTTCCATCTGACCTGTTCAGATGGTGCCATGTGAGTAGATACTTCTCACCTCAAACAAGAGGAGATCTTTGAGACCTCCCTGTAAAAAAAAGTCTCCATCAGCTGCAACAAACCTAGTGCTCAGTGATGTTTAGAAATCTGGTCTCTTCAGGGAGGGATTCAGTGGGAAAAATAGCTTTGGAATACCTTAAGCAAGAGATTTTGGTCCACTAGTGTCTTTTGGTGCAGTTAGCTTTGCTTTATGTCTGCATAAATGATCAATAGCGGGGTCCCAGAGTTTTTATAGCACAATTTTGGCTTCATTAAAAATGAATTTGGTGATATCAAACCATCAATACCGAGGTAAATGTTACTGGTCCGTCCCAGCAACGTGTGCCAGCTGAGAAATGAGAAAAGCTCCTTTAAACTTCCACCATCAGCTGCTTTTCTCTGCCAAATTCTGAATTGCTCCACCTTCAAACCCTGCTCTGTAATTACTTCCCATGCAAGATTTTTTCACCTTCCGAGTGAAGTTTAAAATAAACTCTTAAACTTTTAATCCTGATTTCTTTCACTGCCTCCCAGCACCAAAGTCCTTTGATGCTCTGGAGGCTCTGTGCTGCAGTCCTTTGAAATGGCTTTGCCTCAATAACATGAATTTGGAGTAGAATGAAAATAGTTGTGTTTGAGGGCTGGCAGCCCAGCATAAAGATATTTCAGATTTTTCCTGATTTTTAAGTGTATATTTCAACTTATTCCTTTTGTTTCTACAACACAACCTGGTAAGAGCCCCTGCAGAGTTTTGGGATGTGAATATGCAGAAAATGAGTCAGTTCTACCAAAACGTCAGCAAACAGCTTCATCTTGACTGTGAACAGTTTTGTCCAGGGCCGAAGTTGTGGAAATCAGGCTGATCTGCATTGCTGGGCAGGATTCCTGCTGCTCTCCAGTGATTTCCAAGCGGATCGGGCTGTGCAGAGGCGCTCCCAGCCCCCACAGTGCCACGTAGGAGCTCCTCCAGCGGTGGGATGGGGACTGGGAAGGGGGAGCCAAACTGGGAGTTGCCCTCTTCCGTCTCCCCTGCTCATGTAATGAGCGGTTCCAGCTGCCAGAGGGACACATCCCTCCTCCAGCCCAGCTCCTCCCCTCCAAACCGCACTTGCGCGGGGCAGAACTCGAGTTCCTTTTGTCTGGAGTTATTTCCAGCGTGGGGTGGCTTTGTGGGTTTAGGGCAGTGCAGATGTACTGAGCCTTAAATTAAAATCCACCCCAAGTTTTTGTGATGTGGGTGTGATCCTGCAGCCCCCACGACAAAGCAGAGGGAGATTTCCAGGCTGTTTTTGCAGTGCTTGGAAACTTCTGCTGGGATGGAGAGCGGTGAAATCCAGCTGTACGAGGAGTTCAGTTCTGTGGGAAACAGTCCATGCCTAGCCATGAAACATCCAGATTGGTGCTGTTGGGCTTCTTGTTTCAAGCAGTGTTACTAATTCACTTGATTATCTATTGAAGGAGTGTCTTATTTCTACGAAAGCAGATGCTGTGTGTTCTTTGGACAGGACTTTTTAAATATAAACTCCAGCAGCTTTGCACTCTCACCTTGCAGTGACCCAGGAGACTCATCCTGTTCTCCTGTGCTGGAGACAGTCTGTCATCTTCTGTGCTGCTGTGAGGCAGTGCTGGTGCAGGATCTCTGCTTTCCAGGGTCATGGCTGAGGAGGACAGGGATGCTGGGAGCCAGCACTGAGGAGCCTTAAAATCACCCCATGGTCAGGGACACCTCCCACTGTCTCACCTTGCTCCAAGCCGCATCCAACCTGGCCTTGGGCATTTCCATGGATCCAGGGGCAGCCACAGCTTCTCTGGGCACCCTGAGCCAGGGTGTCACCACTCACACAGGGAACAATTCCTTCCCAATATCCCCTCTAACCCTGCCCTCTGGCAGTGGGAAGCCATTCCCCCTTGTTCTGTCACTTTCTGCCCGTATAAAAAATCCCTCTCCCTCTTTTTCAGGAGTCCCCTTCAGGCAGTGGAAGGGGCTGTGAGCTCTCCCTGGATCCATCTCTGCTCTAGAGCTTGTCAGGGCTTGCCAGCTTCTCCAGCTCCTCACATGCAAAGATTTTGGGGGAATTCTGCTTCCTGGCTCAGCTCAAGGACAAGTTTGGGTTCAGCACTTTAATTTCCTCTCTGCACACCCTCCTTTGGCACTGGGAGCTCATTCATGCAGCCCCAGGCACCGTGGAGCCGTGGCTTTGCTGGCAGCAGTGCCCTGCACTGGAGTGGGATCCCAGCCCTTCTCCCCCTCTCTGGCTCTCAGCCATGCCCAGCTCTGGCCTGGCTGGAGCTGGGGGGGCCCAGCTTTGTGTGAGCAGACAGCACACAAAGGATGGCAGTGGAGCTGAAAGGCTGCATCCTGTGGATCCATGCCCTGGCCTGTCTGGAGTGCAGCTGTGAGAGCCAAACTCCTGTGCCAGCCTGCTGTGCCCAGAGCTGGCCGTGCCAGCTCCAGGCTTCCAGGGAGCTCACTGGGTTTACATGTCCTAAAGGGGCAGATTTGTGGATCCTCTGCAAAGCACTGATCTCCTTCTGCTTCCTCAGGAGGTGTGGTGGAGGAGGAAAAGGAAGAGGAGAAGACCTGACTGCTGTGGAGCAGATTCCCCATCCATGGCATCATCCAGGTATGTCACAGTGCACAAAGCAGGGAGGACAGGCTACAGAGGCTGCAGCTGCAGCTTTCCCACAGGGCACAGCAGAGAGAGATTCCCTTGATCCCAGGTTGTAATCCGTGTTTAATACTCCCAGAGAAAAGTTCAAAATCCACAGGGTTTCCTGCCAACACAGCGAGGCAGGGGGGTGGAATTCCTCTGGTGCTTTTGGGTGGAAAGAATGACATCTGTGTGGCCTCAGCAGAGGGCCAGCACGGGTGGTGGCAGGTTGGATTGCAAGCCCCTGCATCCCACACCTTCCTGGGAGCTGGGCTATGGCAGGAGGAGATGGAATCCTTGTGGATGTGGCAGCAGGGATTTGCAATCCCTTGGGAGGACCCAGGGGGCTGTGGGTTCCTGAGCTGTTCCTACACTGATCCAGGAGCGCTGGTTTGGGATCATGGCGAGCCAAGAGGACTCCAGGATGCCCTTTCCAGGCCAATGTTTGGACTCAGTGGTTCTAGAGAACTTTTCCAACCTTACACTCTGTGATTCTAAGATGAGCACTGGTGATATGCACTCCTTACCCTCTCCCTTCTGTCTCACAGTGACTGGGACTGTGAGATCCTGACTGGATCCTCCCAAAAAGCAGCCAAAAGGAAAAGCAAGTGCTTGGTTTGTCAGCCACATCAGCCCCACGGGCACAGGGGCCATCTCAAGGACAGGATGTGAGAGCACCAGGGCTTCGGGATGCTGCAACATCAGTTTCCCCACTGGAAACAGGCAGCAAGGAATGTCCAGTTCCAGGTTTTCACCCTTTATTACAAAATACAAGCAGAGAAGGCCCAGGTGCTCGATCTGCTCTGCACAGAGTGGAACTGTGGTGGGGTATTTCTGGTGTTAAAAGCTGCAATGAGCTCTCCCTTGTCTCTTCTGGCATTTTCCAGGAGCATATGGGAATGTGGAAGCTCTGAGCTCTGCCTGCCCTTCACATTTGGTGGAAGCTGAGAGGAGGCTCAGCCCCACATGCTCCCCCCTCAGGAGATGTAAAAGGAAACCGTTTATTCTGGAGCCAGCTGAGGGAACAGAGCCGCCCCTAAACCCGAGCCTGCCTTGAGGGATCCTCAGCTGGCCAATCTTCTGCTGCCAGCACAGCACTGCTCAGGCTGGGAGGCGGGGTGGGCCCAGCCTGTGCTGTGTGTGCAAGTGTGTCACACAACTGCCTGTCTCCCCACTCCTACTGCTGACCCTAAAAGTCTTCTCCTTGTTGGGAATCAGGTTCTCAACTAGCCAAGCCCTAAAACTGCCACTGTTGATGCCAGAGGAAGGAGGGGGCTGAGTGCAGGGCAGGGCTGGGGCTGCTGGGTTTGCTGCCCTGGGGACTTTGGGGGGTTGGTGCAGCAGTTTGAAGGCAGGAAAGGAGGAGGGGAGGGATGAATCCCAGGAAGGATTCCTGCAGTGGCCCAGCAGGAACAAACAGTGTGTGCAATCCTCCTCAGCCAAGAGCTGAGAATGTGTAAGCAAAGGGATGCTTAGGAAGGGCCTTGGCAGCCTCTTTGTCTATTCTGCTCTTGCAGAGGCAGCAGAAAAGCTGCCCAGAGAGATACAGCAGGAATCACAGGACCTCAGACTGGTTTGGGTTGGAAGTAATATTAAAGCGCATCCAGTCCTACCCCTGCCATGGGCAGGGACACCTTCCACTATCCCAGGTTGCTCCAAGCCCTGTCCATCCTGACCTTGGACACTTCCAGGGATCCAGGGGCAGCCACAGCTTCTCTGGGCACCCTGTGCCAGGGCCTCCCCACCCTCCCAGGGAACAATTCCTTCCCAAGATCTAATCTAAAATCTCTGATTTAGTATAAAAGCAAGCAGGAAAAAGGGTTTCATCCTTCCCTAGTTTCCAAGGACCATGGTTGCCCCAAGCCTGGGGATGTTATACTGATCTGATGGGACCAAACCAGTTTGTGTCCAGATCTGAGCTGCTGCAGCTTTGCTTGGGATGACAAAATGCACCCACCTGGGAGGCAAATGTCCCTTGCCATAGGTCCAGATCGGGTCAGGGGGCTTAACCCATAATGTGGCAGTTCAGGATGTGTCTGCAGGAGGCCAGGATGTATCTCCAAGGCCAGAGACCCTTCGGAAACAAGTGACATCTTCCCTTTGTCCCCACGTGAAACCCCACTTAGCCTGAATACTCCTGCCTGCTTCAAATATGCCAGCATAAAATTGTAGTGTGTTTTTCCCAGTTACTGTATAGATTCCCCATGAAAATCTGGCAGGGAGGAAGTGGCAGATTTCTGGAAGATTCAAGGAGCCCACATGATGCAACCCCGCTGCATTCTTGCAGAGCGACGCCTGCTCCTGGGAGCTTCAGAAGGAGCCACTCACATTTTATTCCAGCTGCCACTGGGCTGCATCCACACATTAAAGACTTTTCCAGGGTCACATCCCTGTCCTGCCACAGCTCCTGGTGTTGCAGAGCCACATTCCTGCCTCAGGGATGTTAATTTTAGAAACAAAACCCATTCTCTGTTTTCCGTTTTCCGTCTTTCGTAACTTGCAGGGTGGAAAGTTGTGGATGGTCCAGTGAACTTTTTTCTGTTTCCCATTTCAGAATGAAGCTGTAAAGGCTTTTTCCTGGTCTTCCCTTCTGCGTTTAGAAACTCACAGGCATGTTTAGTTTTGGGAACAGTCATGCACTTGGCAGTAAGAACAGCAAATATGGATCCTGGAGCAAGGGAAGCTCCGTGGCCGTTGGATGGGATCTGCCAGCTGAGTCACACAAGGCAGATGTGACTCATCACATCAGAGCTGCGTCTGCAGATGTCCCAGGATTTTATAAAGCTGAGCAAGGCTGGTTATCCTCTGTAAAAGCTGGGGAGACTGAGGCATGGAAGGTGAGTTTGGGGCAGAATCAGAGCCAGGCTGGTTTGTGCTGCTTTCCTTCTCCACAAGGATGCTGAGGACTTGATAGGGAGTCCCAGAGACACAGACAATCTGCTGAGGGCTGGGACCCCAGGATTTGGAGCTACTCTGTGTGGGATTATCCCAGCTCCAATCTCATCCAGCAGAGATGGATCTCATGGCCAAGGGGTCCTCTGGATTTACAGAGCAGCCTCTGTATCCTTGTCTTCTCTCCCTGCTCCTGGTTACTCTGCTGTAAACCCCAGGCAGGAACAGGCTCTGCTTTGTGTTTCTGTAGCCTGTGGGACCATGATTGATGCCTTTCTCCAACGTGGATGCCTAAACTGTGCTTCCCACAATGGGAAGAGATGCAGGAGCTGCCTCTCTCTGCACCTCCAGGCAGCACACTCCAGCTCCTGGCCCAGCACTCAGCACGTTGAACATCTCCTGCATGTCCCTGGATCTGACAGACTGTTCCCAACACTGGAGGAGGCATCAGAGCTGCTGAATTTGGCTTTGTACAGAAGGTCTCTTGTTCAGCCTGGGGCAGAGGTGCTTGGGAGAGGTGGGGTGGGAGGTTTAGATGAATGAGGATCGTTGTTTCACTCCTGATTCCCTTCAGGAAGGTGCTGGATGTTTCCCAGCTGTGCACAAACAGCTTGGATTCAGTCTTTGAAATCATTTGTACTTCTGGACTCTGTTGGCTTTGACGTCAAGACCTGAATCCCCCTGGGATCACTCCTGGTTTGGGACCCAGAGGATGCTGGGCTTACAAAGACATGTGTGAATCAAAGCCTCTTACAGCTGCCCTCCTCCTCTCCTCTATGGATCTGGCTTAGCCCCATCCAGTTGGGAATTATTTCAAGCTCCTTTGCTGCCTGAACACAGAGAAGCAGCAGCAAAGAACTTAAGGCAGCTCCTGAGTTTTGAACATTTCAGGATGCAAGTCATGGCTGTAGTTCAGTGGGAGGGAAACACTCAAATCCTGAACTTCCAAGGGTTTCTGTTGGATATGGAATAGCCAGTTCTGGTTGTTGTAGTTTCCAGTGACAAAGCTGTGTGCTGGACATGCAAAATAATGGAGAAAATGCAATTTGTACATTGTGGTGTCTTCATTTTCCAAATTCACCTCCCCAAATTCAGAAATATCTTCTATGACTGTGATGGTGCTTGTCTTGCTGAATTAACAATTGAACTATGATTTTCTCCCTAATTCCAGTTACTAGAATAATTGGATCTGCTGGAGGCAAGTTCATCAGATGTGGGATGCACAATGAATCCACCCTGGGCTCTGTCTCTGATTCACCACGTGACATGAATCCAGCAATTCACCGCTGTCTGAAGCTTTCCTGACTTCCCTGGCATTTGCAGGAAGGTCCATGGTCACCCTGTGGAAGCAGGTATGAAGTGGGGCAGGGTGGGGGGACACCCAAAAAGCCCTGCAGGAATCTTGGGCACCACAGTGCTGGTGTAGAGTCAGTGCAGACAAATCCTTGTGGGCATGGGAAGCACTGGGCTCCTGGCACCGTGCACTCCAGAGGTGCTTTAGGGCCTCATCACCTGTGTTGTCCCATTAGCTGGAAAATCCCAGTGCTCTGGCTTCAGCTAAACAGGTAATTGTGTGCCTTGGTGCCAGCCCTGCATCCCTGGGGCAGCAGGACCACTGTCCTTGAGGGTGGGACCAGGGTGAAAAACCTCCTCCAGCCTTGACTGCCACCAGGGTTTCTGTCTCCGGTCCCAGCTCCAGTCCCACGCCCTGAATCCTGCACTGGGAATACACTTCTGGCTCTGTGTGGCTGTGGCCATGAGTTTCCCATGCTTCAGAAAGTGCCATAAAGCCACAATAAACAGCACAGCCCCTGCACTGCTGTCCCTGAGCTCCCCTGGTCCCCAGTGCAGCTGGTGCTTAAACACTTGGGAGAATATTTAGGATTTCTGGGCCGCAGAAGTGTCAGTGTGGAAAAGGCTGCACAAAGCAGAGAGACCAGCGGAAATAGATGGATTTAAAAATAGTGGAGACAGAGAGGGGCTGGCTGGGATTCAGGAGCTACAGAGAGCACACAGATCCAATAAGGGCTCTGCAGGACTCCTTTAGACCCTGCTCCCACCCACACCAGCCCTGGGCACAGCTTCCCCTGCAGAGACTCCCCCGTGGCCCTGGCACTGCTCCCCTTTTGGGGTTTCCCCAGGGAGCAGTGCCCAGCCGGGATCCCACCCAGCTCCACGACATCCCCTCCGTGCATCCCCAAACCCAGACCCCGCCCCCGAGCCCCAGGGAATCCAGGGAATCTTTCCGCCCTCCCGCTCCGTGTCCCAGTGTCCCGGTCTCGCTGCTCCCCCCGCTGCCCGGTTCCGGCAGCATCCCGGGCTGGCTCCAGCCTTCCCCAACCACCAATCCCGGGAGGAGGAGCAGGAAGGGCTCGGTCTGCACCGCACAGCCCCGGGATGTGCCCCAGCAGTGCGTCCTGGGAGCCCCCTCTGCCAGGGAGCGGTGTCTCCCCTTCCACTTGCCCTGGGAATGATGCTCTTCCAGGCCAGTCCTCCCTGCTGGAAGGGAAAAGCAGAGCCAAGAGGAGTGAGGCTAGCAGGGGTCAGGAGGGGGAAAGGGAAGCAAAGATGGATGTCGAAACCCCTGGCATTTTTGCTTGTTTGTTGTTTTTTCTTGTTTTGGGTTGGAAAGGATCTTAAAGATCACCCATTCCACCCCCTGCCGTGGGCAGGGACACCTTCCACTATCCCAGGTTGCTCCAAGCCCTGTCCAACCTGGCCTGGAAGGGAAACTTAACTTATTTCAGACTCTGCCAAATATAATTTCAATTGTGATTTATTATGCTCCAAACTAGAAATAAGATGATGATAGTATAGATAACATAGATAACCCCAAACTGTGGGAGCATGGCATGGGAGCAGCATGGCAGGAAATTCCTTATGTCTTTCCAGGTTTCAGTTTCAAAGTTGCTATTCTGCCTAGGAGCAGACAGAGGGAGTCCTTCTCCTCTTTGAGGGACCTGCAGGATCCTCTTCTCCTGAAGAGGGCTCCCCAGGCTGCCCAAATCCCAGTTGCAATGAGGATTATGTGAACTGGTCTTCTCCTTCCCATGCCAGGAGTCTTGCCTTGTCTCTCTCTTTCCAGGGAAGGAAAGAGAGAGACAAGGATCTGCAGGAGAATCTTGGCAGAAAGACTGTGGGGATGGGAGTCCCTTAGAGCAGCTCTCATAAAATCACACAATCATTGTGGCACAGAATGGTTTGGGTCAGAAGGGACCTTAAAGCTCCTCCAGTACCACCCCTGCCATGGGCAGGGACACCTTCCACTGTCCCTGGCTGCTCCAAGCCCTGTCCAGCCTGGCCTTGGACACTTCCAGGGATGCAGGGGCAGCCACAGCTGCTCTGTTTCAGGGACATGTCCATGTGTCCTCAGGGATGTGCCAGGATGCACAAGCAGCAGGCAATCCCTTCAGCAGGGAACGGGAAGGGCTGGCTTCCTACAAGACACAAGGCTGGAGCCCCCAGGGGGGTTTGCAGTGATACCCTTCAGGTCTCCCACTCAGCTCTGGTCCAGAACTGCAGCCTCCCAGCAAACAACACCCAGAAAAGGGGGTTTGGCTGGTAGGGAAGTGTTTTATTTCCTTTAATTAACTGGATCTGAGCTGGATGGAGCCCAAGCCTGTTCTCGGTCACCAGCGAGCCCCGAGCTGTGCCTGATCAGAGCTGACAGCCCCAGTGGTGCTGGTGCCAATGCCAGCAAACCCCACTGACTGACCTGAAAAACCCCTACACGTCTGACACGAAACATTCGTGCTCAGGGGATGGATATTTGAGATGAAACCTCAGCAGCAGGTCCTGCTCAGATCCCCTCCTCTCCTGAATTTGCAATTGCTAGCAGCGAGGAAAATCTCTGCAGAGTAACTCAGGGATTGCTTAGAGCCCCTTGCATCGGGATAACCAAGTGAAGCACCAAGTTTTAGCCTGTATCTATCCAGGAGAGACAAATTAGAGCCTGTCAGGGTTCCTAGAGCCTGGCTGGGATGATTTACCAGGCATCTGAGTGCCTGTGCACACAGCTCCAAATGCCTGCCTTCCTTCAGGACACGCTGCCTCCCACAGGGAGCTGCTGGATGAAGGGGGAATTAAAGGCATTTGTTATTCCCTGACACAGTCCATCACCAGGCTGCCTTCCCAAGGAGCTGCAGCTCAGGGGCTTGCCTTGGAGGGAGGAGCTGCTTTATCATGGCATGGCAGCTCGCCCAGGGAGGAGCTGGGAGACAGCTGGGATTTAATCTAGAGCCGGAGTTCTGCTCCTGTGGGGAGGCCAGGGGTCAGAGAGATGAGCCAGGCTGCAGGAGGGAGGCAGGGAGGGGGTTTCACACTGCTGTAAGCACTCCAGCACTGCCTCCCCAGCCCAGCCTGGCAGGCAGGTCCCAGCCCCAGAGCTCTCATCCCAGTTCCCAGAGCTCTGTGCCCTTCCCTGACCTCGGCTCACCAGAAGCACGGAGCTGGTGATGCTCCATCAGCTCCATCCCATGCCTGATCTGTGCTTGCTGCCCACCCTCTCTGCACCCCCGTGTGTTTCCCCTGGGGAGTCCTGTTCTGTCTCCAAAGCCCTTCTGCTTCCTTCCAAAGGATTTATTTCCACGCTCCCAGCTCCCCTCTCCATCCTATAAACGGAAAGGCTTAGGCAGGCACTGCTGCACATTTAGAGCTGTGTGACCACGAGATTTGCTGCAGCCAGCCCAGTCAGCTGATCCAGCCACACTCACTCAAGGAATCATTTTCCACTGATGTCCAAGCTGTGGCTGCCCAGAGTGGGGGGAAAAAAAGGGAGACTTGGTGTGTTTGGGATAACTGGTGAAGGAAAAGCACACCTGGAGAGGGGGGCACATCTCTGCCCTTTGTATATTCCTGAGCTGCTCCATTTGTCAGGGGAAGCAGTTGTAGGATGAGGTTATGAACCAAAAGAGAGTGGATTTACATGGGATGTTTGGAAAGAACTGGTAGCTGTGAAGGTGGTGGAGCCCTGGCACAGGGTGCCCAGAGAAGCTGTGG
Source organism: Ploceus nigricollis (assembly GCA_013399945.1). Taxonomy (NCBI): domain Eukaryota; kingdom Metazoa; phylum Chordata; class Aves; order Passeriformes; family Ploceidae; genus Ploceus; species Ploceus nigricollis. The sequence goes on along the minus strand of VXBC01003483.1, from coordinate 113,930 downwards.
CTGCCCCTGGATCCCTGGCAGTGCCCAAGGCCAGGTTGGACAGGGCTTGCAGCAGCCTGGGATAGTGGAAGGTGTCCCTGCCCCTGAAACTGGATAAGCTTTAAGGTTCCTTCAACCCAAACCAGTCTGTGATTCTCTGTTATTTTCCTGAAACCCAGGTCCTCCTCTGGACTCTTTCCTTCCATCTGCAGTTTTCCAAGATCTCATTCCAGGTTCTGTACCTTGAGAAATTGATGTGTGCCCCCAGGGCTACCCTGGCCCTGCTAAATCCTGCAGGTTTGGAACCATTGCTGTTGTGTGAATCCCACAGGGCTGGATCCCTTGCTGTGGTGTGGAGCTGAGTTAAGGTCTCGTGTCACAGCAGCAGCTGCTGCAGCACCAGCCCTGGCAGCTCCTGCTGCTGTGGGCTGTGGTGGCCATGGCCAGAGGCATCTTCTGCCCTTGTGGCTTTGCCACTTGGCCTGGAGGAGAACTGGAACTGGAAAGTGAGTGACTGCAGCTTCAGCAGATGGTTATCCCATGAATCATGGGCTACCTGGCTGTGTGGTCATCCTGGATGGCTCCTGCTGGACCTGTTTGTGCACATGCAGCTGAGCTGAGGTTTCCTGGGAGGGCTGAGCTCCCTCACGTGCCCTGCCCAGCCCTGGTTGCACCTCGAGGCCACCACAGGGACAATTGGCACATGAGATGTCTCTCTTTGGATGCCCAGACTCCCCACCCTCGTGATGGGGCAGTTCTGCCCAATATTCCAGAATTCCCCTCCCCTCCTTCCCAAATCACCCAGCTGGGAGGGAGTGGGGACCTCTTGGACACGTCCCCAGCTGAATTCAGGGGATTCAGGGAAGGGCTCTGCTTCTTGGCTGATCCTGAGCTGCCCTCACCCCTTGCTGCTGTGGGGGAAAATCTCCAGGCCAAGAGAGGGGCAGGAGGGGATGGGTGAGAGGCAAATTCCTGCCAGGAATGAGTCACCCTCTCGTGCTATGCCTGGAAAAAGCAACTGCTCCCATCCTGCTGTGGGGCTGGGGCAGAAGGGATCTCTCATTCCTTTGGGATCCCTTTAGGGACAGGCTTTGCATTTTCCTGCTTTAAGGTAAGTTGGGCTGGAGTTCCACCCAGTTTAGGGAGAAGCAGCAGAGCCAGGTAGCAAATGCTAAATGACTTCCCAGTTCCTGGCTGGTGAGGCACAAAGCACAGGGTGACTTTGTCTGGTTCACCCACATCCTTTGTGTCATTTCAAACTGAGGGGAGAGATTTTAGATTAGATACTGGCAAGAACTTCCTCCCTGTGAGGGAGGTGAGGCTCTGGCACAGGGTGCCCAGAGAAGCTGTGGCTGCCTCTGGATCCCTGGCAGTGTCCAAGGCCAGGCTGGAGGGGCTTGGAGCAGCCTGGGACAGTGGAAGGGGTCCCTGCCCATGGCAGGGGTGGCACTGGGTGGTCTCTGAGTTCTTTTCCTACCCAAAACAAGAAAAAGAAAAAACATTTATTTTTGCTGCCCACCCTGCTTAGCATTCAATTTTCTGAAAGATTCTCCTGCACAGGAGCATCCTCCTGAGCAATGTGGAATTTGCAGGAAACATCCCCTGCTTGTGCAAAAAGCCAAAACTCTCCTGCCTAAAAAACTGTTTTTAATCAAGGGATACTGGAGAGGATTTAGGCAGAGAGGGAGCAGCACTAAACCAGCTTTGAGCATGGCTTTTGGGCCTGTGGTGGAGCTGCACAGCATAATCCAAACTTAACTTTGCTGGGGTGCAGGATTCATGCTCTGGGAGAATAACAAACCACCCTCTCGGGCTGAATGTGGGGCTGATGGCTGGAATTGGAGGAAATCCTGTGTGTTTTTAATCTTAGGCTGCTTTTTCCCTGGGTAGTTTATTCCTTTAAATAGAAAGGCTTACATGAGATTGACTCCTACAATCCTTGTGGCCTGGCTGGGCTGTAATCTTTAATGGCCAGCAATGGGCAGGGATGTCACATCTCACATCCCTTCTGCTTCTGCTGTGAAGGGAAAACACTCAGGAGCCCTCACTTCCTCAGGTGTCACCTGGGGATCTGTCCCAGCTCCTTCCTGCCCCCTTGGAACAGCAGGGAAAGGACCCTGGTGTCTGACAGGACCCCAGGGAAGGGCTGGAGCTATGCCAGGGGAGGGTTAGGTGGGAGATCAGGGAAAGGTTCTTCCTCCAGAGATGCTGGGCACTGCCCAAGCTCCCCAGGGAATGGGCACTGCCCCACAGAGCTCCAGGAGCTCCCAGGGATGCCCAGGGTGGGATTGTTGGGGTGTCTGTGCAGGGCCAGGGGTTGGACTCGACCATTCTGAGGGAGGAGAAATGCCAGATGTGGTGCCCTGGCTCACATAGAAAACAGGCCAGGGAGCTTTGTCCCACAGTGTGCAATGGCATGAGGAAACAGCTTTTTTAGGATGGCCAATTATGTATCTGAATGTCCATTTAAATTTCAGATCTCCAGGAGAGCCATCCACCTCATCCCTGGCGAGCAGATCCAGGTTCCTCCACAGTTTTCCAGCAGGATTTGCAGTGGGTGGTCACAGACTGGAGAGCTTGGCAGCTTTTTCAGTGCTGCTGTTTGCTGCAGAAACCACATATTTTTACCCTTGTATGGAATAATCAGGTCCTGATGAAATCCAGGATTTGTGCAGCCAAGCTGACTTTGCAAGTGCCACCACCCTTTGCAGCTGCCAGGACACCAATGTCTGTTTTCCTGATGCTCTTCCTCAGCTCTTCAAATCCTTCTTCCTAAACCAATCCTGAGCCAGAAGAGCCCATCCTGGAGGACAGCTCCCAATCCATTTTTCCCATACTGAGCAGCAGCTCCCACACCAGGATCCCCTTTATCTCTGTACATCCCTGTCCAGAGGTTCCTTGGCTGCCCCAGCCTGCCCTGAGTGCCCTGCCTTGCTGATGCATCTGCAGCCCTCCCTCAGGGCACAGGGGAGCCTTGAGTGGAGCCTTCCCCTTCTCCCACCACCCCTCTTGGAGCGTGTGGGAAGCTCAGTGCTCCTGGGAGGCTGGGATGAATCAGTGTTTGCACGTCCTGAGTCACTCCAGGGAGTTGCCAGAGAGGAGGGGGGGATGCCCAGTCTCATCTGGAGGTGTAAATATCCCAGGAAGTTCTGTCTGAAAGAAAATTCCCATTGACAGGTCACCACCTTGTAGGGTTGCTTCCAGCAGGGCCACCACCATGGACCAGAAGTGTCACTCCATGAGAAAAAGTTATTTCCTGGCCCTGCTTCCATGTGAATCCTTTCAGATGGCCCACAGCTGGTTATTTGGGAGCAGTGCCACATCCCCAGCCCATGGCTGTCCTTGGAAACTTCCTGGGACATGCCAAGGGGTTCCTCTTAGCAGCTCCCTCAGAGCAAGTTTGTGGAACCAGAGCATCCAACACGCCAGGAGGCCATGGAGGAATGCCAGGCAAGTTCTCAAAGCAGGGTTTTTGGGATGTCTTTTGAGTAGAATTAATTCCCAGTCCTCCCACTGATTGCAATTTTTATCACTATTTTTGGGCTTTTTTGAGCTAGAGATGCTCCTGAGCTCCTGTGATGGCTTTGGGAGTGGATTGGCTCAGGAGTCCATCCCTGGTGCTCAAAGCAGGTTTAAGATTCAAAGGGGAGAGTGGACACCCTTGCTGACACCCACAGGCACCTGGATGTCCTCTGTGCCTTGATGAACCCTCAGAGAACACCACAGGATACTTCAAATACACTCCCAGGCTTTAGATTTTTACCTCCATGTCCAGCTTGAATGCAATAAATTCCCAGGTCAAGAAGAGCTGGAAGAACCACCCCAGGATTTTCTGTTCTCAGAGCCCCTGCCTTGAACATGAACTAAATTTTCTGTGCTTGCTCAGAGCAGAGGCTGAGCAGGGAGTGAGGCCAGAAAAACAGGGGGTCATGTCAGACTTTCTTTTTCTCTCCTCTTAACACTGAAATAAAAATACATCCCAAGCTTGTTTTGGGATTAACAAGAAAAAAATTCCTCTTGATGGGAACCATCTGTGGCCGGGAGATGCCGGCTGCTCTCTGCTTCCCACCCTCACCCAGACGCTGTCATTCGGGGTGTGTTCCTCTCCCAAATATTATTCCTCTCATCCCTGTGCTGCTGGGAGGAATCCCAACTATTTAGGGAGGCTTTTCTCCCTGCATTTCACAGCAGCAGCAGCTCGTGACACCTGTGGAGGATAATATTTGCTCTCCTCAGTGCCCAGCACAGCTTGCTGGTGGCTGCTGGGCTCAGAGGGGAGACACTGCAAGTGTCTTGGGTGTGACCTTTCCACCCCAGATGTCGTCCTGCAGGGTCAAAGCAAACATCTCAGGCCTCTCTGGCCTGTCCCACAAACCAGGAGGGGAAGTCTGCTCTGAGGAGTGGAGATTCCCTGGCTCTGCCTCTGCTGTGCTGCTGGAAATGAGGGGTTGGTGCTGGTCCCTTCATGGTGTCGAAGAATGAGGTGATTCCTGGGGTGGACCCTGGCCCCAGCTGAGGTTTTGGGGTGGGAAATGCAACTTCTGGGTTGGGTTGGCAACGGGAGGATGAAGAGGTGCATTTGCAGCATCAGAAACTCCAGAGAGATTTGGAGCAGGGAGAAGCCTCCAAGGCCAGGAAGAGGAGAGGAAGCTCAAGGTGAATCCAGCAGAACCCAGGGCAGGTTTGGCCCAGAGCTGGAAGTGTTTCTCTGCTCTCTCCATGCAGCTGAGGAGGCTGCCTGGCTGAAATGTCTCCTCCTGGGATCAGCTCCTGGCAGGTTGAGCAGGAAGCTGGAAGCAAGACGAGCCCAGCAGGTTCTGGGCTGTGAAACCTCCTGAACACCAGCACATCCCTGGCCTGAAATGGGCCCAAATGAGCATTTCGGGGGCTTTCCCAAAGCTGGCTGGATGAAGGATTTTTGTGTGGGTCTTGACATCTTCAGAGTGATCCAGGCCTGGCTTGGGAGGTTTGGGTTGATTTGGAAAAAGGAGGGCAGGACATTCAGGCCTTGCTTCCCCCCAGTTCCTGTACTCTCCCAGGACTGAGCTAATCCTCACCTCTCCTCCATGGAGCCCAGCAGGAGCTGGTTGGAGTGAAGGATGCTGCTCCCTCCTTCCCACTGGGGCTGGCACGAAGCAATCATGGTGTCACTGGTGGGTTTCATCCTCCAGCAGATGAAGGCAGAATGCTTCCCATCTTTGAGGCTGGGAAAATCCATCCCCCAGACACGGGCTTGTCCCTGCAGCCAGGGGTGCAGCCCACGCTCCCATCCCAGCAATGGGGGATGGTCTGGTGCTGCTTTGCCCAGCCCTGCTCTGACCACAGGCTGGGAACAGGCCTGGCTGCTCTCAGAATATCCCATGGATCTCTGAATCCATGGCTGTTGTAAGGTTGTAAAAGCTGGTGTTGTGTAAGGAGGACTCATCTTTCCAAGATCTTTTAACAAATCCCTCCTGGGCCAAATACACCCCAAAATGCCACTCTGGTTTTAACAGAGAAGGGTGTTTGTGCACAGTTCCTGATGCTTGGAAAGCTGAATGCAGGTGCTGTGCTTCACCCATCAAAAAGCAATTTACAGATTAAATTTGTAGAAATTTTATATAAACTGCTGGAACAGCATAATGTAGAGCAACATTATATTGTAACAGGAAGAAAATTTGCTGTTTAAAGTTGTAATTGTTGTTTTATTAGAAATAGAGGGAAATAGATTCACATAACATTTTTCAGACAGTGAGGTTTTGAACTCTGGGGGTTTCATTTCAGCAGTGTTTGTGCTCCATCTCAGGCAGGCTGAGCTGAGGCTGGGATGGGTTTTTCATCCCCTTTGATGGGGTCAAACCCCACATCTCCATCGAGAAAACTCTGGGATGGAGAGGATCAGGAAACCTGGCTGAATAACAGGGGCTTTGTTCAGGGATCCAGGTCAGGGATTTTATTTCAGTACCTGCAAAGAAGCTATGAGAAGAATGCAGCAGGTTCCTCCCAGCCTGGAGAAATGCAGAGATATTTCCAAAGGTGTTTAATATTAACTGGAGCAGGGCACATCCTTGAAGGGTTTGATTGTGAGCCTATCTGTGTTTGTATCCAAACATCACCTGCAAATCCACAGCGTGGCCAGAGCTGGAGCAGGTGAAAGTCCTCCTAGAGGGAGCTGGATCGATAATGGCTTTGTCAATAAAGATCATCCCGTGCTGGCACCAGGAATGTGAACCACGAGCCCAGACCTTCCTGTGCAGGCACAGAACAAAGGCCTCAGCCAGAAGGCTCTGATGAATGTGTTGGTGAAGAGAAGGGAAGAGGGCTGGGTGGGCAGGGAGCACAGGGAACAAAGCAGCCCTGTGTGCAGGGGCAGCCAGGGAGAGCGCTGGGATTTGCCTTCCAGGGTGGATGTGGTGGCAGCTCTTCCAGCAAAACCCGCTGGGATTTTGGTGCAAGCAAGGTTTGGCCTTCACACTCATCCTCTCTGACTCTTCTGGTCAGATGTTATCAGAAGCATTTTTTGGTAAAGCTCCTTCTCACAGGGCAGGGAAGTCTTGCACCACATAATGACAAATATATTTCCATCCTAGCTGTGTCAGCTGCATTTCTTTATTAAGTGGACTGCACTAGAAAATGCTGTTAAACAAGGTTTAGTTTAAAACCAATTAGTTCAGAGATGCCCTGAAGTTCTCCCAATATATCTGGAATCATGGAATCACTAAGGCTGGAAAAGACCTGCAAGATCATCAGGTTTAACCTTTGACCAAATTCCACCATGCCCCTAAACCATATTGTCAAGTACCACACCAGCATGATTTTTTACTGTGGGTTTTTCTGTTTTCCACAGGAGACTCGTGTTTATCCTAAGCCTGATAGTGGGAGCAGGAGCTGGAGGTTATGGATGGCTTCATTCCTTCCAGCTGTGTAGTTAATGTGGGAAAAAATGCCAGCAAATAAAAGGTCACAAGCTTGGGATACAGGACCAAGTCTTGTCACCAGCTCAGCTGGGGGACCCTTTGTGGCAGTGACTGTCCTTGTCAGGACACTGCCCAGCTCCCCTCCGTCCAGAGGGCTCTGGATGGACTGAACAGATCCGTGTTTCTCCAGCCCTTTGAAGGGCCGTGGGGCCAGTCCAGGAGCTGTTTGCCCAAGACTGATACAAGGCACCATCCTTTAGGGCTTCAGAGGGACAGGAGGGCACAGGGTGCTCTTCATCCTGAGAAACATCGATGGAGACTGACATTCCTCACCTTGCCAGTGGGTCACCAGCACCACAAAAACTGCTCCTGGCTCCTCCAGATCTTCTCAATTTTATATTTATTGTATTTATTTCATATTTATTTACCTGTTATGACTGAGCCATCCCTATTTCCTCCCCCACACTGCAAGAGTTCAGTGCAGTCATCAGGGGATGCTGAGGGTGACAGGGACCTGATTTACCTGCTCCAATAATCCCTGCCAGTGACTTTCCTCCTGTTTATGTACATCCCTCTTATCTCCTGGAAGGGGTTGCTGGTTAACTCCCCCAGAGCAGGCAAACACAGCTATTGTGCAAACAGTGTTTCCTGACTTGGTGGACAAAAGATATCTTCATTTCCAGTTGCTGGGTAACATCAAATATTCCTATTTTCACCCTCAGCGATCTCTTCAGGGCTCACCAGTTCACCATGGCTTCTGCTGCAGGGATGGAGACCTTGCAAGGGCTTGTTGGGGCAATAAAAAAGTGAAAGAAAAGTTGAAATACAGAGGATGTAACAGGAAAACGGCTCTGCAAGCCCTCCCTGTAAATGCTATTACGGTAAAATAATTATGCCTGAGGGGACGCTTACAATCAACACCCTCCGTGCACTTATTAGAGGCACAAAGGCCTTGCAGAAGGAGGTAGGAAAAAGGACCTTAATGAAAATATTGGCAGCACAAACACAGGAAAGCGCCGAGCTCCCTGCTGTTTGCCCTGCACTCCCCGAGAGCTGCAGGGGCAGAACAATGGAGTGTCCCTGGCAGCTTCCTTCCCCCGCCCGGGCCGCTCGGGTGCTCCGGGGCAGCCCCAGCCGGGCTTTGCCTCCCGGGCACAGACACGGGCACGGCTCTGCTCCACTCCTGCCGGGCATCCCCCAGTGAATCCAGCCTGCCTTCCTTCAGCCTTTGATTTCTCTCTGCAAAACTGAGGTGTTGGGATCTCCCAGCCTTGCTCGGTGTCCACCATGCAGGTGTGGCAGCGCTGCACTGGCAGCTGAGCAGGGGTTCCTTGCTCTGCCCCAAAAAAAGCCATGGGGGACTCTGCTGTGCTGACACCAGACCCTGCCTTGATCTGCCCATGAGTGCAGCAGCAAATGCAGAAAAGGGAACATCCAACATGCTCTGACATCTCTGAGAAGGCTCCAGGGAGAGCTCAGAGCCCTTCCAGGGCATAAAGGGGCTCCAGGAGAGCTGGAGAGGTACTGGGGACAAGGGATGGAGGGACAGGACACAGGGAATGGCTCCCACTGCCAGAGGGCAGGGATGGATGGGATATTGGGAAGGAATTGTTCCCTGGGAGTGTGCTGAGGCCCGGGCACAAGTTCCCTGGAGAAGCTGTGGCTGCTCCTGGATCCCTGGAAGTGTCTAAGGCCACGTCTGGGTCATCTGGACTGCTCAGAAAATGTTTCTCCAGCAAAGACTTCCCCCCTGTGAGCCTGGGAGGAGGGAAAAGGGTTTTTTCTGCCTACAGAGAGGATAGAACAGCACTTTTTCTTGGAGGAGGCTGGTGCTGAGATTAAGGATTAATCAACCCATTCCTCTTGATCCCACTTTTGTAGGAAACTGCAGCATCTCCCACCATCCATCCCAACCAAAGACCAGAGCAGTGGCTCCTCTGAGGATTTGCCTTGATGCCCTTCTGAGCTGCCAAGAAACAGAAATGTCCCTTCTGGAGGCATTTTCCCTTCCATAAGCATGTAACAAAACACTTTCAGGACGTGGTGTGAAATCCCAAAACTCAGCCCTGGGCTAGCGCTGAGCCAGGCCCTAAAGGAGCAGCTTAAAAAGGGAATCACACCCAGGGAGTGTCACCAGGGTCCAGGGGTTTTCAGGAGGGCTTTACAGCTGCATCCTTTGGAAGTGAAGCTGGCTGGAAATGTGAGGAATGAGCACAGCAGAAATCCCTCCCATGCCAAAGGGAGATATTTAAAGTAGCTTTGAGCATTCAAGGCTCTCAGCACGGGACAAGGAGCTTATAAATCTGAAACCAACCTTCCCTGTCCAAAATTGCACGTTTTCCTAAAGGCTGCCTGGAAATTCATGGTCAATTTCCTTCAGTGACTTTTCTTTGACACTTCACGGCCCTGAGCAGCCAAAGTGCTGCTTTCAGGGGGCAGAGATGGTCCCTCTGCTCATCTTTGCTGTCCTCACAGCTGCTTGGAGTGGCTGGAGAACAAATCCTTCCCCAGCCCTGCATCCTGGCAGGATCCTGTGTCGGATTCAACCGGCCAAGTCACGGAAATATTCTGAAAATGTGCAAACTCTGTATCTTTTCAGAGGCGTTTTCCTCAGCAAATGGATGCTGTAAAGAACTGACTGGCTGGTGCTGGGAGCATCTGCAGGGTTTCTGGAACCTCACGAGTTTGAAGAGTATTTCCTCTTGGTGCCAGAAAAAAAGATTTTTCCCTTGATCTTACAAAAGGCTGAACTCTTTCTGCTGAGGTTAAAAGGCAATCCTTAGGCACAAAACCAAGGATGTTTAAAGTTTGGCAAAGGCACCAGACTTTGTTATGTGCCTTGGAATATCTGCATCTGTCCCATCCCTTCTGCACATCCACCCCCAAGCCTGCATGAAAACACATCCCAAAGTTCTGCCTTGGACCCACAACCAGGCAACAAATAAAATGCTCCCACAGGAGAGGTTTTCATCAGGATTTAAGGTAATCACAGCTCTCGGGCTTGTGATTCTGAAATGTCTCCTGTCAGCAGTGCTGGAAGGAGAAGCACTTGGCAAAGGGCTGCCAGGACATCTGCCTATACCTCAACCCTGCAGCTCCTCTGCTGTGCTGCTCATTGCTTGGATCAGACTCTAAATTCTGATTTTTCACCTCCAGTCTTTCCCTACTGCTGGGTGCAGCAGGATTATTTCTGCTTCTCTGAGGAAAAGAGCCAGTTGCCAGCGACCTCTCAGCTTAGTCTGCCTCAGTAAAGAGGAGTCTGGCATTTGGCTTGTGCTTGCTTGTTATTTTGACAGCACATCCCGTCCTTTTGCTCTGCTTGGATCAGTCTCTACTTCAGGGCTGGGCCAAAAAAGTGGGAAATGGCCAATTTGCAGGGAAAAAAAAATGAATCCATTGCTGTCAGCCAAGTGTTTTGTCACCTTGCATCAAGAAGGGCAAAGGATTCACAGCCAGGACACAGGCTGAGTTTTGGCCACAGTGTTGGGCAGGCCTGGGCATCCTCCTCATCCCAAATGACCTGTGCTGCTGCAGTGTGAGGAAGACAAGTCCTGAGCATGGTGTAGATCCAACAAAACACTCATCCTTCCCCCAAAATGCTACAGCAGGGTGGCCTCAGTGTGGAGATCAGGTCCACCTGCACACCTGGGAGTTCAGGATCTAATGTAGGACCAGGTGTGGGAGATAAAGGGGATAGAAAAAATGAAGGGTGAGTTGGAAAGGTGGGGAGAAATCAGGCTTTGCAAAGCCCAAACCTGCACCTGACCCACCTGGGTCCACCTCTATCCACCCAGGTGGGAACACAACACATCCCTCCTACCCCGAGCTGTGCCTGCCCCATCCCTGGAAGTGTCCAATGCCAGGCTGGACAGGGCTTGGAACAACCTGAGACAGTGGAAAGGGGGCTTGGAATGCGATGATCCTTAAGTTCCCTTCCACCCCAACCCATTCTGTGATTCCCAGGTGCTCGCTGCTGTTTAGGGGCTCAGCACTCCCAACCCCCCCGGCACAGCGCCAAGCACTCCCCAACCCAGGCGTGCCCCAACCTTTCCCTTGCCCCCCAAAACCAGAACCCTTGCGGGGTTCGCTCGCAGCCCAACAGAGAACAACTCCCCACGGCTGCGTGCAGCTTCCTTNGGCTGGGCTGGGCTGGGGGCTGCCCGCATCCCCCGGGCTGCGGGGTGATGCTGAGCTGCCGCGGGCGGGACGGCTCTGCCGGGTGGGTTTCACCCGCAGAAGGTGCTCCGGTGTCCGCAGCCGCGTTGCTTTGCCCCGAAAGGTGTTTCTTTTCCATGCCCGAAAGGTGTTTCTTTTTCTTGCCCTGCGTGCCCCCCTCCCACGGGCGGCTCACCTGGCCGCCAGCATCCCGAGCCAAGTTGGGGATGTCAGCGGCTGCTCCTGGTGCTGGGGGACCTGGGTGGGCACCCACCCGGGGAGAGCTCCCGGGGTGCCCCTTCCGGTCCCCGAGACCCCCAAAGTGTCCGAGTGTGGATGTGGACACGGCTGTTCCCCTTCAAGCCCTGCTTGTTTAACGGGGAACGCTTCGTTTTGCTATAAAATGATGGCATCTGCAGTGTCCCGCCGTTCCAGGGCTTCACACCGCTCTTGTCCGGAGCTGTAAAATCCTGAGGCAGCAGAATCCCAAGAGGGATTTATTTATTTATTGTTGCTGGTCCAGCTGGAGGAGCGCTCAGTGCCCATCCAGCTCCTTGAGGATGCTCAGGGATGTCCTGGATGGCTCTTGGCGACATTCCCCGGCAGCAAAGCCTCTGTTAAAGACCCCAAATTTCCAGCGAGCACTGAGCAGGGAGGGTGAAAAAAGGTGAATATAAGAGGGTGTCACTTTCTCTTGATGTTTGGCAAATAAACTAATTTAAAAAAAAGAGTAATTCAGGGAAAAGAGGGGGGGAAATCATCTCGTTGCTCTTTTATTGAAACCCTCACCCGCGTCCTGTCTGTTCCCCGCCCGGAAAACTGGGCATGGAGGAGTTGCAGTCAGCATGTGAGCCTTGCTCTGGAAAAGGGCTGTTGGAGCAATTCCTGGTGTGGAAGCTGTGAAATTTCACCCCTGGCGAGATGGAAATGGGGATTCTCCAGCCAGGAAAAACCTGGCTGTGTCGAACTTGCCGTGCTTTGGGATTTTAGGGCTGGGTCCTTACAGCCGCTCTTGTTGTGTGTAATCGTGTTGGCTTAAGGGTTATTTTGGGGCTGGAGAGGGATTAGGGATAGATGACAGGAACAGGCAGAGCCATGCTGCATGTGAAATTTAAAAAATAATGAATTATGGTTCTCTTTGCTGGCTCTTTGTCCTGGTGGGAAGGAGCCCATACAGATTTTTCTCCATTAGAAAGTTACGCTGTACACGGAGAACATTAAATCCACGGTGCTGGAGTCTCCTCGGGATGCTCCAGCTGCCAGGAAATTAGATTGCTGCTGATTAGCAAGTACAAGTCAGAGTGGTGCTACTTCTTAAAGAGCTTTTTTGGGGTTTGGATCACCCAGCCCCATGCAGGATAACAGCCTTCTCCCTTCTTTCCCCCTTACAAATTGCCAGCTTACACTTGGCAGGTGTGGCCGGGGAGAAGCTGAGGTAAATGGATTTCCTGCCTCGCATTTTGTCTGGCATGTCCATTTTCCTCATCAGATTGCTATGGAAAATGGTCCATTAATTCATTAGCCAGCCTTTATCCACCTGAGCAGTGATGCATCCTGACTCCTTAAAGCCTGTTATTTTAACATATCCTCCTCTGCCAGGCTCTGGAACATCTTCACGCTGATATCTCAGCAATGTGGAGCTGCAGAATATTTCTCTGTGATTTAGGAGGTGCTTCTTCAGAGGCAAGCTCTGCTTTGAGGGCAGAGTTAATTTTAGAGTGGGTGTCTCTGTCAAGCTGTACTTTTTTATTAAATGAGCGTGTTCTGCTTGTTACACTTTTCCCTGCAATGAATTTGGCAAAGCACGACTGGTGTTTGTCTTGGAAGGAAAATGAGTCTTGGTCGGACCAATTGATTTGGTGTCAGGTTGTAGATTCAGAAACTGCTGGCTCAGAATTAATCATAAAGGGTTTGGTTTTTAGCAAGGCAATAAATTGCTTTATAAACCAGGAAGGTTATAATGAGACACAGAACCAGCTGTGAAGGGACAACCCTTTGTTGTGCTTTTACCCATTAACTGTGTTACCTAGGTGTATTTGATCTCAAGTAACTGCCTTAAAATCACCATGCCAAAATCAGTATATTTAGGGGTGTTTTTTGTGGGTTTTTAAATGGTTTTAACGTGTGGGTTGGAGTAGCTCACAGGTGCAAGTGCTGTTGAGGGTGGAGGTTAAAGATGCAGGGAGCAGGTGGCTCCTTCACCCTGATTTGTGTTAGAGGCACTTTGATGCTCACAGGGGGTGGAAGTTAGGTCTGGGTGCCCTTTAACCAGACACACCTGGGGGAATATCGTCCTTTGACTTGCTCTGTGAGTCTTCCCGAGGGTGAAGATAGAAGGGAATGGTTGTGTCTTTGAAACACTCCTGCTGCAGCTCTGGGCTTGTGTGGGAAGGTGGGGCTGGATGTGGAGGGGCACTTTGGGCTCCTCCTGAGAGCAGCTTTCCTACAAACACAGTGAGGTAGGAACATGCTTCCCTTGGAGTCTGCAATTTTGGTTTTAAAGTCCTTTTTCTTGAGATGGTGCACCCACAGAAGTTGTGCTCCTATCCCTGAGATGCTTTGTGCCTTCACACTGATACTTGTGGGATGGTTTGGGTTGGAAGGGACCTTAAAACTCCTCCAGTTCCAACCCCTGGGATGAAGAGATGGGACCCACCTGGCAGCCACTTTAGCAGTAACTGCAGCCTAATGAAGCAATTAGGCTCCAACGAGCTCAGATAGGGGAATTGCAGCTTGTCCTGAACCCCAGCCCGTGTGGCTGCTGTGGGTTCTGCTGGAGCTGCTGTGGGGTGAGTGGTGTCTCACTTTCTCTGTTTATTGCAGGGCGTTCGCTCAGGGCTCCCCAAAATCCTTGTTCTGGGCTGGGTGCGAGGCTGAGCAGTCCCCTGTGCTCAGGAGAGGGCAGTGTCACACCAAGGAGCCCATTCCTTATCCGTGCTGAGGAGCACACGGAGCTGCCGCCTCCTCCAGAGGGGTTCTGCAGCGGGGGGGGGTTTAGGAGCCAGGCACCTCATCCCCTCCCTTCTTCCCACACCAAATATTCCCCCTCCAGCTCTGCTCCCGGTGCCTAACAGCCCTTTGCAGGAACATTCTGAGCATGATGCTGGGAAAAGAGATTTTAAAAACTTTATGGTAGTTGCTTTTGCCTGCCAGCCCCTCTATAAACAGTGATTAGATACAGCTACTTTAATGCATGTCTTGACTTAAAAAAAAAAAAAAAAGCTGCACATTGGTGTTTGGCTTTGCTGCTTTTTCCTCTTTAGCAAACCACTGTGTTCTCCCCACTTCCTCCAGAAGTACCCACAGATACTGGCAGGACAACTGCCTGAATATTTGGTGCTGGCATTGCTCAATAGCCTGACAAACAACAAAAAAAAAGTTTTATTTTTTATATGCAATTAAGTATTTGTGGAAGATTTCTGGCAAGGAGTGGTTTCAGGGTACAGAGTGTTCCCCTGAAGGGTGTTCAAACAAGGAGCTTCTGGGGTGGCAGCTGGGAAGTTTTCTGTGTCTGTGCCTCCATGCATTCCATGTTTCCACATTGGAATCCACTTCAGGTTGGGATTGAGCTCTCTCTTTTTTTTGTTCTCCTGGTCCTTGGGCAGGATTGGTCCTGATGATGAAAAATGAAAAATGGATGGTTTTTTATGACTGTTTTTGTGTGTGTGTGTGACTCCTGATCTGGTTTTGTTGATTTCTTTTTCCCCTGCTGGATGAAGGGTGAACTGGGGATAGGAGAGGAGGAAATTACACCTTTCCTGGGGTGCTGCACAAGTCTGGGCACCAGCTCTGTCCCCATCTGTGCAGAGCCCTGCTGCTGGTTAATCTCTTCCTTGGAAAGAGCCTGGACTGGTTTTAGTGCAGTTCCTTAGTCATGACAGCCCTGAACCCTCCTGCCCTCTCTGCATCTCTCTCTCTGTGTTGTAGCTTTCCATGAGGAGCTTGGGGTCCAGCCTGCTGGATCCTGGAGGTGATGGGCTGTAAGTTTATTCTCTTCTTGGCTGGGAATGCTCAGAAGAATCTGTTTCACTTTCAGAGTTTTGCCACGTGGTGCTGTGCCAAAGCAGCTTTTTCTCTCCCACTTTCCCCCTTAGATGTCAGCTTGCCTTTATTTATTTATTTATTTATTTATTTTAAATCCTGCTGCTTCTCTTAAAATGCTGCTGCAACTTGTAAACGCTTTTCATAAATGTCTGACCCCTGTGTTTTGCTTCCCTTTCCTCCTCGCTGAGGTGAAATGAAACTTGTCCCTCCCCCAGCCCGAGGTGAAATGCACAGAGCAGAAATATTCTGGTCCTTGGCTGTTTTTAGCTGTGCTGAGTTTCAGGCTCACGTTTGCCCAGGGAAAGCAGCTTGTATGTGACTGAAATAGTCCAAGGTGAAACCCAGAGTTTCCTCTAATAGGTATTTTTGGGTGTAGCCTTTAAAAAGATGTAATGGACTGGTTGTACCCTCCAACATCCACGTGTTCTCCTGAGCCACTCTAGCAGATTATATTTGGGCCACTTAGCTGGTATTGATGAATCTCTTGAGCTGACAGTCACCTAATCATAAATCAAGTCTAAAATCAAGCCAGTGTTGCAGAATTGCAGCAAAACAAAATGCATTAAATTGTCTGACTTGGAGCGGTTGGGACACATTGGCACCTGACGGTGGCAGGGGATGCTCAGGGTATTCCACAAGATTCTTGGGAAGCAGGGCTAATCCTGAGCAGGGCACTTAAGAGCTTGGAGAGGATTTGAGGCTCAAGTCTGGCTTGCTGTCCTGTGAAATTGCCCTGGACCTTGCCAGGAGGGAGGGACCTGGCCCTTGGGGGGGTGTCCCTGTGTGTGACCCCATCTCAGCCCCCTGCGCTGACTGCAGGGCTCTTGGCTGAGTACAGCCTTGGGGAATGGGGATAAAACTGGGATCTGTATCCCAAGGGGCAGGATAGGGCTGGGGGCTTCCCAGGTTCCAGCTTAAACCCAGTCCCTGGGATGGACAGAGAGGGCTTAGGTTTGTTTCCAGGGATTTACCATCGTGCTGAGGGCACTCTGTGATATTTGGGTGCATTTTGTTGTCTGGATTGGCTTTTATTTTTTTTTTTTGCCAAGTGGTAATTAGTGCTGCCCTTGGGATTAAAATATTTCCTGCGTGTCCCAGCTGTTGCTGTAGGAGAGAGTCACCCAGCCCCTTGACCTTTCTCAGAGGAGGAAAAGGCCCTTTTGGAGAAGGTGGGAAGTGGATGTTCAAATCCAGGCTGTCTCTCTCTTCCCAACTACTTTGAGCAACCTGGGCTAGTGCAAGGTGTCCCTGCCCACAGAAAAAAGATCATTTTTAAGACCCCTTCCAACCCAAACCTTTCTGTGATGATTCTGTAATTCTCCTTTCTTGCATGAAGCAGCCCCATAAAGAAATGATTCCTCAAGGCTGTCAGGTAGGTGATGGTTTTTAGGCAGTTTTCTGATCAGCAGTGATTGTTTGCAGGTACTGTGGGAATTTTGGGATCCATCTGCCTAGTAATTATTCAGGAATCTTGTCAGTGAGGCTTCAGACTGTCAGTCAGTCCTGTTGCAGTTTGAAACCCAGCAAAGAGGCAGCTCCTGTGTCCTGTTCTGGGTGTCAGGAGTGATTTGCTCTGTTTCTCTCAAGCTTTTTGGGCTGGGATTTCTCCATCCATGGTTGATCTTAGAGATCTGCACAGTAATATTGCCTGAAGAGTCCTTGAGATCTGGGTATTTGGGGTATTTGGGAGCCCTGGAATTCATCAAGCCGAGAGGTGAGGTGAGACCTTCTCAAGCACCTATTTTTAGATGTGTTCCTGTTCACGTGCAAATTACATTCATCATCAAGGATTGCTCTGCACTTGGGACACTGGATTTGTAATCCCTGTTTTCCAGCTCTTAGACACCAAAATGCCTGCCAAAAATACAGATATTGCTGTCTCCTTTTTCCCTGTGCCCTGGAGCTGGGGACTGGGAGCTCCCCCACCACTTACTGTGCTGCATTTGATGCTTTGTGAATACAGAGTGGTGGCAGGCTCGTGTTTTTGGGGTGATTTCCCCTCCCTGCATGGGCTCTGGCATCACTTGGTGGTGGCTGACAGCTTGCAAGATCATCTCCTGCTTTCCTGCTCCTGCCTGGATGCTGGAGGCAGGGTCTGCTTTCAGGATGGAGCAGCTCAGCTCCTCTTTAGCTGTGAGTTAATCACCCAAAGGCAGAGAGCTTGCAGCCCTCATTAGAAGGCTGATTTGAAGTGCAAGGCTGACAGCTCGGCCGGAGATACTTTCCCTTATCACAGCTGCTCCCTAATCCTCTGCTCCGTGTAGGGCCGTGTTTGTTTGGGGTTTTTTTTGATTTGCATCTCCAGGCTCCTGCTCTGGAGAGCTGTGTGCTAAAGGAATGTGGTGTGAGCCAGCTGTAGCTGTTCAGATGTCAGTGTGGTGGGAATGAACGTGCTCTGGTGTGCCTGACGCTGGCAGGGACAGCCCTTTGTGCCTCACAAGGTCACTCGGCTGCGTGGCCGCGCGTTCCCGAAACGCAAACCCGGCCAGGGCTCCTGGGACAGTTCTGCTTTGCCAAGAGAAATAAAGCTGCTTGTGGGATTACAGGGATGGAGCTGCTGGCCCTGAAGGCACGGGCAGGAGCAGTGTGGGAGGGGATTGTCCTTCCCTGGCTGTGCACCTGGGCAGGTTTCAGCTCCAAACTTTGTCCTGGGCTTTGCTGAGCCTCGGGAGCTGCAGGGAATCGTTCTGCAGTGGTTCTGTGCAGGGAATCTCTGCCTTAGTGATGCTGGTGCCCTGCCCAGTGTCACCTGGGCCAGGGGGATGGCTCCTTTGGATGCTCCCTGCTGGTGAGAGGTGTGAGGAGGAAGGTTGGCTTGTTCATGGCAAGAGTGGATTGGACCTGGGAGCTCCAGCTGGGCTGGAAAGCCCTCCTGGGGCTGATGTGATAACACCCAGTGTGACAGGGGGAATGTGGCTCAGGAGGGAAGCCTGGGGGCTTCTTGGGAAGCTCTAACCCCGTGTCCAGACTGTCAGAACTGCCCTGTAATGAGCAGGTACAGATCCACTTCTAACAGCACATTAAGGTGAAATTTTTGAGTCCTCTGTGTTTCTGAAAGGGTCAGCTCACTCTGTTGAACCCCTTCTGTCATGAGAGTCCTTAAATCCAAATTTCTGGGGTAATTGGTTATACTGAGCTGTATTGGACCCGTGAGGGAAATCACTTTGCTCTCCTGGCTTCTTCTCTCCCAGCTCAGGGGAAATAATGGCTTTTTCCTTATTTCCCTGAACTTTGCAGCTCATCTGCAGGGTTCCCTGGAGGGACAGCTCTGAGGGACTGGCTTGAAGCCTGCTCTGCTCCTCTCCTGGAGCACTTTGGGGGCTGGATGTGGAGCTGTGGGGGGAACAGGGGCAGATGAGGCCAAAGGAGTCAAAAACCCCAAGGTCTGCTCCAGTTTCTGCACCTTCCCAGGCATTTTGTGCCTGCCCTTATCTGGGCTGATATTTGCAGTGCTGATAAGAGAGGGTCTGTAACAAGTGTGCTGTGCCACAGATAAAACCTGCAGTGCGTGAGAGCCGTTCCAGCTCGGCCTTATCAGCACTATTAAACCTGAATATCAGCAGGGCTTCAGGGATGAGGCTGCCCTGGCTCCCTCAGCACAGAACATCCCAGCAGGAATTGTGCTGGGAGCGCTGCTGCTCTGTAAGTCCCCCTCCAGTGTGCTTTTCTTTTCTTTTTTTTGTTTGCTTTTGGGTTTTTTGGGGGTTTTTTGTTGGTTTATTGTTGTTTGCTTTGGGTTTGTTTTGTTTTTTTTTTTTAATTTAAATTTTGGGATCAAGGTTTGTGAACTGAAAGGTTTCAGATCCAATGTGGGGATCAAGGTTTGTGTGACTGAAAGGCAGCTGCCTGGTGGCTGTGTGCTCTGTGTGGGGGTAATGAGGTGGTGGCTGCTCTCAGCATGGATTGAACAGGCTGGATGGAGCTGTTCCATCTCCAGAAAGAGGTGCAGATGTGGCACTTGGGGACATGGTTTAGTGCTGGACCCAGCAGAGCCAGGTTACTGGCTGGACTTGAAGATCTTAGAGGTGTTTCCCAAACTTAGGGATTCTTGTGAGTTAAATGTAGGGATTCTTGTGAGTTAAATTTAGGGATTCTTGCATCTCTCCAGGCTGCTCTTTGCTCAGAGAAAGAAATCCTGGAGTTTTTGTGCACCCATTGAACACCAGTGCTGGGAGCACAGATTTCCTGCACCACCTTGGTGCTCTCTCAGGGCTCTGACCTCTGTAAGGGTGGGAAAATGTTAGATTGAAGCTGCCAAAGGGTGAAGTGGTGGGGAATTGGTTGGTCTTGGACACTTCCAGGGATCCAGGGGCAGCCACAGCTGCTCTGGGCACCCTGTGCCAGGGCTTTTCCACCCTCCCAGGGAACAATTCCTTCCCAATATCCCATCCAACCCTGCCCTCTGGCAGTGGGAAGCCATTCCCTGTGTCCTGTCCCTCTCAAAGCCACGCTCCAGGCTTTAGGCTGCCTGAGCTGGGCTTAATCCGAGGCAAATCAGCCCTGGCTGGAGCTGTTGGAGGAGATGGGTTTGGACAAAAGTGGGAGCAGATGCTGCTTGCTGTTCCCTGCTGCTGTGCCCAAGGTCAGCCTGGCCTTGGAGCTCCCAAATTGTTCCCAATTTTTCAGCCAGCAGTTGCTGCTGCTCAGCTGGGTGAGCAGCTCATGGGGGGTGCCAGCCTCTGGTGCTTCTGCCTGGCCTTTGTCAGAGCAGCCTCACCCCAAAGGGCCAGAGCTGAAGGAAGAGGGAACAGCAGTTCCTGGGGCCGTGCAGTTCCAGTGCCTGAGGCAGCAAAGCCATCTGCTTTCTCCCAGACTGGATCTGCTGATTGTTCTGTCTGGGCTGACTGTAAAGCTGGGGAGAAGGAGCATCCTTGGTGCTTCCTGCAGCTCCAACCCCCCAGGCTTGAGGCACTGTCACATTCCTCTGCTTTAAAAACCACAGTCAGGGAACACAGAGCAGCCTTTGGAGGGAAGGGGTTGCAGGGACTTCAGATCTCCCTTTGACATGGAGAGCTGCAAACTGGATCCCTGACCCAATTCCTCCTTTTTAGAAGGGGTTTTCTGGAAACTTCAAGCTGGAAGTGAAATACAGCTGTGGGGCAGCCTGGAGTCTGTCTTCTACTTGCTTCTGTCTGGCCACCCTAAAACTTATTGCTGTGTTTCAGCATTGCCTGAAGCTTGGGAGATGTTCTGTTCCCAAACTGGCCACGTTTGGTGACTGATCCCATATGTTTGATTCCCAAAGGCTGTTTTAAATTTTTTGTTGCTTTTATCTTATTGGGGTTTTTTTTTCGTGAAGGAAAGGTATGAAATAAACGCCGCCTAAAAGACTTGTGGCTGTCAGCTCTTGGACAGGGCTGTGAGGAAAACCCTGTTCTGTCTCATGCCCCATCAGGTTTAATGCTTGCGAAATGGCAGAGCTGTCGAGAACTGGGCTGAGGCACTGGAGCTGCTATTAAAAAAACAAATATTGCTGCAAGTGGCTGAGCTTGGAAGTAAATTATGCTGTGAGTGGATATACAGGCACTGCTGAGGTGTCTGGATTCCCCCCAGGGCTCACTGCCAGGTGGGAGCTTGGGAATTTGGGAAGGCAGCCTGTGGGGAAAGCCCTGTGTCCCAGCTGTAATAAATCCTCTCCCTGCCATGCATCATGAGGGCTGTATTTAAATATTTTTCTTCCTCTAGAGCTGAAACCATTTGTAGAGGCTGATTTTTTTCATTTTGCCCATCATTTACAAATGTGACAAAAAGAGAAAAAAGGGTTTGCCACTTGTCTGGCTTTTAGAGAACTCTAAAATGATGAAAAATCCAATTAAGACCTGTCTGCCATGGTCATCCTGGAGCTCTGGGGGTTTTGCTCTTGCTTGTGCCATCTCCCTCCTGTTTCTCCATGGGAACAGGGAAGGACTGAGCTTTTTATCCTGCCTTTTAAATGGAGAAACACTGGAGCACCACAAAGAAATAATTTTTGCTTATTTGTCCTCAGATAATGTGACATAACTTAGGGTGATGCTCCGATGATGACTCTGAAAGGAAAGGTGTCAGATATTGAAAAGATTTGGGATCATCCCTCTTTTCCTTGCAGCCATCAGTGGTTTTGGCCAAGAAAAGAGGTGTATCTTCTAGTGACTTAAAAAATTAATAATAAAAATAAAGATAAAGGACATGGCACTGCCTCGGTGGGGCGAGATGAGGGTGTGAACACTTGGACACTGTAGAAAGGCAGACATGGAGATTGATTCCTTCCTTGAGGTTTGTTCCCATGAATCCACCCTTGTGGGTGCTGCTCTTTGCC
Organism: Ploceus nigricollis; assembly: GCA_013399945.1. Classification (NCBI taxonomy): domain Eukaryota; kingdom Metazoa; phylum Chordata; class Aves; order Passeriformes; family Ploceidae; genus Ploceus; species Ploceus nigricollis. Next base: position 92,561 of record VXBC01003483.1, on the reverse strand, counting down.
TTCTGATAGAGCCTCTTTGAGTGTCAGGTTTTTAGGGGGTGGGGCAGGCTGAGGTGGGAGCCTTTGCCTGGCTCCAGCATTTTACTACAGAATGTTTTCACTGTTTTAATTGGAACCTCAGCCTAATGTCACTCCTTGCCATGAGCAGTGACACAGGCCCTCTGAGGAAGTGGAATGGGACAATGCAGTCTGTAGTAGTTTTTCCCCTTCCCTCTTCCTTTCTTGCATTTTTTCCTCCAGTGCAGAAGCCAAAGGACGAGCCCTTGTTTTGTGATTATTTTTATTATTTATTTCCCTGCCGTGATGGACGTTCAGCAGATACCAGAAATACCTTCAGCTTTGGGCAGAGCCTGCCCAAAACAGCTCTGGGAGCTCTGCAGGGGGGGTGTTTGGCACAGGGCTCTGCCTGCTTTAGCCTGAGCCAGCAATCCCAGCTCACAGAGCATCTTTGGCACCACCAGGGTGTGAAGGTGGCAGTGGGAAAATCCTGCTGCTGCTGCAGCAGTGACACAGGGAGGGCTCCACCACCTCGTGGCATGCTCACCTGGAGTGTTTTGCAACTGGAACCCATTCCCTGAGCCTTCTTTGTGTTCATCCTGGTGGCTGGGTGCACTTGGGTGCCCTGGGGTTGGTCTGGGAGGGTAGCAGAGCTCTCCAAACCCACTCAGCTCCCTGCTTGTAGTGACTGAGGGGTGTGGAGGAGGCATTTATGCCATGGATAAACGGGATAGGAGTAAAATCCTGGGCTTGTGGGGCTGGGTGGAGGTGGCTGAGCTATTTTTGGCCACTCTTCCCTGAGAGCCATTGGCACATGGAGGTGTCTGGCAGCTGAAGCCGCCTCTGCTGCTCCCCCAGCCCTCGTTCCCAAACTCTGGGGGTGGCTCTGTGAACGATTTGGGAGCAGGGAATGTGTTGGCTCCCTGCTTTCCATCTGGAAGTGGCACTTTGCCCTGAGGGGGTGGCAGTGAGGGGGGATCCGTGGTTCCCAGGAATAACCTCCCTCTGGGGGTGGGACAGCACGGGGGCTGCTCCAGTGGCATCACTCAGCTCTCTGAAACTCTGCTGGCAGAAATGTGCTTTTTCACACTGAACATGGGTCTCCTTAGGACAGCCTAGCAGCTGTTCTGGGGGGGAAAAAAACCCACAGAATACAGTGAAAACTGGTTTGTGAGGAGAGAGTTTGAGGCTGCTCTGTGTGTGCTCTGGGTCCGGTCCCTGAGGGAATATCCAGTGTCCCCAAAGTATTCAGTCCATCCAGACTAAAAGGTGAGAATAAAGGAAGTTTTCTCTTGAGATGTCATCTCCCAAAGGTCTGTTTGCTGCCAGGCTGGGGACAGCAGTGACAGCACTCTGTGTGTCACTCAGGCTTACGTTTTTCTGGCAGTACAGGACCTGGCACTGCAGGTCCAGGAGTGTGAAGCCATTCCCTGTGTCCTGTCCCTCCATGCCTTGTCCCCAGTCCGTCTCCAGCTCTCCTGGAGCCCCTTTAGGCACTGGAAGGGCTCTGAGCTCTCCCTGGAGCCTTCTCCTCTCCAGGTGAGCACCCCCAGCTCTGCCAGCCCCGAGCAGAGGTGAGGGTCCTGCCCAGCCCACAGGCAGAGTGTGGATGGGTGGCTGCCCCAATGGGGCTGCTGACAGCAGCAGTGACATCTCCAGAAATGTCACTGCTTATTTGGGCTCTGGAAGAGCTGAGGGTGCAGCAGAACTTCCCCCACAGAGCGTGGCTGGGCTGAGGAAGGCGCTGTGCTGTGACAGTGACACGTCACCTCGGGGCTGTCACTCAGTGCAGTGACTCTGCAGGGAGCCCTTGACCTGCTGCTGCTGCTTTTGAGCACGGGCAGGCTTGGCTTGCCTTGGCTGTCCTTGTTTATCCAGCACAAATGGATTTGTCACCCAAGCTCTTGGTGGCTGGTGATTTGTATTGCTGGAGCAAACCCTGCTCCTGATTCCCTGCCTGCCCACCTGCTCTGCTGCTGCTGGGCTCTCTCTGCTCCTCCAGCTCTCCAGAAAGCCTCTCTGCTTTCAGAAATACACACAGTCCTTGCGTCTTTTTCATCCTGTTTCTTGTTGGGAACAAAGATAATGCTGCTGTAGCATTTGCTTTCTTATCCTGCTGTTGCACCTCTTGATAGTTGGGGTTTTTTTTAACAGTTTAATTTAAAACAAGCTCTGAATTAAAATTGTGTGGGTGGGATGCTTCTCTGACTCTGCTGAGACTTGTGGAATTTCCACGTGGCAAAAAGTGGCTTTGGGAAGAGCCATCTCCTGAGTGTTTCCTGTCATGGTTGTGCTTTTCTCCTTCCCCCAGACTCCCCACTCGCTGATGCTGTGCCCAGCACTGGTGTGAGCACTTGAAAAGCACAAAGACAGTGCCTTGCACCCAGCCCAGAATAAACCCTGAGCTGGGAGCCGTGGCAGCAAGGTCACAGGTGCTCAGCAGAGCAGCCTCAGAGCAATCTCTAGCGTGGTGGAAGCAGATGGAGATTGACTTGGTGTCAGTTCTGAGCCCAGAATAACTCAGTTTTGTGGCAGGGAAGTGGAAGGGTACAATGCTGCCACAGCCTGGATGTGACAGGCAGGAATTGAGCTCTGTGGAGAGCCAACCCCAGGCAGAGGTTATTCCCACTCTTGGGAAGCCTGGCCACGAGGGAGAAAACCTCACTTGGATGTGTTTTGTCTGGGTTTTGTCTTGGGAGGGTGCTAGCAAGGTGTGATGAAGCACCCTCTGGTGACCTGGTGCCAGATGCCACAGCTGGAGGCCTCTCTGGGAGAAGGGATGTCACAGCTCAGGTGACCTTTGGGATCTGAGGGACAAGACCCTGAAGAGATTCCCTCTTCCCCTGTCATGTGCTCACTCTCCATGCACAACGCTTGGCTTCACAGCTTGCCTCCCTCAAACCTGTCCCAAAGCCTCACTTTTATTTATCAACTGCTTTAATTCCTTTTGGGATGGGATTAAATCCAGCACTGGTTGGCCCTGAGCTGGGTGAGTCTGATTGACAGCCCTTTTCTTTGGGGTCCCAGCTCTCCCTGGAGTGGGAGCAAACCTTGAATCACAGAATTTGAGTTGGAAGAGACCTTAAAGATGAGCTCAGCTCTTCATCCAGGGTGCTCTAAGCCCTGTCCAACCTGGCCTTGGACGCTCCCAAGGGATGAGGAAGCCACAGCTTCTCTGGCCACCCTGTGCCAGGGCCTGCCCACCCTCACAGCCAGGAATTCCCAATTCCCAATATCCCATCCATCCCTGCCCTCTGGCAGTGGGAGTCATTCCCTGTGTCCTGTCGCTCCATGCCTTGTCCCCAGTCCCTCTCCAGCTCTCCTGGAGCCCCTTTAGGCCTGGAAGGGCTCTGAGGTCTGAAGAGCCTGTTAGAGCTTTGGGCTGGGGCTTCTTGTGCAATAATTAAAGGTTAACCCCAGCAGTCCTTGCTAATGTTTGCCTTTTGCTTTGGAGGAAGGAAATGGGATCCCAATCTTTAGCTGAAATGCCATCTGTACTTGCACTGGCAAAAACAAATTTGTGATGTGCTTAATGAAGCCTAGAAAGATGTCTCAGATAATGGACAGAAAATATCTGCCCTCTAAGGACTTCTGCTTCCCAAAGTTATTGCAGGGCTTCTTACTATGGGTAAGGGAGGGAGGCCTGGTTGTTTTGGGGGTGGTTTTTGTTTGGTTGGTGCTTTTAGGTGTGAGTTTTCAGAGGAGGAAGCCCCCTTGGAAAGCAGATGGCAGAGCTGAAGCACGTGCTGCTTCCCTGAACATTTGGGTGGAAAATGCTCCCTGGAAATGGGGCTCTGCCTCTGTGGAGATGCTGCAGGGAAAGAAGTGGGGGAGAATTTCAGAAAATTTGGGATTTTGCTTTCCAGGGTCTGGCTGTCAGCCTCCCCAACCTGAGGGTGCAGAGGTGGGAGTGGAGCTGGGTGACATCTGTGCTTCAGGCACGTCCCTGTCCTTGCTGGGCCAGGGCAGCCCAGGTGAATCTGCTCAGTTGGTGCCTGTTGGAGGAAAGCCCATTTCCAGAGCATCTCCAGGAACTTGTCAGCAAGGAAGGAGTGGGGTGTTCCCTGCTATTGCTGCTGTGGCATTGAAACACAGGGTGTTTGTAGGGAAAGGTTTAGAGATAATGGGGCTGGTTGGTGATAAGCAGGTGTGTCCACTTTGCTTTGGGAAGAGCTGCAAAGATTTGATGTTTCCAGCACTAAAATAAAGCAGGTGAACAAGAACTTGGAGGCTCCTGCAGCATTTGGGATCCATTAAAATCCTCTGCTTTGAGGGATTGGGAATCATGGAATCACAGACTGGTTTAGGTGGGAGGGACCTTGAAGTGATGCAGTGATGATTGCTCGCTGTGAGCAGGGACACCTTCCTCTAGCCCAGGCTACTCCAAGCCCTGTCCAGCCTGGCCTTGGACACCTCCAGGGATGGGACAGGGCAGAGCACAGAGCTGAGATGCAGCAGTGCAGGGCTGGGATTAGCACTAAATCCTGTGCACACAAAGGAGCCTCGAGGCCTCACATGTCTTGGATGTCTGGCACTTGAAGGGCTTCTCCTCTGGTAAGGTTCTGGCTGAGCCTGCCAGTGAAAATCCCCAGGATGTCACAGTTATTGCATGAGACTTAGGCACTAATAGGATTTAATTTCTGCAGAGCTTCTGATGAGGGGAAGAAGTTCCTCAGAGGAGCACAGGTATTTTGGGAAAGGCTTAAGTGGAGTAAAATTTCAGCTGCAATCATGTTACAGCAGGGAAGCTTGGAGACGAGTGAGATGGAGCAAGGAGTTTTATCACTTCCACACAGGGTGTGCACAGCCCTGTCCCTCCCAGCTGTGCCTCAGCTCTGCCCTGCTGGAAGGAGAGGGATTGTCTCAGTGCAAGGGGTGTGCTGCCTCTGTTTGCTTTCCCATGGAAGCTCCTGGGAGCTTTGCACAGGTCCTGCTGCCCCAGGATTTGAGTTCCTGGCCCAGTGGGGGGCTGCTGCATTTTGCTCCTGTTTCCTTGCTCTGTCAGGGCTCCTGGGGAGCTGGGATAAGGAGCCAGGCTCAGCCTCTGCAGATTGGAGGGGAAGGGGAGTGGGGAAGGTTTCCTTCCTGGGGAAAAGGGCTGGTAATGCAGCCTGGGGGGGAAAATCAAACAAAGCAGCTTCTCTTCCCTTCTGGCTCAGAGAGGGGTGTGATGTCAAGGTGGAGCTGAGCCTTCCCAGAGCCTCTGGGAATGTTTTTTCTTTCCTTTCTTTGAGGGATGGGGGATTGGTTTCTATGCTTTTCTGTTAAATCTCTCAAACAATGCTGCTTCCCCTTCCTTGGAGCAATTGTTCCCCGTGGCTGACTCTCTCCCTTCCCCTTCCTCCCCATCGTGGGAAGAGCTCTCCTGATGATGATGGATGGGCTCAGATTTAGTCTCTGCTTTACCTTCCTTTGTCCTGCTCAGCTCTCTTCTTTTCCTTTGTTATTTCTGCCCAGATCCTCATCACAGGATGGCCAAAGCCAGATGTTTTAGTGCTGATGGAGGGAATTAAGTGTCAGAGCAGCTTCTGCCTTCACCCTTGAACCTGGCAGGGCTGGGTTAATGACTCCATGATCCTGGAGGGCTCTTCCAGCCTCACTGATTCCTGATTCTACATGGGACTGCCAAGTCTCACAAACCTTCTAGGTTTTATCCCTTGAGTCCATGTAGTCTCCTGCTTGGAGAGCCAGTTTCTTCCTTAGGGGGGACAAAAAATGGTCTTTTTGTGACCAGCCTAATCTCAAACCTTTTCAAATGCATCCATTTTGGGAGACAAGATTAATTTTTGAAATGGATTTTATTTTTCAATGCCCAAGGATCCCAAGACAGTGGCTGGGCCCTGGCACAGGTTGCACAAAGAAGCTGTGGCTGCCCCATTCCTGGAAGTCATCAAGAGATAAGATTGGATTTGTCCTTCAGGAGCATTTCCAAGGAAAATCTGTCATAAACCAGGCCTAGGCAGAGCAGCATGGGAGAGATGCTGATCTTTCCACTTGGACTTCACTGTGGGCACGTGAATTTAAGCCAGGACTGAGCAATTCCATGTGCCACATGCAGGAATGACAAACCAGTGGATATTCCAGGCTTAAGGATGTAAGGAACCACCTGATTCTGTGGTAACTCCACTCTGAGCTGTTTCTTTTGGAAAACATCCCCCAGACTCCAGATAAGAACTTCCAGGTCCTTCCAGCTTTTATCAGAGGAGCTTCCTGCAGGGAGCTGTTGGTGATTTGTGCCAGGGAGGAAGGGGAAAGGCAGTTGGGAGAACATTCCATGACAGGCTTTGGAGGGCTCATGGAGTGAATGGGAAAGGCACAGCAGCCTGGGGGCTCTGCCCTCTCTGCTTAGGTGGAAATCACATGGTCTGGTGAAACAAGAGTTGGTGAGAACCTGCTTTAAGGGATTATATCATGCTTCAGCAGAGCCAGGACTGTCATCCTGTTGATAAGGCCAACACCCAGTGTAAACACAGTAATTAACAGTGTGAACTCGTCAGAGGTGCTCTGATGGAAACCTGGGACTGCAGAGTAAAATGGAAGCCTGTGGTGGGCATTGAAAGCCTCGTTCCCCTGGGCAGTGCTAAAGGACCCTCCTGCATGGAAGGCTGAAATAAACCTCTCCTTTCTGTGCCCTTTCCACAGCCTGTGGCTGGGAATTGCAGGTAACCCCCTGAAATGATTCTTGGCTGGAGAGCTGCCTGGAAGTGCTGCTGTTTGCTGACCTGGGAGATGATAAAAGCCTAAGCCAGTGTGAGCTGAGCATCTGTCCTTGCTGCAGCCACCCAGGCTTCCCCTGCATCTGCTCCAAAGCCAGCTGCATTTTTAGCCAGTGTTTAAATGGTGTCCAGACTGTTTGATGCTGTCCCAGGGGACAAGAGTGGTGGCACAGATGACTTTTGCACTGAGGGAAGCACAGGAGTGATGGGGGTGCTGTGGGAGCTGGGCTGGTGGTGGCTGCTGCAGCAGAAGTGTTGGGCTGTTCTCTGTGGTTCCTTAGTGTTGTTTCTAATGAAGATAATAAATCAAGAAATGGCTTCTGGGAGCAGTTTGAAAGGAGATCTGCAGGAAAGGAGATCTGAAATGGTGAATCTCTCTTCAGCAGGGGCCAAACACTGAAGTGTTGAGCTGGTGCTGGCCAAGCAGAGGATCTGGAGCTCCTGGTTGACTTGTGGGAAGCAGAGTGAGATTCCTCCTTCCCTCCTCTTGGGAGACCATAGCTCCCCTAGTGATGTTCCCCGTGGCATTCCTTGCTGGAGGAAGAGGGCAGAAATCTGGGACAAGTCCTGTGGAGTGCTGGGCACCTTTCTAAGCACTGCACCTGCACATCAGCTTTTGTCTGAGGGATGACAGCACTGGAAATGTCCAGAAATGGCAAATAAACCTGGAGCCTGCTTTGGATCAGCAATGCTGCACAGATCCAGCTGTGGCAGTGTTGATTTTCTGAAGCACTGAGCCTCTTCCTTCCCTTCCACCTCCCCAGAAGAAAACAAATCCATCAGTTCAGGTGCCAGAGCTCGCTGCTGACTCTGCAGAAGTTGTTTGCACTTCTCTTACATCCCTTTTATTTCCTTGCTCCAGGGAAGGGACTTTTGGAAAGTCTTCAGTGCAGAGCGGATCCAGAGGTGTAGGAAGGAGCAAAGGAACAGAGTTAGCAGATAAACATCACCAGGCTCCAGTTGTTTGGAGACCTCTTGCATTGGCTGTGTGATACTTGTGTCCCAAACATAACAAGGGACAGGATGGGAGGAAGTGCTGGGGGAAGTTTAGGTTGGATGTGAGGAAAAATCTCTTCCCTAGAGGAGTGCTCAGGCATTGGGACAGGCTGACTAGGGGAATGGTGGAATCACAGCCCCTGGAAGTGCTCAGAAGTTGTGTGGATTTGTGGCACATGGGGACAGCACTGTGCTGCTGGTTAATAGTTGGACTCAGAGACCTTTTCCAACCTTAATCATTCTGTTTCAATACAACTTTTTTTCTTATTTTTGCAATAGATCTTAGTGGAATTTGCTCTTAAAAGCAGATACCCATTGAAAGTCTAGGAAATTTGGTTTTCCTAATGTGGAATCCTTTAGGCTTTAAAAGATTGTTGTCAAGATTTATGCCTTGGAGCTGTGTGCTGGCTGTGTTGGACCTGCTGCTCTTGGTGGAGCCATGTGAGGACTCCAGGAGGCTCCTTGCCTCTGGTGGGGAGTTTTTGGCTGCTGTCCTGTTCCTGGTTTAGTCCCAGATAGGCCCTGGCCAGAGGTGCCAGCCTCAGCTGGGTGCTGCAGGAGCCCATGGGGAGCCTTTGTGCCCTATCCTTGGGATGGGGACTGAGCTCCGTGGGGCTGCAGGGACTGTGGTCCAGCTCCTGTTTGTTCAGGCTGCCCTTGGCCCTCTGGATAACCCCCTTTAATCCCTGGGCTTACACAAAATCAGTGTCACCAGAGAGTGTCTGAGCAGAGATTAGCCACGGCTGAATGCGGCCGCCTGCGAAAGCACTGAGGGAAAACTGAAACCTTGCTGGTGCTAAAAATGACTCCCAAGCTCTTACTTTGTGTTTTGGTTCATTTTTTAGCTTTGTGTTCTGAAGCAGGGCTGCTCCAGGGCTGTAGTGCCACGGGTACCTGATGCAAAGACTCCTCCATCCTGAGTCAGCAGCATCTCTGTCCTCTGCTGTCCCCTGCAGAGTGCTGGCACCAGCCAGGTGCCCTCGAGGTGACAGCCAGGGGTGGCCTGGCTGTGTGCTGCTCTGGCTGATCCACACTGATGCAGTGTTTGGAGAGTGGAGCCTGCCTTGCTAAGGACAGGCAGCTTTGAGGGAGATAAACACCAGGCTGACCTTAGCTGTGCCCGGCTCGTCTGACCCGAGGGGAGCTTGGTGGCTTGTGCTGCATTCTCTGGGGGAAATCAGGGGGAAAACTGTTTTTAAACTGAAGTTTTGGGAGGGGAGGGGGTGCTTAAGAAGCCCACGGGTGTGCTGGTAGCCCCTCTGAAATGTTCACAGAATATCCTGAGTTGGGAGGCACCCATCATCTGACAGGATTGGCTGTGATGGCTTGTGCTGGCACCAGCTGGATGGAGCCTGGAGCAATGTGGGACAGTGGAAGGTGTCCCTGCCCATGGCAGGGTGGGTCTGGATGGGCTTTGAGGTCCCTTCCAACCCCAACTATTCCATTCTTCTAAGTCATTTTGCCCTGAGACCTTCCCACCCCTTTAGGATGGGTGACAGGGATGCCATGGTGGAACAATCAACCATCACCACCAGCTCTCCACACTTCAGCTCCCCTGCTCTTCTAAGTGTTTGCAGCTCAAAAAGCAGCCTGGGAGTCCTGATTTTGCCTCCTGGTTATGAATTTAACATGAAACAGGGCTTCTGACACGTTTTAAAAGCTGCCTACAGAAAGGTTGGGAGGAAAGCTAAATAAGGACAAACTTCCTGGGAGATGGGAGAAGGTTTGTTTGCTTTTGCTTTGGTGGAAAGGCTCAGAGTGTGTTTGTAAAACTACACGTTGGTTTAGTCACTACCAGAGTCAGGTATCTCCTGGACTGCTGGGAGCTGCTCCCCTCTGAGGAATTCAGATTAAAAACCAAAAGAAGTTTGGGAAGGCTGCAGCAAGAAGAGGCGTTGAACGAGCGCTTGTCAGGAGTAACTCCTTGGCTGCCCTTGTCTCTGTTATCTCCTTGTGCCTCTGCAGGAATGCTGTTCCTGGAGCAGCAGCAGGGCACGGTGACACGTGTCAGCCTGCCAGGGTTGGCTGCCTTGCTCCCAGACTGGCAGCCCTTGCAGGCTGTTGCCTGAGGGGTCCTTTTTGTTAAAGATCTCACTGACAGCACTGGGGCTCTTGTGGCACAGGAAACTTTGGAAGTGTTCAAGGATCTTGTGGTGGGTGAAACACCACCCTCTGTGGAGTCTGTGGACTGGAATTGGTTCAGGGATCAGGCAACAATAGAACGCTTTGGGTTGGAATGGGGCTTTAACATCATCCAGTGATGATGGTGATCCACCCCTGCCATGGCAGGGACACTTCCCCTATCCCAGGTCACTCCAAGCCCCGTCCAGCCTGGCCTGGGACACTTCCAGGGATGAAACAGCCACAGCTGCTCTGGGCACTCTGTGCCAGGGCCTGCCCACCCTCCCAGGGAACAATTCCTAATTCCCAATATCCCATCCAGCCCTGCCCTCTGGCAGGGGAAGCCATTCCCTGTGTCCTGTCCCTCCATCCTTGGGGCTCTCCCAGTGTGTCCATCCCCCAGCAGCCTGGGGAGCTGGAGCTGAGTCCCTCCAGGTGTTCCTTTGGGCTGCCCCAAGGCTTTCATCTGGGCTTGTTATTTGTGGCAGGGGCCCTGTGAGCTCTCAGCACTGAGAGGTTTTTCCCCTGCTGAGTGGAAGGAGCTGGGGAGGAATGCAGGGTGCCAGGTGCAGGCGGTGCCATTCCCCACGTCCCAGCAGGGAGGGGACTGCAGTGGCCGTGCCAGACGTGGCACATGTGCAACCACGAGGGCACTGCCTGAGCTGCAAAGGCCTGACCTGGCTGTGGGTCAGCTCAGGGCACTGTTTACATCCTGTAATTAACAGCAGGAGTTAATCACAGCCCCAGACGCTGGGCTGGAGTCACACTGTCTGTTGTTGCAGTTGGATCCCTGTCCCAGAGGTGACAGCAGGCCAGGAGCAAAGACGTGTCAGCTTGGGCTGTTGGTGCTAATTTATCCTCCTCCCCTGCCCAGAGTGTGTTTGCAGCACATAAATCACCATCTTTATGAATCACAGCTTTAACTTCTTCCTCTTTTTGGCCTCTTGGAAAACCTGCTTTGTGCAGCTCTGCAGTTGTTTGTTTTTCTTTTTAGAACATGTTGAAAGGTTTGGGTTTGGAGAGACCTTAAAGCTGATCCATTTCCATGGGCAGGGACACCTTCCACTGTCCCAGGCTGCTCCAAGCCCTGTCCAGCCTGGCCTTGGACACTGCCAGGGATCCAGGGGCAGCCACAGCTGCTCTGGGCACCCTGTGCCAGGGCCTGCCCACCCTCACAGGGAAGAATTTCTTCTGATGATGAACCTCTGGGGCAGATCAAGGAACACTGAGCAAAGGCAGAGCCTTGAACACAGCATTTCTGGTGCTTGGTGGGACACAGAGCTGCTCACAGAAGGCCAACCTGAGACTTTTGGTGGGTTTCACACAATTTCATTGACTCTTGGAAACTTGGGTGTCCTAGTTATTGTTCAGTGCAAATGAAAGTCTAATATTTGGCTGGTGACTGTTCTGGAATATGCCAACAGGCTGCTGGAAGGATTAATCTGGCAAAACAGGGGATGTTTGTGCTGTGTTGATGCCCCACTGCCACTGTCTCTGGTTTGGTGAATGCTGCTCTTGTTGGGGCTGCAAAAAAAGGTCATTGGTCTTCCTTGGTTTAATGAAAATTTCAGAGGGTGGAGTTAGTCTGTCTCAGGAGGATGCAGAAAGGGAAATGGGGATGGTGACTTAAAATCTCCTCTTCCACTGTGTCCATAGCACAGCATCTTGCTCTAAGCTATGTGAAGAGACTTTAATTCTGAGTCTAACAAGGCCAAAAGTGGAGAGGAACAAAATCCAGCTTTCTTAGGAGATGCAGAAGTGACCTTCTTGTTAAAACCTGAGGCATTTCAGACTCCTGAAACTGCCAGGTCTGTAGGAGACACAGTTGATTAACATTGAAGCAAATATGCTGGGGAGTTAATTTCCATCCTTATCTCCCTCAAAATGTTACAGAAGGGTGGATTTGCCTTTGTCTCCTAAGTGGTGAGAGAGGTCGACGTCTTCTCCCAGGTAACAAAGAAAGAGAGGAAACAGCCTCAGGTTCTTCCAGGGGAGGTTTAGGTCAGAGATTAGAAAACAATTCTTCATGGAAAAGGTTGTCCAGTCCTGGCACAGGCTGTGGAGAGTCCCAAAGGCAGCCCATGTGCATTAGTGCCTGAATTCAAACACAGCAGTGCAGCAGCAAAAATTCTTTGGAAAAGGCCAGGAAAAGATCCCAGCTGAGTTGTGGGGAACTGGGAGAAAAGGAAAGATGGTTATGAAGCCTTATTTCCCTTATTTCCCTGAGAACTGCTTACATTCCCTGGCTGAAAGAAAGTCTAGGATGACATGGAAGAAGGGACAAGTGTCCAGCCTTTTGAGGCACATTGTGATGGGCTTGTAGCTCTGATTTCCAACTCCATTTTTGAATCTGATGGGTGGCTGTTGGTACTCCTGAAATCCTCACTCAGAGTTCCACAGCAGCTGGAGAACTCTGCCTTCAGTCAAAGCTTTGCCTTCAGTTGTGGAGAGAAGCTTGAGGACACAACCAGGGCAGAATGACCCAAGCCTCTGACAGTGATTTATCCAGCAGGCACAAAATTTCCTGCACAAAATTGCTGTGTCTTCCGTGGAGCAATAATTGCCATGTTTTCATGGAGCAGGAGCAGGGTGATCTTGGCTTTGCCTGCCTCCCTGGCTGTTTTGAGCTGTGCTGCTGTGCTCCTCTGTCAGGTGCTGGTGTTACAAGAAAAGAACTTTCTCTGAGTGGCTGGGGTGTGATTGTCTCTACTTTTTCCTCAGTGGATCTTCCACCATCTCCTCAGAAATGGAGGCACTTAACTTTTCGTGGAACACTTTTTTCCCCTCTCCCATTCTTTATACACAAGTTGGGTGTCTTAAACTCTTCCAACCCAAAGAAAATCCACGTGGAGTTAAATTTCTTCACTTCCCAAATGTCTGGTGGGACAGATCTCCTCAGGAACTCTTGCAAGCATCCCCTTGTTTCTAAACCAAAGCAACAGGGGCTTGGGGACTCCAGCCTGGAGCTGAGAGCTCCCTTCCTCTTGGGTTGTGTAGGAAATCTGCTCATGGATTAGGCAGGAAGCTCACCTGGGATGTGGGAGGAAGAAAACCAGTTTGAAAGTCTCTTCCACATCCCAGGTACTTGTCTAAACCCTCAGGCTGCTTACAGTCTGGTTTTGGTGGGAGAGATTAGATGTTTTATTTAATATTCTAGCTCTTTTTTTCTGTAGGGTGAGGGACAATTTTTGTAATCTGCATCCCATAGAGCTGGAGGAAGTTTCCTTGCCTGCAGCTGTACAGAAAAGGCAAGGACAAGGGAGTTATTCAGGAGGTGCTGGAATGTTCCAAACCCTAGGGAGAGGCCAGAGGGAAGTGAGGAATCACCTGGCAGGGTGTGCTTTGGGTGTCTTCATGGGTGGTGATGAGCAGGATTTCTTGGATGTTTGGGAAGCTGGAAGAAACCCAAAGGCTGTCTGTTTCTTGTTTATTTAAACATCCAAATTACACCACACGTGCTTGCAGAGCCCAGGGTATGGCAGCTGGGGATGGTGGAGGAGAGTTTTAAAGCCTTGCAGTGACTCACCTGCTCTCCTTTAGGATAAATCAAATCTTTCCTTAACCAATGCTGATAAACAGACTGCAAACTGGAATGATCTTATTCCTTATAATTTGTTTTCATTGATTTTTTTTATTTTCTTGCAGTACAATCCCTGAACAGCCTTTAAATCTGAACCACATTTTTTGCTCAGTGCTCCTGTGGTGCTGGTAATTCTTCTCTCTTTGACATTCTTTCATCCCTGGGTATTTGTGTGTGTACAAACAGAGAAACAACAATTTTGACTTGCCATCCCAGGGCTCTGTGACAATTTCAAACATAAACTCAGCTTACATCTCAGTTCTGTCTTTCCACATAATAAATTACCAGCATTTATTGGTCTTTTGACATACAGGCTTCCTAAGGGAAAAGGAGGAGACTGGCTGAACAAAGCCCTCTCTATAATCAGAGTTTGCAGCAGGCTTTGGACAGAAATTGCAATTCCTGGCCAGTGCAGCAAGGATTTTATGGCTCTATCTATAATTTCATTTATGCCAAGAGGAGTTTGAGGGATGCTGGATCCTGTACCTTAGATGAATGTCTATGATCTGTTATAGGAATTGCATGCTAAGCACTGATGAAAACTCAGTGTTTTTATGGAAATTCATCACTGGAGACAGTTTTAGAGCCATGGAGTAATTTGGGTTGGAAGGGACCTTACAGACCCTGCCATTCCATCCATGGCATGGGCAGGGACACCTTCCACCAGCCCAGGCTGCTCCAGGATGGAGGGGACTGTGAAATGAGCTGCATCTCTGGCTGGGGTGACACTGATGGCTCCTCTTCCTGGCTGCTTTTATTCTTTGTCACCTTGTGCTGACACAGCTCAGTGCTTTAATAAAAACCCTTTGCAGTGACACATCTTGGACTCTCTGACCTGAGCTGAGGGTTGACCTGGTCAGCTCCTGTCCTGTGTGAGATCAGATGGGTTTTTGGACAGCTGAAAGAAAATTCTGTACTGGGAGGAAGGCTTCTCGTGCCATCCTGCTGGGGTGAGGAGCAGCTGAGGACAGGATTTTCCTGCAGGAGGTCAGTGGCTCCTGAGCAGGCAGCTCATGAAGGTGTGGCTGAGAGTTTGGGTAATAAAACTGGGAATCCTCCTCTGCTGGAGGGGCTGCTGAGCCAAACTTCCTCCCCTCTGGAATTTATTTCCCTTGCCCTGGTGGATGGAGACCTTGGCTTTCCATGTGTGTGCAGCTGGCACTGCATCACCCCAGTGTGTCCATGGCTTTGTCCCTGTCCCCTTCCACCCTGGGGACTTGGTTTGGAGGGAAGGTTTTTTTGTGGGAAGGTTCCAGCCCTCCCAGCTCCCTGGAGGATGGTGCTGCTGGGCTCTGGGGGTTGTGGCCTTGTTGCCTGGGCAGAAGGATGGTGGCCTTCACCTTCCAGAAGAGCCATGACTGCCCCGGTTTTGGCCGGGCTCCTGCTCCTCTCCTGTGCTTGCAGAGCAGCAGTAGCAGCTGCCTCGTGCCCTCTCCCAGTCAGGAGGGAGAAGTAGGTCAGAATTTGCATTCTTTGCCCAGATTCTCTGCATAACTTGAACATTTTTTCCTTTTTTTTCCCCCTCTTTTAAACGCCTTGTTCCTGTACGTGCGTGCGTTCCTCGGGCTCCCCTGATTCAGAGGGTGAAGGCTCAAACTCAGATGTATAATTGGTCTTTAATATCAGTCTTCCTTTCAAAAGCACTTCTGGGAGACTCCTCACATGCTGACAGACCAATCCCAGCATGTAAAATTCTGAAAGAAATGCTTGGGGCAGCGTCTTCATTTTTGGCTGCTGTGTTGTCTGGATCAGGAGTTGAATTTTCTCCTGTAGTTCTTATTTTGCATGACAAGAGCGAGTAATTGGGGTGAAATCATCTGTGCTGCAGACTGGGATGCTGAGATTTCTTTTCAGTGCTTCTCTGTATGGGTTTTTTTTTGGTTTTGTTTTTTTTTTTTTCCTGTTTTGCAATGTCCTGATTGGATGGGGGAGGAGAGATGGAGCACAGAAAGGATTGTGGCAACCACAGAAGCATCCAAGTGTTGCTGCAGGGCAGGCAGGGAAGATTTTGGTGTGGTTTTGTGCAGTGTGAGAAAAAAGAGCTTTGCTGAGGTCTGATGTGATGGGACAGGAAAGTTGTGGCTGCCCCTGGATCCCTGGAAGTGTCCAAGGCCAGGTTGGACATTGGGACTTGGAGCAACCTGGGATGGTGGAAGTGTCCCTGCCCATGGCAGGGGTGGCACTGGATGGGCTTTAAGATCTCTCCCAACCCAAACAATTCTGTGATGATTCATGTGTGATTCAGCATCTCTGGCAGATTTTTCAGTAATTTGGCAAAAAAAAGAAAAGTGAATGTAACATCCTGAGATTGGGTAGGTTTTCCAGAGGGTGATGGCAACTCAGACCTGCTGCACGATTCTGGTCTTTCTCCATCTGTGCAGGTGACTTTTCACTTGGGCTTCTGTGGTTAAATCCTCCAGAGGCTCCATGGGCATTATTGCCAGTCTGAAATAAAGCAGATTGTGTGCTCTGTAGGGACAGAATTGCAGTGACACAATCATTATTTTAATACATTTTCACTGTATTTTTCAAGTCATATTTAGAAACTATTTTTAAATACTTCACTGAGATTTTGCTTTATGTTTCTTGTAACAAGTCCACATTTTCAGCCAAAAACTCTCTTTTCCCAGGGAGATTTCAGGCTGTTTCTGCTGTGTCTGCTTCGTGCTGGTGGAGCTGCCACCTGGTTCTGTCTGAGGCTTGTGCAAAGAGCAGGAATTGTCATGTCTGTTCCCACTGTGCCCCCTTGAGCTGCCAAAAAGTGTCAGCAGCTCTGAGAGGGCTCTGCACAGGGATCATCTTTTGGGAGTTGAGCTTTTCCCCGTCCTGCCTTTGCTGTTTGATCTCTTTCCTTGGGGCTTTGGCGTGTTCAAGCCTTGGCAGTCAGAAGGCTGAGTAGAAGTAAACAGAAGGTCAAGTATTTTTCGAGTTAAATCCAAATTTTTGGGCTTAACTTTTGAGTTAAACCCTACTTTTAAGTTGGATGAACTTTATTGGAGGGTAGATTTGGGACTTGCAGTGAAATCACTTTTGATTTCTCTGTTCCCTCCTGTGCCTGCTGTTTGCATTAACCCCACGGATGTCCTGCTGTTCCCCTTGGATTTGAGGCTGTAATATTCCTCCTCCACTGTGTGTTCCTGTTTCCAGGCACCAAAAGGGGGAACTGAGTGTTGTTTCTGGAAATGTGGGATGTGGCTGGAATCCCTGGATCATGCTGTGGTCAAACCAGAGTGCTGCAAAGCTCTTGTTATCCTTCACTCAACATTCCTGTCTCCATCAAGAGCTTTTCTTGGGCTGTGCTCTATCTGACCTGCTCTTCACCTCCAGGTGGGGTTTAAGTAAACCAGTTTATCCTCTGGCTTAAACTAAATCTAGACCTAAACCTGCCATCCTCTGCCTGGATCTGGAATCTCCTCTCTGTGGGTAACAACAGGCAGCAGGCTTGGGCTGCTGTGTGGTGAAGTCTTGGCCACCTCACGAGCAGAATTTCAAAGCCCAACAAGATGAAAATACACAATGAAGCCTCTTCTGTCTCTAGGACCTGATTTTGGCAGGAAATCAATGTGAACTTTGGCTTCCTTGTGCAATCTTGTCTTGTAAGTGAGGGGATGATGAATGGGTATCAGCTCAGCTCCTGCCAGGCAATAACTGGAGCTGAGATCCTTTGGACTAATAAACTGCACAGTAACTTAAAGCAAAAATTCAGGCCTGTCAGAATCCAAAAGTGGGGATGGTCCTGAATGCAATTTATGGATCCTGAAAATGGCTCCTGGCTGCCAAGCTAAAAATCAAGAGCTCAGTAGTGAGAAACTCTTGGGGAGAGTATTTGCCCCATGAAGGAGGAGAAAAGCTGCTGACAGCTCTGGTTTGGGGAGTGCAGTGCTTCAGCCTCCACAGCTGGTACAAAGCATGACTGTGAATTAAAAAATGAAATGAAAAATGAACGAGATTGGCTGGTGGGTGTTGGCACTGGCTCTGCTGGAGCTGATCCTGTACCTGCTCTTGTTTTTTTGCTCTTTGAGGTGGTGAAATGGTTTAGGTTTTCTTTTGGGGCAAAAGAGATGGCATGGTTGGCTCTGGAACATGATATGAGACAGTAGTGAAACACGTTTGGTGATTTGTTGTCTCCTTTGTGCTCTGCTCCTTCCTCCAGTGATATCCCTGGGTTTCACTGAAATCCAGTCAAGCTCTGAGGTTGTTGCTGTTTGTGTATTTTGCTCATCCTAAAGTGATGTCAATAACAGGAGGAAGCTCTGGAATTTAGAGATAGTCACTCTTTCAAGATGCTTGAGTTTGTAGCCACTGAGCTCACTCCTCTTAAAAATAGTAATAATGAAAAAATACAAAGAAAAATATGAATATAATCCTGGATCTCCACCCTTCTCTCCTTATCTTGACAAAGAATCCCATTGCTCTGCATCTTGTCCCGTTCCTGAAGTCTCTGCCCAGGGAAGAGGAGCTGGGGGAGCTGAGGTGAAAGCTGGGTTGGGGTTTCCCAGCTGAGGGTCAGCTCAGCTCTTTTGATCTCACTACAGAAGAAAGCAGAAATGTTCCCCTGGCATCACCACTGGCTGTTCCTGTCTGGAAGCTGAGCAGCCTTTTCTTTTTGGAAACTTTCCCAGAGATAAACCTGGAGCCTGTGGTTCGTGGAGTGGAGAGACTAAACCAGGGCTGGAAGCTTTAAACACCTTCATGGAATGGTTTGGGTTGGAAGGGAGCTTCAGGATCATCCCATTCCACCCCTGCCATGGGCAGGACACCTTCCAATATTCCAGGTTGCTCCAACGTCCCACCTGGCCTTGGACACTTGCAGGGATCCAGGGGCAGCCCCAGCTGCTCTGGGCACCCTGTGCCAGGGCCTCCCCACCCTCACAGGGAGGAATTCCTTCCCAATATCCCATCTAACCCTGCTCTCTGTCCTGTCCCTCCATCCCCTGTCCCCAGTCCCTCTCCAGCTCTCCTGGAGCCCCTTCAGGCCCTGCAAGGGCTCTGAGCTCTCCCTGGAGCCTTCTCCTCTCCAGGTGAGCACCCCCAGCTCTCCCAGCCTGGTTCCAGCCCTGGAGCAGCTCCAGGGCCTCCTCTGGACCTCTTTCCTGGCATCCCACCTCTGCTGGAATTCTGGGGTTGTTGGGCTGCTTGAGCTTTCTCCAGCACGTGGCCGGGAGCTCCTTGTGCAGGACTTCATGATGTGACCTCCAGCAGCTGTTGTGTGGTGTTGGCTGGATGTGGGGCTGGGATCAGCCACGTTAGTCCTGGAGAGAACATTCAGAAGCTTTTAAATGTTTAAAATGTCTCTGTTGAGCTGAAGGAGAGGTTTGAGAGGAAATCAAACCCCCACATTTTGGGGGGTTTGATGATTTGAGTGCTCAAACCCCCACAAAACCTGAGCCACCTGTTGCAGGGAGAGACCTCTGGAGCTGGGGTGAGCTGTGGCTTCACACCTGGGGGCTGAACAGGTGTTGGGTGGCAAGGATGATCTGCTGTGGGGGAGGAGATGTCCTTAAGCTGTGAAACAGCCTCTTGAGAGACAGAGAGGGACGAGACACGGAGCCGCCTCCGCGTCCTCGCTCCGCCGCGGCTTGTGGAGCCCAACAGATTTGGGGACCCGAGCGTGGGTGCTGTGTGAGGAAAGCTTGGTAATGTCCCTGGAATAGAAACCCAGCCCTGCTGCTGCTGGAAGCAGGTGGTGTCAGCTGTCTGCCAAAACAGAAAGGGGGAAGGTTTTTTAGGGCTTTAGTCAGTCTGCGTGAAGTGGCACCAAAAAAAAATATGAGAAAACTTGAAGTTCTCAAGGGCTCGGCAGAGGGTTGAACAGCAAAAATCCATTTGAGAATACCTGGAATCCAAGTGGATTTTACCAGAAATACTGGGACAGTGAGTTTGTTTTTAGCTCAGTGAATATGCTCTCACCCTCTTGTAAGTACTGCTGAGGATGAGCCAAGCTGGGGGTGAGGACTTGAACTGAAGTCTCAGAGGCTCCTCAGAAGAAAAATGAACCTTCTTGGAAAGCAGCATGCTGGAATATGTAAAATTCCTTAAGAAGCTGGAAGGGAATAGCCAGGATTAAAGAGGGAGAAGATGATGACTGGCAGCAGTTTGGCCAGTTGCTGGCTTGAGGGGTTTCTGCTGGAAAAAAGAGATTTCCAACCTGAGCAGCCTCGCTCTGTTGGAGTTGAGGTACAACCTGTAAACCTCAGCTTGTCTGAAAACTTGAAAAAAGGCTTCAATTCTCTGCTGGAAGGAGAAGATACAAAATTCCTGCTTAGTCCTCCTTCCAGTCACTTCCTTACATTGCTTGAAGTGATTCCTGCTTACAGAGAATCACAGAATAAATAGTTCAGCTTGGAAGGGAGCTCAGCAGTCCAACCACCTGCTCAGGTCAGGAGCTGATGGATCCTGGGGGTTGCCAGAGCTTGGTGTGATGTTGAAGGATGTGGATGGAGGATTAGCAGGAACGACCACAACCCCACTCTGTATCAAAAGAGCGTGAGCCAAGGGGTCTGAGTCTGTGGTGGGGTTTTTTTGTGTTTTTGTTTGTTTTGTTTTAGTTTTTTTAGTATTTTTTTATTTTAGTATTTTTTATTTTATTTTTACTGATAGGCAGTTTCCAACAGAATTCACAAAAATACACAAAATTAAAGAATTAGTTGAAAAAGGTGTCTTCTAGCAGTTTTCTCCCCCTTAGAGATAAAAATAATAAAATCACCGGATTTCTTNCTTGAAAAAAGGCTTCAATTCTCTGCTGGAAGGAGAAGATACAAAATTCCTGCTTAGTCCTCCTTCCAGTCACTTCCTTACATTCCTTGAAGTGATTCCTGCTTACAGAGAATCACAGAATAAATAGTTCAGCTTGGAAGGGAGCTCAGCAGTCCAACCACCTGCTCAGGTCAGGAGCTGATGGATCCTGGGGGTTGCCAGAGCCTGGTGTGATGTTGAAGGATGTGCAGACTGACTCCAGAAGCACTGGATGGAGGATGAGCAGGAACCACCAGANGAAGTGATTCCTGCTTACAGAGAATCACAGAATAAATAGTTCAGCTTGGAAGGGAGCTCAGCAGTCCAACCACCTGCTCAGGTCAGGAGCTGATGGATCCTGGGGGTTGCCAGAGCTTGGTGTGATGTTGAAGGATGTGGATGGAGGATGAGCAGGAACGACCACAACCCCACTCTGTATCAAAAGAGCGTGAGCCAAGGGGTCTGAGTCTGTGGTGGGGTTTTTTTGTGTTTTTGTTTGTTTTGTTTTAGTTTTTTTAGTATTTTTTTATTTTAGTATTTTTTATTTTATTTTTACTGATAGGCAGTTTCCAACAGAATTCACAAAAATACACAAAATCAAAGAATTAGTTGAAAAAGGTGTCTTCTAGCAGTTTTCTCCCCCTTAGAGATAAAAATAATAAAATCACCGGATTTCTTTTTATTCCTTTCCAGCTTTTTATTGAGCTGGAAAGGACAGAGAGAACACAGAAAGTTTAATTCATGTCTCTCACCTGTGGCCTCAACCAGTTTAACTCAGTTACCCTTAGCTGGTACAGAGAATAAAATTACTTTTTTTCCATGAGTGAGGCATCTTCTGTCTCATCCATCTTCAGGATTTCTTGGTCTGATTCTGGCTGCCTTGAGGCTCCATGGATTTGTTTCTTCTCAGCTTTCCTGGCTGAAGAGCTGCACTGGGCTCCACTCAGTGCCTGCTCAGGAGAAACAACCCCAGCCTGCCTAGGTAAATGCTGTCACCTCATGCCTAAATCCTGAGTTTGGAAGGTGAAGTGTTTGGTTTCTGTCTCTGAAATAAGGAGTTCTGGTAAGGCTTGGGTTGGTAGAGGTCTGGGAGAGGTGCTGATCATGCCAGGACTGAGGTCAGGGAAGAAAGTGCCTCCTTCCCCCTGGAACCCTGGGGGACTCTTACATAACTGTTCTAAACCAGCTTAAGGGAGAGCTGGATGGGGAGGGGAAATAAAAGAGGCACACTAGTGAAAGATTGCTGATAAGCCCAGAGAACCCAAAAATAGGATCAGGCTCCAGGGAATGAAGGAGAACCTGCTGGAGGTGATAATCTGGAGATTGACAGAAATTCAAGGGACTCACATGAGCCCTGAGCCAGACAAAACCCAATCTTGGACCCTAATCTTGATGTGAGGATACCTGGGATGTTTATAAATTGCTGGGGAGGACAAAACAAAAAAAACCTCCTCAAGTTCTGGCCGTGCCTCACCTAGACCAGGGTGCCCCCATGCCAAGGGAGGCAGGGGGAATTGGAGGCCTGGCACTGGCTGCAGTGGGGAAGCAGAAGGAATGTTCAGATCCAGAGGATCATGGAGTGGGGTGGCTTGGGAGAGACCTTAAAACCACCTTGTTCCAACCAGTTCCTTTCCTGTGCCTTCAGCTAGACCAGGCTGCTCCAAGTCCATCTTGTCCTTGAAAACTTCCATGGATTCCTCTTTTCAGTTGAAAATGGTTCCTGAAACATGGACAGAGAGCCACACTGCCAGATTTGGGAACAAAAAAGGCTTGACTCTCCCCCCTTCCCAATTATTTCCCTTTTTCCCCCCTTCCCTATGACAGATTCACCTGGTGATTTGTTGTGCCACTTCCTTCTGCTTTCATACAGCAAAACCAGATTCCTTCTATTTTCTGTGCCCAGTTATACTTTGCTTGTCTGGAAATTAACACTTTTTTCAGGGAAAAAACCAAACCCCTTCCCCTCTCTACCTTTCATCATCTTTCTTTCCTGGCCAGCTCTTTTCCTGTGGAATTCTGGTTTATCCAGTTTGGATTCTGGTGGCTTTAAACCCTGGTGTGCTCATCCAGGGAACAGCAATTTTTGAAGTTGATTTTCCCTTGAGTTCCAGTAATGTGAAAACCATTCTAGCAAAAAGAAGGGTATTGCTGATGATCTTTTTTGTTTCCTTTGTGTGGGTTTTTTTGTTTTGTTTTGTTTTTTGTTTGTTTGGGTTTTTGGGGTCTTTTTTTTTTTGGGCTTGTTTTGTTTTAGTTTTGGGTTGTTTTGTTTTTGTTGGTTGTTGGGTTTTTTGTTTTGTTTTTTGTTTTATTTGCTTCTAATGCTTATAAAGCCTCATCCTGAAATTTCTTGCTGAAATTTCCCACATGCAGCAATCATTTTTTTGGGTGCTTTCTCTTAATTTGATGAACATCTCAGTATTTCTCATGACCTTTTCACTCTGTTTAAAACAGTGGCAGGAACTGCCTTGGCCAGCAAATTATTGAGTGTGAAGTCAATTATTCAATGCTCTCGATGTTTTCCTGCTCAACCAAAAAACATTGAGAAACAGCAAGCACAGTCTGGTTTCTTTGCGACTTATTTCAAATCTTTAATCTTCCCACTTCCATCCTTTCCCCTCTCCAGCTGCACTTGCTGATTAGTCTTTGACAGCAGGCTGGGCTAGAGCTGCTCTTCCTTTGGGGGGAGGTTTATTTGATCTTTTCCCACCCAGCAGCAACTCCTGGAGAGCATTCCAGTCGGGCTGGAAGAGGCTGGAGCTCCAGGCAATCGCTGCCTGGGGAGGGAAGGAAAGGTAGGAGACAGCAAGGAACAGGAACAGAGGCACTTATGCAACCACCCCGTGTTTTGGTAGGAAAATAAGCTGGAAATAAAAATATTTTGGCTTGTGGAAGGAAAAGCTGCTTGTCTCCTACCCAGACAGAAGCTGCTCTCAAGGCAGGATCTTAATCTGATGGGATGGAAACCCAGAGTGGCTCTCTGGAAGTGGGATAGAAGCCATTTAATCCTGGAAATGCTGTGTTTGTGTACAAGTTCCATGGGCTAATTTTCCTGAGAACCTCTTAAATAGATGTGTATGAGACTAATAATGATAATAATAATAGCTTTTTTGTGAGAGTTCTGTGCTCTGGAAAGCTCTTCTCTGCTTCCCTAAGATGTGGCTGCCTTTTGGTCTGTGTTCCAGGTGGGAGATGCCTGGCCCACCTGGGCAGGAGGGGGTTCTGTCTTCAGAGCAAGTGTAGCCTTGAAAATTGCACTTTTCCCATGCTTGCCTGGGGCTGGCTCACCAAAAGATGTGCAGGAATCCTTTTCATTGAATTCTTTGCTTGTGTGCTGCTCGAAGATGTGCCCTGAGCAGCGTCCTGGTCTCTTGGTGCCATGGATGTGTTTTTGGGATGGACAGGGAAGGTCACTGTGGTGAATGGATGTGTCCTTGTGGTCAGTCTCACTGACTGAGGGATGTTTGCACAGCTGGTGTTGAGTGTGTGCTGCTCAGCACCCTGCCCTGCTCCAAATCTCTTGGTTGTTTGTATTTTTTTTTTTTTTTTGCTCCTCTGATGTCACAGAGCTAGTTAAAAAAAGAACTTCCAATTGGTCCTTTTTCCTAGGCCTTTTCCTAGAAAGCTTAGAGTGGTGCAGAGAAGGAGAGAGAAATGCTGTTGCATCCTGGGCTCCTGTGGGATTTAGCTGCTCCAGATGTTTGGATAAACTGCTCTGGGCTGGGAGCAATTCCCACCAAACTGCTGGGTGTTTATGGACCCCTGGGGGTCCTGCCTTGTTCTCTGGAGCACGGGGCTGAGGGTCATAAATAATGCCCTGGATGAGATGAGTGGTTTGAGGAATCCCAGATGGGGAGAGCTTTGTGCCAGCATCTCCAGTGCCCAGGCTCATCCCAGCCCCCCAAAGAGTTTGGATACCTTTGATGTCAATCCCAGAATGGTTTGGGGCACCCTAAAGCTCTCCCAGTCCCATGGGCAGGGACACCTTCCACTGTCCCAGGTTGCTCCAAGCTTGAACAATTCCAAGATTGGGGCAGCCACAGCTCCTCTGAGCAGCCTGTGAGAGAAGCTGACCATCTTCCTTTGAAGACAGATGTCTGCAGGGGTCCCTGTTTCATTATATCTATTATTTATTTCATTATATATTATATTGAAAACATCATTGTGCTGATCATGTGCCAGTCTGGAAGAGTGTCACTGGTGCTGGGAAAAGGGCACCAGGACACAGGGAGTTAATGCTCAGGGAATCAATGCTCATCCTATTAAAAGGTCTCAAAAATGACTGAAAGCACTTGGACTAATAGGCCTTGGGTCTGCATCACTAAATGAGTTTGTGAATCCCTCATGACTGGGCCTTTCCATAAGGAAAACAAGCCAGGAGCTGATGTAACTGGCAGATGGAGCCTTGTTTTTGTGTTTTTATTAGAGCAGGACTCTCCAGGCAGGAGCTGGAAATGTCTGTGAGCCTCCTTTGCTAACTCTGGGAGTGACCTTGTGGCTGGAGGGGTGGGTCCCTTCCTGACCTCACCCTCTGTCCCCAGCCCTCCCTGTGGCAGGGTGACCTCAGCCCACATTTGGAGATGCTTTTTGGAAAGCAAGGAGTGTTTAAGGCTGATGCAACTCCCTGCCAGGTCAATTGAGAAAATTCCTTTCTCCTGAAAGATTTATGCTGCAGCAAGCAGAGTAAAATCCTTTTCCCCTTATTCATGTCTTCCTAAAGATCAGCACCAGCTTTTGGCAGGATGCAGGAATCCAGTCAAGACAGGGATTTACCTGGAGCTGAGTGCCTCTGGCATGGGGCTGGGCTTGTAACCTGCCTCTTGTTACCCATTTGTTTCCTTGGGTGCAATTTTCCTTTCCCTCAGGAGAGGGAAGCTCTCCTGTCTGTCTCCTTGCATTGAGCAGAGACTGATTTGTACAGAACTGGAAAAATAACCCAGTAATACCTGGAAGGAGGCTTTAGGGCCATGAGACAAACCTCTGCTTCCTTGGAACAGAGGAGGGATCAAGTGGATGTTAGAGTGGATCATTTCCTTTCTCTG
This sequence comes from Ploceus nigricollis, assembly GCA_013399945.1. NCBI lineage: Eukaryota > Metazoa > Chordata > Aves > Passeriformes > Ploceidae > Ploceus > Ploceus nigricollis. Next base: position 67,374 of record VXBC01003483.1, on the reverse strand, counting down.
GCAGAAATCAAATCTTTTCTGTGCCACAGGGGTGGAGGAGGGGATGGGGGATGCATTCATCTCATTTTCCAATATCATTTTTGTTTCTATGTTTTTCAAGCAGTCACAAAGCTGTAGTGGAGGTGATGAAAGGCTGACTTTGCTTCTTGAACCTCTCCTGGACTTCATCAGTTACCTCATGGACCTCAAAGCCCACCCACTTTCAGCCCCTGCCATGGGCAGGGACCCCTTCCCCGCTCCCAGGCTGCTCAGGAAGGCAAAGCAAGTTTTTCTTCTTTATTTATTCAGCCCCTCTGCTACTTGAGAACCTTTTTTTTCGTGAGTAATGTCTCCTGCAGCCGTATGGAAGGAATCAATCATAGGAAATAAAGAGCTTGTAATCCATTTAACTAGGACTTTCCACCTCTCATTAAGCCAGAAACATTCATGCCTAATTCTCTGGGTAGCAGTTGCAGATGTGCAGGGTATTGATTGGAAAATGAGTCTTGCTGGTTTTGTTTTCCTTTTTTTTTCCCTCCCTTACTGTTTCCATTCCAGTGCCTGCAGTGGGTGTGGAGGCACTTGGCTCCCTCCCAGGTGAGCCCTCCTGGGGTTGTTGGTGCAGTTTTCTTTCCCTGCTGGCAGGAGCCAGGTTTTCAGCAGGGAATGTGTGGGATATGCTGGCACCATCCGTGGGCAACTCTTCAGGGCTGTGTTTGGGAAGGGAAAACCGGGAGAGGGAGGAATGCTTGAAGAGGAAGCTGCTTGTCAGGATGTGCGTGTTCAAACTCTGTTTCCACTTAGTTTCTCAGCAAAAACGAGCTGGTAATGGGTAAGGCTTGGTGCAGACTTCTGGTTTGCAGCTTGGTGAGGATGGCAAAGCTCCTGGAGTCTGTGGAGAGGAAAAATGTTCTGTAACCTTTTCAATTCTTTAAACACTTTTTAATTTCTTGTTGGTGCATGGGTTTTGCTTAGCATCCAGCTGTTTTCTCACTTTTCCCAGGATGATTTTTCCTGTCTTTTTCTCACCTGGGCTGTCTCTTTTGAGCCCTGCTGATGTGGTGTCATCACCCAGACCATACCAACATGACAAGACATTCTCTGTCTGGGGCTCTTCAGATAGCAGAGGCTGAACATGGGGTCTCTTCCTCAAAGCACTCCCTTCCCTTCCCTCTTCTCCCAGTTGGGTGCTTTCCTGCCTGTCCCTTTGGGTTTGTGGCTCAGATTCCCTCCACTGCCCTGTCTTCTGCCAAGATCAACAGTGCTGTCAGGCTCCTGGTAGTGTCTCACCTCACCTTAGCTGCTATTTTAGATTTTTAGCTCCTGAACTGCTGGCTTCTTGTGCTGCTCTCAATGTTTCTGGAATGCTGTCCCAAGGGAACTCCACCTGACATAGACTTGGAGAGGTGGAAAGGTTTGACTTTCTCTGCCAAAAATGTGATTTCACGCACTTTGGGCTGCTTCACATTTCTCTTTGCTGCTTCTAAAAGCCTTTTTAGAATTAAAGATGTGAGAAATTCACGAGTTGTTGCCCATCTCTCCACCAGACCCAGCAGATGAAACTCTTTTTATACTCAGGTTGTCAGAAATTCTTTGGCAGAGGGGAGCTGAAGTGTCCCATGTTTTTCCTCGTGTCCCACCTGTGCTTTGCTGCTCGGAGTTACTTCAGACCCTGCTTGTGGACTCACCTGATACTTTTGGATCTGCAGCAGATTTTGGGTTTGCAGAGCTGCGCCAACACCTTGACCTGGAAGGTTGTTGCAGAAAGCAGAGATTGTGTTTCATTCTTGCTCTGCCAGAAGTTTATACAGGTTTTTCCCGTGCCCTGTTCCTCCTCTTCCACCCTTTCAAAGTTCCAGGCATCATTCCTGCCTCACTTTGTGGAAAACATTGAGAAGCTCTGTTGCGGAGGGCGTTAGTCCGTCCTGTGCTTATTTATTTAGGGAGATTAAAGTCTAAGTTTTTCTTTTGTAATCCCTTTGAAGTATTTATCTTTTGAAGTCTGAATTTTCATTAACTGGAAGTGTACAACCCCCAAACTCCACGCTGCCCTACTTTCAAAGCTGTAATTTTTTTTTGGTAGAAAACATTTAAGAACAATAAACAACAGGTCAGACCCACAGGGGCTCCACATCAGCCAGGAGTATTTGGGATGTGTCTGTTTGGGTCATCCCTTGCCACTGTGGGGAATCCAAGTGGCTCTGCAGGCTCTCCCTGGGTTGGGATGTAGCCATGGATTTTTGGGATCTCAGGGAGACAGGAATGTTCCCCTTCTGAGTGCTCTGCCAGACCAGCACATGGCCTGTAGACCTTTCTTTCATTTTTTAAATTTGTTTTCCCCCCACTCTTATTTTCTGTCATCGAGGCAGCAGCACTCAGCTTTAAGGACAAGGTTGTTGTGCTTTCCTGCCTCAGCTCTCATCCAAAATATTCCATATATCCATGTGCACATGGCAGAGGATACTTTCCTGCAGTTCATCTTTTTTGTTTGTTTGCCAGGGGGGGAAAAAAATTAGATGCTGGCTGGAGTTTTGATATATCTGCTGCTTTTGTTTGTGCAGTATTATCAGTGTAAAAATGAAAGTTTTCAGCCTGGAAAAAGTGGGTGGGAGGCCTCTGACCCAACCTGATTTCCAGAGTGGGGAACAACAATGTGTGGGGAAGAATAACCCTGCTGGGTCGTTGTCTGAGCATCCTCCACCCCCAAAATGAATCACCTGAGGCTGTTTTCTGGCTTTGGGGTGTCCCATTCCTGCCTTGAAATGAAATCTTGGCTCTTGCAAGCTGAGATGCTTTGGGTTTGTGCCAACAAAATGTGGAAAATGGTGCTCAGTGTGTGTGTGTGCATCTCCATTTCCTCCCGTGGGAGTGGCCAGAGCAACCAGCCCTCAGTAATAGCTTGTTATTAAACAGATGGGGATATTGACCCTCTTCCATTTCCATTTGCCACGTTGGGGAAAATGAAATTGCATTACTTTGGCTTGGATGAGTTCAGTGTATTAATAAAAAAAATGTGTATGAAAACCAGTGGAGAGTGCATGCACATCCCAAGAATTTAGATCATGATTTCAGCCCTGGCTGGGCCATAGAGAGTTCTCTTCTATTTTTCTTTTCTTTTGTGCACTGAACTGTAGATTTTGCTCTGGAATAGCTTAATTTTTTAGAAAGTATTCAAGGAAAATCGAGATTTTCCAGTATAATTAGGGGAACGACTGACAAGCAGCCTTACAAGCACATCAATAGGGCTAATTGATTATCAGGCATGTTCTCACCTAATTGGCATAGGAAATTATTTGCTTAACAAGGTTTTAAGCATAATTAGATTGATGCAAGTTTTAGTAGAGATAGAGATGTTGAATTTACAGAGATTCTTGATAAACAGTGATCCCAGGAGTCACCAACAAGAGGAAAACCACTTCTTTTAATATGGAAATCAGTAGAATCTGCCAAAGCTCTTTTTAAAATGAGTTAACATTAAAAATTAACCTCAAATACCCCTCTATTTTTTATGTTTATTTGTATTGCAAGTGGGGTGGGTTTCCTTGGACCTGAATTTCAGGAGATGGGAGCCTGTGTGCTCAGGGATTGCTTTGGTTTTGTGCCTCTCCAGACGTGGGGGGAGCACGTGGTTCTTCCCCTCGTTCTCCCCACAGTTTTGCCTCTCTGGAACCTTGTGGAAGGCCAAGGTTTTCCACTGGATGGGTCCTCCCAGCTGTGCCTTGACAGGTGGAGATCCTGTAGGAGGCCACAGGTGTCTTCCACATCTGAATGGGTGGTGGGGTTATTGCAGAAAAATGTGTGTGTGCCTCTTTCCAAATGCTTGTTCCTGCTCCAAGGTCTCCTGAGACTTCAGGATTCCATGGGCTGCTGTGGACCTGGCGGTGCTGGGTTGATGGTTGGACTCCATGGTCTCAGAGGGCTTCTCCAGCCTTGATGATTCCATGGTTTCATTATTTGTAAGCCTCCATGGAAGCATCCTTGGTGTGTTTTGGGTTTTCTTTTGGATGTGCTGATCCAATCCCTGCTGGGTGTTCAGAGCAGGGCTGTCCGTGCTGTGGCTGCAAGGGCAGTAAAGCTGCTTGGCTTTTAAAAACCACACAATATCCTGAGCTGGAAGGGACCCAGAGGGATCATCAATTCCAACCCCTGGCCCTGCACAGACACCCCAGCAATCCCTCCCTGGGAGCTCCTGGAGCTCTGGCAGCCTCGGGGCTGTGCCCATTCCCTGGGGACCCTGGGCAGTGCCCAGCACCTCTGGGGGAAGAACCTTTTCCAAAATCCAACCTAAACCTTTCCTGGCACAGCTCCAGCTGTTCCCTGGGTCCTGTCACTGTCCCAGAGAGCGGAGATCAGTGCCTGCCTCCCCTCTGCCCCCATGGGGAAGTTGTACCTGCAGTGAGGTCTCCCCTTAGTCTCCTTGAAGGGGGATCAAAGGGGAGGGCTTGGACTGCAGCAAGCCTTGGGAAAGGCTGCTAAACCTGCTCCTCTGGAGCTTCATCCCCACTGTTTACTCAGAGCACTTCAGGGCTTGTGCTGTTGCTCTTCTCCTCACTAAAATGAGGGCACTGAGATGCTTTAGTGATTGGTCTTGATTGCTGCCTTCCCTCTCCAGTCCAGGTTTCTGAATATTGCCCTGAGACTACAGGGATGGAGCAGTTAACTCAGAGAGACAAAAATCAAAAATTTTTAGGCCAGATCTCCCCAGAGAGCTTCACTTTTAAATTTGCAACTCCAATTCTCCCTTCTTTTTTTTTTTTTCCCTCCAAAGCTGTTTGGAAAGGAATAATGTGTAACCAATACCTCCACTTCAGTATCTCAGAAGTGCAGTGTGTGCTAATTAGGCATCCTGGAGCCTTTGGAAAATGCTCCCATTGTATTTCTAGATGGAATCTACCCTGCTCCCCCTTTTTGGACAAGTGAGCTGGTTATTCAGCTCTGAGAAGCTCACAGCCATTGGCAGCTGATGCATCTTGAAAGTCAAGGTTGAGAGCATGAGTGGGTTTGTGTTTTCTATTTTATTTCTTTCCCCCCTCTCCCTCGTGGTGCACGTTGCTGGATTTGAATAATTAATGCCTGTTGTCTTGCTTCCTGTTTTCATTTCTGTATGTAATGCTAACCAGCAGTGGGCTGAATCATTCATAGGCTGCTTTCTGCACCTCGACAGCTGGAGATGTCATGGGAACAGTGACTGGGAGGTGCTGCAGACTTTCTGCTGCTCCCTTGACTCCGTTTCTGGAAGCAGGAGCAGTGAGTACTGAGCCCATGCTCTGGGCCAAGCCAGGCTCTCTGGGCAGATGCTATCAGTGTGCTTTCTCTCCCTGTAGCTCCTGTTACTGCTCAGGTGTCCGTGTGCGTGGATGGAGGGGAGGGTGGGTGCTGGGTTTTGTCCTTTCCCACCTGTTTCGTGCTTTTATGGATCTGGTTGTGATGCTCATGGAGAAGAGGGAATGATTTTAGGCCTGTTGGTTGTGCCTCATGCAATTACACTGTATTTAGGAGTGGATTTTCTAGAACTCGTCTTAGATGGTTTTTTTTTTGTCCTTGTGCTTTTCCTGAGTTTTTGTGGAGAGCAGCCAGGAATTCTGGGCTCCCCACAGTGCCTGCCTTTGCAGTGAGAGGAACCAGGGTGGGAGCTTCACTTGGTGTCTTACAGAGCCTTTTCATCTGTCTCTTCCCTTGGGCACTGCCAGGGATCCAGGGGCAGCCACAGCTCCTCTGGGCACCCTGTGCCAGGGCCTGCCCACCCTCCCAGGGAAGGATTTCTCTCCCATCAAATCCACACCATTCCTGCAAGTGGTGCAATGAAATACCCAGTGAAAGCAGCTTTTGTGGATGGAGCTGGCCTATCTGCCCTCCTGCCTTGCATGACTAAAGCAGGAAGAGGTGGAAACCAGGAGATGCTGTCCTTTGGAGAAGAATTAGTACAGGATTACTTGGAGCAGCTACAGCCTTCTAGGTTTTCAGGCTGGGAATAAGGGGTTTGGCTGGGGAGTTGTTAATAGGCTGTGAACGATTTTTACATCTTGCACAGAGCCCTCAGCATCTTGTACATCACTCCAGCTCGGAATCTTCAGGGCAGAGAGGGTGGTTTAGCCAAGACCTTTAAATAGCATCCAGCTTTGCGCCTCCTCAGTGTCTCTGTCCCGTTGTGCCAGGTTTTGTGCCCGTGGTGGGAAGGCAGAGGGGGAGGCTCATTTCCTGGGGATGGTCTTGAAGCTGAAGATGGGGAGGCAGCAGGAGCAGTGACTAATGCTGAGCTTCAGAAATAGCAAGAGCAGAGGTGAAACCAGGGCAGGGAGGTGACCTCGACACGAGGCCACGGAGGTGGCACAGCAGCACGGGGGGGACGTGAGCAGCAAACAGCTCTCTGTTTTTGTCTGCAGCAAACAGGCTGTCCCTGTGCCTCTGTCCTGCTTGTCACCCCCCAGGGGACGAGCAGAGCCACATGGGGAGCTGGGCTGGCCACGCATGGATGGGTGGGTCGTGGCCACCCCGTGTCCCCTGCTGGGGTCAGCGCAGGGAGCTCTGCTGGAAGCACAAAGCTGCCTCTGTGTGTGGGGGCGAGGAAGGCACAGGGCTGCGGGGACAGCATGGTGACAAGCTGCTGGGTCTGGAGCCACAACAACCTCCTGCCTCTGGGATGCTGAGTCCTGACTGAAGTGTCAGGGCAAGGCTGTCCTGGGCTGTCAGCACGGAGCGTGAACGGACACAGACACACAGGAGCTGGGAGGGGTGAGCTGTCTGTGTCCCTGCTGACATTTCCAGACTCCAGCACTGAGTCTGCTCTGCCTGCAGCATCCCCTGGTGCATCAGCTGGAGTGAAAAATACAGTCAGCCCTGCTTTTGGAGGCTTCCTTCCATGGGATGTGTCAAGGAAAAGCTTTCAGGTGGCTGGTTTATCTCCCTGGGCCCAGCCACGCTTTGCTGATGCCAGTGAGGATGTTGGATCAGCTGTCACAGCTTTTCCCAACACCTGAGCCCTGGGAATCCCCCATGTAAGGAAGCAAAGCGTTTCCCCTGGAGAGGGTGGGATTTGCACACCCTGCACACAACCCTGCACTCTCAGGAAAGGTGGGCAGGCGCTGTGCAAGCTCAGCTGCTCTCAAGCTCCGCTGCCAGCCTGCTGGTGATGCACACAGCAGCAGTGTGTGGGGCTCTGGGTGCACACCTGTGCTGCAGGGAGCTGTGGGAAACCTGTGCTGTGGGATCCAGCCCAGCAGCCAGCTCTACATCCCTGTGAGTGCTTGAGAGGTTTGTAAAGGGAGAGGGTAATGTCTGTATTATATATCTTGTGTATGCACACGCTGTGTTCCATATTCTTGGGGCTGTCCTGTGCAGGGCCAGAAGTTTGGTCCTTGCTGGATCCCCTGCAGCTCAGGATAGTCCCTGATTCTGTGATGCCCCTTCTGCAGGAGGCATGGAAGTGTTTATTCCTCATCTGGGACTGTTTTGCAGGCTCCATGGGATGCTGACATTAAACTGCTTTAGCTTGGCTCAGCTTCAGCTGTGTGGAGGTGTCTGAATCGATTTTCGGGTGGTTCTTGCAGCAGCTCTGTCTCTTTACACTTCAGTCATTCATAAGAACCCAGTCACCTGGGCTGCAGATCATCATCCTCCTGCTTTTGTCCTCACGTGGCTTTCCCTGCCGGTAACTCCTGCCAGCACATTTGCTTTTGGTGGTGTGGGAGAAGCTGCAGGAGGAAACAAAACTTGAAAACTAATTAAACTTCTTGGTCTTGTTGAGTAAGGAGTGGGAGATGTTGGCAGGGCTGGGAATAGATCTGATTCTCATCCCTCCTCTCAGCAGCCAGAGGACACGGTTAATTATTAAATTGCTTGTTAATGTATTGAAATATCGCTGGGGATTTTAATTTCCTCTTTTTTTTCTTCTTGTTGTTTTCTCTGCTTTGCCTCAGGGCGCTCCCAGGAGCTGATGGATTTGTGGTAGCTGGCTCTGGAGGGGCTGGAAGGAGCATGGTCAAACACCAACCCCTGCAGTACTACGAGCCCCAGCTATGTCTGTCCTGTCTGACCGGGATCTACGGCTGCCGCTGGAAACGGTACCAGCGGTCACATGATGACACCACCAAGGTGAGCAGGTGACAGCAGCTGCCTGCCACCCCTTCCCCCTCACGTTGGCTTGTAGCTCTTGGTTGAAAGTATGAAATGTTTGGGCTTTTTCCTTATTTATTGGCTTGGATGTTTGATGGGAGTTGCTGACCATGGCAGGAGGTCCTCCCCGTATGGCTGATGTAGAGATGGGCACAGGGAGGTTGGTCATGGTGCTCCAGGGGATGGAATGTGCCCAAATCTGTTTCTATTGTGCTAAAGGGGAATACTTTCCTTGTGGTTTTTCACGCCTAGCTCTGTGTCCTGCTGGTGCTTGCAGCACCCTTGGCTGGATATGTAAGTCCTGTGTTTCTGCAGCATCTCTGCCTTCGTGGTGTGATTTCAGTGGGCATTGGTGGTATTTGGTCCCAGAAGGGACTTGGTGATCTTGGAGGTCTTTTCCAGCCTTTATTGTTCTGTTTTTGTGTGTGACAATGAGTTTGTAGGTCGGGGAAAAGGGTGCCCAGAGAAGCTGTGGCTGCCCCTGGATCCCTGGAAGTGTCCAAGGCCAGGCTGGATGGGACTTGGAGCAAGGTGGGACAGTGGAAGGTGTCCCTGCTCATGGCAAGGGTGGCACTGGGTGATCTTTAAGGTCCCTTCCAAGCCAAACCCCTCTGGGGTTTGATGAAAGGCAACAGAAGGTGAGAGCAAGCTGGGGGTAAATGGGAAAGCTGTTGGAGGTGACCCTTCCCTCCCCTGGATAAATATAGATTGTAAGAGCTCTGGCAGAGGGAATCCAGGCAATGAGGCTTGACTTGCACCTCTCCTCTTGTTCTGGGCTGTGACATGAGGTCTTGTGATGTGTTGATAGGAGAAGTGTGAAAATACTGCTGTCCAAACCACCCTGTTAATCATCTGGGTAAGGATTTTGTTTTACTGTTCTCCTGTACTCCCATGTTGCCTGGGGTGGTTTTTTAAAGTGTGCTTACAAGTTAAATTTGGGGGTTTTTTTCTTCTTTAAATCTTGTTTCATCTGTAAGTGTTCCCAGGGGACCCTTTGGTTGCCTTCTGAATGCTTAATTTTGCTCTCCTATCCCTTGGCTCCTCTGTTCTGTTTTTAAGCCTATAACCAGGGATGATCTTGGCTCTGGAGTGCTTTTTCTCTTGGAAAAGCAGCTGTGAGGGAGCAGACAGGGCTGTGTGGCAGATCCTGTGCCAGAAAGGCTCCTGGTTGTGAATTGCAGCCATTGTTGGTGGTGCAGCTTGGCCGGGAGCTCCCCTGTGACTTGGAAAAGTCACGCCTTGAGTTTGTGCAGCCTAAAACAAATTTCCTTTTGCAAAGTGGGAGTGTTGGTGCTGTTTTCCCTCTGCTTTCAGCTTGGTCTGGGTGACCACTTCAAGCCAGCAGAACATTGCAGTTCTCAGCTAAAAATTTACAGAAAAGTTGCCATGAATTTTTTCAGTGAAATCTGCCTCTGCCTGCGTTACCAGAAAATATCAGTGGCAGCTTTCCAAGCCTGCTTGGAATTTCCACTGGTCTTTGCTAGTGCTGGAAAGGAATTCATTGTGTTTAAAGGTAGCTGATCCAGGCTTAAAAATATGTCCAATCTGAGCTGGTCTTTTTAAAGTCTTTGTGAGGCCTTAACTTCCACTTTGGTAAAAGAGACGGAGACAGCAGCAGGTGTAGGAGAAGAAAGCCTAAAATGAGCTGCAGGCTGTGTTATCTCTTCCTTGTTAAAACATCAAATTCCCCAGAATAAAAGGCTTTCATCCAAATTTGGGTCGTGGCCCAACCTTGCCTCCATGACACCTTCAGCTGATGCCTGTGAATGTTTGTTGTCTGAATTGTGCTGCACCTCAACAGCCACAATTGTAATGACTCCTCTCTTTTTCCTTCGAATGTATGTACATCAAGCTTCCTACTCCATGTTAAAAAATTACATGAAAATGAGAATTTTAGTTGGACACCTGAGTTCTAGGGTTGAGAGGCAGCTTTCTGGAATTGTCATTATCCTTTGAGAATGAAGACAGGGGCTGGAGGCACACAACCAATATACTCTGATCTCCTTTCAAAAATTTGAACATTTGCAAAATTCCTTTTTTCTATTGTGGGCCCTCAGCTTTAATGGCAAGGTCCCCTTTCACTTTTTTGAAAATATTTTTTTAAATGAAAGACATGTGAAGGAGGAGAAATGGTCTTGCTGAGAGTCAGATCATTATAATCTCTGTAGCTGGTGTGGGGAAGGAATTTCTGATCTAACCACAGCCTGTTCATCACATATTCAACCAAGGATATTATGAAGTCAGTGCATGGAAGCATTTTTTATTGCTTCCAAACCCCTGTTGTTTGTACACAGCAAATATCCCACCCTGGAAATCATCCTGGGTGGGAGAGGGGACAAAGATTTCCTGCCAAAGGAAATAGCAATGGTAATTGTTTAATCTATCCAGTAAAAAGAAGAAGCCACTTTTATTGACTGGCTGGGCTGAGCTATCAAACATGGTCTTTCTTTCCATCACAAATCTCCTAATCCTCTTCTTAATTGCAAGTTGTCTGAACTGTGAGCATGTGGGAGGGGAAATATCCAATAAAGCCTCTCCCTGCCTTTATCTGCTGCTGCTCACGTAGCTGCAGATCTATAAATGATACATCAACCCCTTCCTGTGAAGTGGGCAGTCCCCGTCAGGATTTATGCCCTTCAAGTGAAATGTGTGTGGTTCCAGATAGTCCATTTGGTTAAATGCATCACATGACCTCCAACTGAGGCTTCTGATGGCTTTTTGGGGTCCTTTTGTGCAGAGATGAATGAGGAGCTGGGATCCATCAGCATAATGAATGGCAGTGCTGTGTCTGGGCTGGGTGTATTAATTCACTCTCTGGTGAAATGCTCTTGTAATTCCCGCTTGGCCAGAGCTGTGAAATGACCTGAACAGATGATCTGAGCCACAGGCTTGGGAGCTGGGGCTGTGTCAGGGCTGATTCCCAAACGGCCAGAGGTCACTGGTCACAGAAATTGCTTGCTTTGCTGAAATCTGCTATTAGAGGATGGGTTCATTTGCCCTTTCCCGTGTGTTTTTCAATTTGTGAGGGTTTCAGCCCATAGGCCTGAAGGCACAGGAGCTTTTGAGGGAAAGAGGCTCTGTCAAGGTTGCTTGATTTGAGGCTGGGCACTGAAGCATTGGTTGTGACCAGTGATTCAGTCCCCATGAATGGATGTGTCCAGTCATGTTGGCTTGATGGGCTAAATGCAGGGAAATCCAGTCATTCCATGAAATATCAATGTGGCTTTTTCCTTATTGTTCCTGAGGGTGCCCCCTCATTAGAGGGGTCTGGGCAAGATGGTCTTCAAAGGTCCTTTTCAACCCAAACTATTCTGATTCTGTGATTCTGTTTTTCTCCCCAGGATGCTTGGAAATGAGAGCAAAACCAGGCTGTGTTTAGGGTTTTACACATCACTTAACCATCTTTTAAAATTCACCTTTGAGCCCTTCACTGTACAAGGGAGGCTGTGAGGTGGCTGATTGTCCAGGGAAGCTGTTTGAAATCCATGTGACAGCTGAGCCAGGCAGGAATTGCATTTGCTTTGTGTGGTGCCCTCAGACCAGACTTGGCAGAGTGTTACTGGTTTTAACTGGGAATAACATATTTTGACCTTCATGAAGGAGCAAGACCTCTCTTAAACAGGGCAGGATCCTGTGGAGGACTGGCAAGGAGCAGAGAGGTGTTCCAGCCTCAGGAACTGGGATTAACCTGCCAGGACCTTGCTTCTCTTTGATTTCCACACCCTCCTAGAAAGGTTGGGATGAACCAGCTTGTTCTGTGTCCAAAAGGTTCCCTATTTCAGCAAAGCTGCTTCGAAGGATGGGAAATCCCAAGTCCTGGAAAGCCCAGGAAGGCCACAGGGTTAGAGCCTAATCTTGTGGTGCACCCTAAATGTTGTCAGGGTGAGGATGTTGGACTGGTGCTGAATTTCTGGTGCAGTCCTGATAGAGGCAGAATGCCTGTGGAGGAGAGTCTGCAAAACCCATTGATTGTGGGGCCTGGGCTGGGATTATGGGCTCAGACTGGGTGATTAACATGCCCTGGGATTTGTAAAGCTTTAGAGGTGTCAAAGGTTTTTCCTGCAGAGCATCTGCAAAACGTGGCTTTGGGCTCTGAGCAGCCAGCACTGAGCTGGGCTGCAGCTGGAGAAAGGGGGAAGAAAAGGGGGCAGGGAGGGATTTTGGGGCCCTTAGAGCCAGCCATGTGTTTTTACAGGGATTTCTTCCCCCTGGACACCTGGGTACAGCAATGCTCCTCCACTCTAAGGTGCAGCCACTCCCATAAAATCTTGACTGGTGTGAATATGTTCAATAAATTCCTGGTTTAACCCATATGGGAGAGCCTTTCCAGACTCTCCTGTGAGTTCCCTGTACTGGTTCTGACTGGGATACAGTTAATTTTCTGCACAGCAGCTGCTCTGGTGCCAGATTTTGGGCTTGTGAGCGAAACAATCTCACAGCTATTGCTGGACATTGTTTACACAGCATCAAGGTACAATATTTTCTGAATTCCCTCCAAGAAGTGGAAAAAATTGGGGTGGTTTTTCTGCTTGTTTTCCTAAACAAATGTTCTTCCTCTCAGCTGTGTAGTTGTTGTTTTAGTTAGACTTTTACAACTGAATTCTGTCACTCCCTTTTCCAAAGAGGCAATGGGAACCTGTGATCCTGTTAATCCCAGGTGAATTAAATGTGTCTGTCTTTACTCAGACATTTAGTCCTTTCCCATGTGTGGAGCCATGAGTGTGAATTTTGAGGAGAGAAAATGGGAGAAGTGAAATGGCATTGACATCATGGAAGTTTGACCTGTGGGAGTCTGGATGTCAGAAGTTCTCTCTCTGATCTTGGCAGAAGAGTGAAAAATTGTGGCCCTTTTCCAGAGGAGACTTGATTTTCCTCACCCAGAGGGAAGTGAATGTGACCTTGCTGCCCTTGAGTTGGACTCCAGGGATTTACTTTACATTTGGGGTTCAATTTGCCAGTCTCCTGCTTCACCAGCTCTGCTTTTCCAGCCTCTCTCGTGAATTCCCAGATGTCCTGGAATAGATCCAAGGACAGCTGGGCTGTGACAGAGCAGAAAATGTTGGAGAGCAACTTTGCAGGGTGTCCTCACTGGGTGGCTGGATGCTCTGGGAGAGTGCAGGGGCCAATGGAAAAGGCTTTTTATCATCCTTTCTTTTTTTCCTATCCAAGTTGAAGGTATTTCTTTCCTGTCTCTCATAAAAATAGACTTTGTGGAAATGCCTCAAGGATGTTTGTGGCTCCAAAATGACCACAAAAATTAACTAAATAAGAAGAAAACCTGGCCCCAGTGGGACTAAATGAATGAAATGGAACAATTAGGAAGGAACAGGGTTAGTTTGTGGGGATGATCCTTGAGAAAGGTGGAAGGGGAAGAGGTGGAAACTGGGGAAGGAACCAGTCTGGGAGTAGATCATAGAATGGGTTGGGAAGGACCTTAAAGACACCTAATTCCACTTTCCATTAGCCCAGGTTGCTCCAAGCCCCATCCACCCTGGCCTTGGGCACTTCCAGGGATCCAGGGGCAGCCACAGCTGCTCTGGGCACCCTGTGCCAGGGCCTCCCACCCTCCCAGGGAACAATTCCTTCCCAATATGCCATCCATCCCTGCCCTCTGGCAGTTTAAAGCCGTTCTCCTCTGTCCTGCTCTTCCAGGCCCTTGCCAAATGCCCCTCTCTGAAATACTGGTCAGCAGGGAAGGGAACAGCTTGAAAGATGTGAGGTGTGGCTTTCCTGGCATTGGTCACCAGACATTTCAGTCATCTGCAGTCTTCAGTTTGTTGTTTCGGAGGGGACTCTGCTGCCTGTGAGGTCTGGGTGGATCCAAAGTGCTTGGCTTGCAGGAATGCTCGTGGTTTTAGGAATTGGGAACCTCTGTGCTGCTGACACGTCTTATTAACAAAATTGATTAGCAAAGCTGAAAACTAGAATAACTCTTTGTTGGCTGTGAAGCTGATCTGTGGTTTTTGTTTACTGTCCCATGTGTTCCTCTGGGAAAAGATTGAGGAGTGTTTGGTTGCAGATTTAAACTTTTCCTCCAGGTTGTTCCCAGAAGAACTGTGGCCAAGCTCCAGAGTGGGATTTCAAGGGTATAACCAGCAGCTGGAAATGTGCTTGTCCATAGCTGGAGGTTTTAATTACTCTTTGTACTCATCTCAACCTTGAAAATTATTCTATTTTTTTTTTTTTTTTTGCCTTTGTGCCATGTCTACAGTGAGGTGTTAAAAGCAAAGCTGGTGAACTGGTCCGGGCCCATAATTTCCTCTTGATGTGCAGTTCTGAGCCTTTATTTGGCAGATACTTATTTGCAGATGATGTCAGCGAGCACTTGAGAATCAATTGACTTCAGTGAAGTCAAACGAGGCCCTTTTGCAGGGAGAATTATGGAACAAAAAATGAAACAACTGAGGCTTTGTTTGAAGCGTGCACTTGCAGCCTGTGACTCCTGGAAACTGCATCAACTTCCTTGTGAGCTCTCCTGAAGCCGGCTGCAAAGTCAAGGGTGACTTTGGGGTGACAAGAAGCAGTGCCACTGACCAACAAGAGGAGTTTGGGTGGTTGTTCAGATGGTGCTGCCTGTGCCAAAGATGGCCTCGGTCCCAGGTGAGCAGCTCCTGCCTCCCTGCCCATCAGCTGGGGGTCTGAGCCTGCTGGGCAGGCACCAGGCTCTTGAGAGCAGAGGGAGAGGACAGAGACCCCAATCCTTGTCCCTTCCAGCAGAAACCTTCTCTTGACTGTAATCACAGAATAGTTTGGCTGGGAAGAGACCTCAAAGATGAGATAATTCCAACCTTCCACTGTCCCAGGCTGCTCCAGTCCCCATCCAGCCTGGCCTTGGGCACTTCCAGGGATCCAGGGGCAGCCACAGCTGCTCTGGGCACCCTGTGCCAGAGCCTTACACCCTCCCAGAGAGGGATTCCTTCCCAATGTCCCATCTGGTGATGCCTGGGAGGAGAGATGGGGGTGTTTGGTGTTGGTGATGTTGGCTCCTCGCTCCCCTAGGCTGCTCCTTTCCCCCCAAGCTCTTTGGTTCTCTCTCACCGCTGTCCCTCCGCGTCTGACGTCTCCTGACGTGACTTTTTGTGCCTTTCTGGAAAAACAAACCTGGTTCCTGTAATTCAGAGCTCTCTGTGCTGCCTCGCTGGAGGCTCTGCTGGCCACGCCTGGTTTGTCACCACTCAAAGCACCCCACATCCTGGGCAAATCACCCTCTGTGGCTGTGCCTCCTTGTCTGGCTCTCTTCCTTCCCCAAAACTCTCGAGAGCCTCAAGCTGTATCAGAAGTGGGGGTGTAGCTGAGCAGTATCTGGAAAGGATCTCTCATTTCACTGCTTTTTTTTTTTCCTTGAGGTTGATGCAGAATTACCCTGTGTGTGTTTGCAGGATTTAGGAGCTGTGTGCTCAAGTCTGACCAAATTATTTTGCTGCTGCCATCAGGGATTCCTGCTTCTCCTGCCAGAAGTGAGGGATACACAGCACAAGGAACCTATGATGGACCAGTGTATGTCACGTGCTGGGCTTGAAATATCAAAGTTTTTGTGTGATGAGCCAGCTCCAGCATTTAAATTTACTCCCAGGATGGCTGATTGTTTATTTTCTTTCCCCAACACGTCACCCTTGAGATGTAAAAAATAGTAATGGATAAATAAGCCAGGTTTTTGCCTTCTCTCCAGAGGGATGCTGGGTTTGGACACTCAGCTGCTGCTGGGCTTTGTGGCTTCATTTGGTTTCCCTCTGGCAGTGCACTGAACCCATTGAAATCTCTCTTAGGGAAAAATAGGTAAATCCCTTCCATATGTCAAGTATTGAAAAAATACATGATTTCTTTGGCTTGCACAAAGCACCCCCTTGTCTGGCAGACACAGGAACAAGTGCACCCTTGTTTCTGGGAAGACAAGCCCCAACCTCATGCTGGTAAATCTGACATGTTCACTGTTTCAGGCAGTCTCTGTTGATGTCAGCTGTGCCTGTGGAAGCTGGGGAAGACCCTGATTTTATCAATTTTCCCCTTGAAAGAGAGAGGCACTTCCGTTTTGCCTTGCTCTAATTCTTTTTTTATTCCAGGCCTTCAGGTCACTGGGTTGCCACCAGAGCTGGGGCAGAAAGCCTTTGGCACATTAGCCCATTCAGTGGCTTTTGTCACCAGATGTGTCTGTGCCCTCTGGACCATCCTGGGGGATAAATAAGGCTGTGTTTTGATGGGGCAGCACTTTGTGGAGCAAAATGTGAGCACTCAGGATTTGCCAGCTGGGGCAGAGCTGAGGTCAGCCTGCCCCACATCCTGTGTGTGCTGGGTCAGGGATGGGTTTGGGAGGAGCAGGAGATCAGCCTGCTGGGCTCTGGGCTCCTTCCTGCTCCCTCCTGCCTTGTGCCCATCTGGGCCTGAACACAGATGGCATTTTGGGAGGGAATTGTTCCCTGTGAGAGTGGGCAGGCCCTGGCACAGGGTGCCCAGAGAAGCTGTGGCTTCCCCTGGATCCCTGGCAGTGCCCAAGGCCAGGTTGGACAGGGCTTGGAGCAGCCTGGGACAGTGGAAGGTGTCCCTGGCCATGGCAGGGGTGGCACTGGGTGATCTTGAAGGTCCCTTCCACCAACCTATTGTGGGATTCTGTGAAAAACATAATGCACAGCCTGGGGAAGAGGAAGGGAGGATGAAGGGCAAGGAAATAAAACAGTGCAGTGGTTGGATGCAATCTGATCCAATATTTGTCTGTTCTTCTTGATTTTAATTAACTGATGTCCATCAACTTGCCTGAAGAGTGGCTGGAGAAGCCTTTCCAGTTTAATAGATAGAATTTGACAATTATCTTAATAGGAAAAAAAAAAAGGTGTTTTCTAGTGAGATTGCTTTGGGTGGACACATGGACTTCTTAGAGAGATCAAAAGGAATTACAGCTATTCCTGAGCACACTCCCTCTGGGAAATGGAGAATTGGAGGTGGTCCCAGGGACCCCTTCCATACATTGTATTTTAACATACTTTTTCATTTAGGATGTTGTTCAGCTGCTCTGAGTCTTTTGTAGGACTCAGGCAGAGCTTACCTGCTTGGGAGGAGAAACTAATTCAGGATCCTTGCCTTTTGGCTGTATTTTTGCTGGATTTCTGCTGTTGTTGCATAAAGATTTTTTCTGTTTGTTGATTGTTTTTTATTTTGTGATGAACTGGCCCCAGGAGGAGAAGTAAAAAATTGCTTTTCCTGCTTTCTTTGAGTTGGACAGCTTATGGTTGTGGAATGTGGGAATTCATTTGAAAGAAGAGTGGTTCTGAGGTTGCAGTGAATTTTCACCAACAGCAGCTGTTGAAAACTGGGGTTGCCACTACTTCAAACTTTATTACTGGTCTTGTGATGGGAGGATTTAGGGATGGGGCCAGTCTGCCCTCTGCAAATATATTAAACCAAATATACTGGGGGGTGGCTTGGTGTGTTGTATAAAAGGAAACTGAGAAAATCAAATAAAAAGAATCCTTCTGCTCAGCCTGGGCTGATATGGCAGCCAAAAAAACTTAAAGCAACCTCTGCTTTTATTTTGGCATCTTCATACCAGTTTCACTGGGATGAGACCACAGGGCTGAACAAAGGAGTAGCTGGAAAATTAATTTCCTTGGGGTTGAAGACAAATGCTGCTCAGAGTTGTCTTTTAGTTCCTCAGTGCAGCTGGAGTGAGCCTCTAGTTATGCTTCAGGGCTTTAATTGTCTTCAGTGGGAATAATTAATTAATTAATTGATGTGAGTGTGGCATTTACTTTCACAAGTTTCAGATTTGCAAGAGTTCTTAATTACAAAGCAATATCTGAAGGGGCTCCAGGAGAGCTGGAGAGGGACTTTGGACAAGGGATGGAGGGACAGGACACAGGGAATGGCTCCCACTGCCAGAGGAGATAGATGGGATTTTGGGGAGGAATTCTTGGCTGTAAGGGTGGGGTGCCCAGATTAGAAATTCGGATTAGAAGTTCTGTAGGTAACTGCTGTAGGAGCCAATCAGTCACCTATAAAAAGGTCAGCCCTGCTCAGGGGCCACTTGGAATATTATCCAGAGCCTGGGTTTGGAGGCAAAGCAGCTCAAGCTGCAGAGAGCACCCTGCACCCCCCAAATTAGCTGTGACTCCTGGTGGCATCAGCCCCAGTGCCACCCCACTCACCTCCAAAGCCACAGGCAGGGGCTGGTGCTGTCAGGAAGCCTCAGGTACCAGGGAGAAGGATGATCCCAGGGATTCAGAACTCCTCAGCGGTGACACCAGCAAGGTCTCTTCCATCCCAGTCCATTCTGTGGTTCTATGAAATGCAGATCTCCAGGTGTCTGGGAGTTTTTATATTTTCCCCCTGCTCTCATTTTGCCCCTCACCTCCTTTCCTGGTTCCATCTCAGACCTGCTGCCAGAGCAGCCCAGAATGAGCTGCACTGGGGGGAACTGGCAGGAGAAGGAGCCGGGAGCTCTTTTCTGGCCCTGGCTCTGTTGTCCATCCTTGCAGAAGCCCCTTCCTAAGTGGGGGATGTGCAGTCAGGGCTCTCAGTCTCATTTCCAGCTAGAACAGAGCTGGCTCAGTGGGGTCAGAGGAGCTAATGAGGGGTATTTCCCCTGGGATTCTGTGCCAGCACTCCATCCTTGGAGATAAATGTGTGCTGGGAAAAGGGGGTTGTAATTCAGCAGTGTGACATGACAGCCTGGATGCCTCTTGGGAGCATCATAATTCAGGCAGCACAGCAGGCAGAGGGGCTTTGCCTTCCCTCTCCCCACTTCTGGAATGTGGGCAGAGCTGATGCAATGGATTTGTTGGGATTTCAACCCCCCCAAGTGCTGCTTTGGGTGTGGGGTAATGCTCTTAATTCAACAACCCACACGCTGAACTGTCACCACTTCTTGGGTGATACAAACCCAAATGTTTGCATTTAGTGGTTCCTTGCAAACCAAGTTCCTTATTCAGGTTTCTGGATGGGTTTGGGATTTGCCATTGTGTGCTGGTTTTTGTAATATTTGGTATTCCTCTGGGCTTTTTTTTTTTTTTTTTTAATTGTACTAAAAGCCTTGAATGATGGATATGATGAGATGAATTAAACACAGCCTTGGGCTGGCCCTTACCTCACCAATCTTTGTCTTTGAAGGTGTCAATTTAATGTTTCTTCTTCATGTCAGTGAAGTGGCATTTGACACTTCCAGTCCCCTTCCAGGGCCTAAAGGGACTCCAAAAGAGCTGCAGAGGGACTGGGGACGAGGCATGGAGGGACAGGACACAGGGAATGGCTTCCCACTGCCAGAGGGCAGGGATACATGGGATATTGGGAAGGAATTGTTCCCTGGGAGGGTGGAAAAGCCCTGGCACAGGGTGCCCAGAGCAGCTATGGCTGCCCCTGGATCCCTGGAAGTGTCCAAGGCCAGGCTGGACAGGGCTTGGAGCACCTGGGACAGTGGAAGTGTCCCTGTTCATTGCTGGGGAGGTTGGACTGGATGAGCTTTAAAAGGTCCCCTACAACCTCAAACTCTTGTATGATTCCATGATTCTCACTCCTTTTTCTAGAAAATCCTGCAAAATTCAGGAGAACGCTTTTTTTTTTTTCTGCTCTTGGGAACAAAGCTTTCCTGGGCTGAACTTGTTCCTTCGAAGCAGATGTGTGTGAGAGCAGGAAAGCAGCTGGGGAGAAGTGATGGAGGAGTGGCCCAGGCCACACAGAGCTGTCAGGATGGTTTCAGGTGTTAAATCAGCTGACAGCTGCTGCTCAGCAATTATGTTTTGCAACAGGGTTAAAGTTGAGCAGTTCTTTGCCCTCTGTGTCTGGATGTGATTCATGACTTAATCCACTGCCTGTGCTCCCAGATTGTTTTCCTCATCAATTCCCACTTGTTCTCCAGGCTGTCATTCCCTGGGAGCTGCCCACAGGGGCATCCCCAGGGAGTGCATTTGCCTCTGGGGCTGCCAGCAGTGATGGATGGGCTCACCTGGAGCCGGGTGCTGCCTGGAAATGCTCCTGTCACTCCCTTCAGGCACATCAAACCTGATGGATGGGGCAGCCTGGCGCTGCAGGGGGTGGCCTTTGCAGCAGCAAAATGCAAATAATGCAAATAATGAGTGTAAAAGGGTCATCCTAACTGTACCAAACCAGCCACCAGCAGTGCCACAAATACTGCTTGCAGCAAACCAAGCACTCCACAACACATTGCAGCCATGCAAGCTGGGGCACTAAGGGAGCAACTCACAAAATCCCAAGGTTTTGCAAAATGCCAACTTCCCAAAATCCCGAGTTTATCAAAAGAAACTCGGAAGAGCCATTGAGGCTCAAACAAAAACTATTACACCTCAGTGCTTTACAAGTAGAGCCCATTAAAAGGCCATGTTTTAACTATAAAAAATGTAGTAATTTTTTAAAAGAGTGTTATAAAGCAGTAAAAATGCACAATTAACTAATACTTACCCTCAGTGCAAAAAAAAAAGAAACGAAAAACCAACATTATACAAACCACTGTCACTGTGGAGGCTGGAGGGAATTTCTGGATGCTTTTGTGAGCCCTTTTTGGGCTCATTTCTCTGCTGTGCTTGAGATGCTCTTGGATCTGTTTTATTCTCAAGTCTTGCACCCCTTCTAGTCACTGAGGGCTTGCCAAGCACTGCAGGACAGCTTTGGAAATGAAGACTTTTCTTCTCCTCTTTCCTGACTTCTCTCCAAATGGGAATTGTCATTTCACCCCTAAGATGCTGCTCTTACCTGTGCTCTGAAATGGATCCCAGCACCAAGCTGGATGTTGCACCCCAGGGACAATGTGGGAAGCATCTGCTGCTGCTGGCACATTAAGTGGTTATGAGCACTAAAACAGCTTTATGAGAAGCCAGCACTCAGCCTCTTATTAGTCCAGTGCCTCTGTGGCTTGAAAACAAATTAAATTTGAGATTTTCAACACTTGCAACCAATGTTTAAAGCTATTAGAGAGGTAAAAAGCTGAAATGGCTCTAAAGCCTCCATTGCAATTTTACCACTGATGGAAGGGTTTTTCAGAGGGGGCAAGAATGATTTTTAAAGCTGCTGCTGGGCTTGCCTTCTTTAGAAGCCTGCAGTGAAGCTGGGGAGGGGGCTGAACGTGGTCCAGCAGAAAGTTCTCCCAGCCCTGGTGCTGAAATGCTCTGTGGGGATGGCCATGGGTGAGGGGACAGTGCCTTTGAAGCCTCCAGGGTGTCTGAGGGCACAAAAAGCAACAAGAGGAAAAGAAACTCTCCAGGCTCTCCATTTCTGCCCTGCTCCCACCAGCACGGGCTTGTTCAGCAGCTAATCTTGCCCTGAGTGAACTTTTTCCTTCCTTTTTTCCCCCTATTTCTTGGCAGTGAAATGATTCATGTCGCTTTGTGGTTTTTATTTAATTGGTGCCTCTTTCCCTCCCTTTTTAACCTGTTCTGTTTTGCTTCCTCTTTCTGTGGTCTCCTTTCTTCTATTTGCTTGAAAGGAGAGAAACAGCCAAAATCCCTTTGCTCAGAGCTGCAGTTCCACCAGACTGCTCAAAGGCAAACCCCCTTTAAACTCAGATATTTCACCAGAGCTGGCTGAGGACAAGGAGTTCCTGTCCTCTTGTTCCTGATGATGCTGATTTAAAGACAACACCAGACTAAGAAAGTGATTTTATTTTGCCCTGCTTTGAGACGGATAAAGAAAAGATCTGGGTGAATTTCGTGGTGCTTCTCAGAACCAGGCAGAATGTGTTCATTCTGCTAGTCATGTTTTTCTATATATTTTTTTTTCCAAGTTTGCTTTTTCAGGACTGACTTGTTCAGAGGCTGCTGGGTGCTAAAGCTGGGTGGGAACTCCTGGTGGAGAACAGAAAATGAAAATTTCAGCTATCATTGTTACCTCTGGATGTGTTTTGTCCTCCTTGGAGCAAGTTAAAGCTTGAGGATGCCTTCAGAATTAAGAGATGCATTAAATGCCACCCAGTTACCTCTGGAAAGTCATTTCCTAGGTGGAAATTGGATATTTTCTGAATTCTGGTGCCTTTTTAATGGAGGCAGGCTTGATCTTGGCAGGCTCCACCTTCTACAAGCACCTCAAAAGATCACAAGGAAAGGCGTTAGTAAGGGGAGGAAAAACAAATATGTGGACATACTTTGGGGAAAAATCATTCAATGCATGCACTGCCCAGTGTTTGGCCTCTTGCCTCACTTGTGGGGTTGGGATGAAATGCTTTTTGCAATGGTGGAAAAGAGGCTTTGAGTTTAATAATTCATGTATGGCCATCTTGAGCTTTGTTTAAACACTTTTGTCTGTCATCACAGCACTGGCTTGAAGAGGATTAGGGTTTGTTTTCCTTGGCTTCCCAAAATTTTGCTTAAGGAGGACTTCAGCTCTGTAATTAAGCCATGTTTACTGTGTAGGGACACTGCCACTGGTGAGGAAAGCTTGTGAAATAAATCATGTGCTCCTTGTGTGTTTGCTGCTGCTCTTTATTTGTTAGAACTTTCTACAGTGGATTTGCTTTCATATAATTTGGTGGGAAGAGGGTGATTTAAATATGAATTTAATTCTTTCCAGTGGTAGGAAAGGAGCCCTCTGTAGCTGTGTGCTGTCACTGCTGCCTGCAAAATTGCAGCTATTTATCCTCCTCGGGGTCCTGTTGCAGTCAAATTCCAGATGTCAGAGTTTGCTGGGGTTTAAAAATGATTTTAATTTTCTCAGAGGTCTGGAGAGGGTGCCAGGATTGATTTGCTGTCTGTGAACAGAGGCTTTGGTTTTGTGGCCTCTGAGCATGAAGGACAAACTCAGGGTCACTGTTTTATCTCTTCAGAGGCTTTGTGAATATGGAAAACCAACTTGTCCAGATCAGTGTCCTCTTGGAAATGCTGCTGTTCCTGTAGGGACAATGAGAAGGTTGGTGGGGAAAATGGGATGGGTTGGATTATCCTGATGGAATTGCTTTTGGCTGTAACAAGTGCAGGACCCTGTAGTGGCATCAACCTGAGCAGGAAATATTTGTCATTGTTTTCAGGGCTCACAAAGAGTATTGTGCCTTTTACAGACAGAGAGATGGCTGTGAACCCCTGAAAAATTGCAGATTTTCCCTGTTTCTGAACAGCAGGATAGGGACAAAAATAAAATAGGGATGCTTAGATGTTGTGTGAAGTTGATTGTAATGATTCCTTTGGAAAAGCTTTCTGGTAGTGACTTGTAGGGAAAATCCCAGTGTTTCCCTGGCCTCACTCTGTGTCCAGGGATGTTCAATCCAGTTGTTTCCAAGATGCTCCTATTACTTTTGGGCTGCTCCCTGAGCCTTGATAGAGATCTGCTGGTTCCTGTGCCCTTCCTGTGACTTTCCCTCAGGAGCATCTGGTGATGGCTCACCTTTGGGAAAGGCTGAGGAGTTTTCTTTGGATATGTTACACTAAAAAAAAAAACCCATTGAGGAGTGCAAAACTGGGCTAAAAGAGCAGTTACCTGAGGTGGTGGAGGTTGGGGCAGCTGAATTCCTGGTGGGAAAAGGTGGAGAGCTATGGACTAAACAAGTCCTGACCTGGGAGTGCTGGTCCTGGTGTTCCCAGCCATCAGACAAAGATAATTTGCTTTAAAAAGATGCTGTTGGAGGGAAGATTCAGAAGCTGCAGGATTCTTTAAAAATTTAATCTTAAATCTTAAAAGTTAGAGCACAGCCTCAATGTGATGAGGAATAAAAGGAGGGAGGTGCAATGTGTCACTATTTATGGTGTTCTGGTAATTCTGCTTCCAAAGCACAGCTTTAATTTGTACCCTGCTCGAGCTGTTGCCTCTAATTTATAATCCAATAAACCTCTAGGTTGTTGTTCAGAGCAGGCCAGGGATATTGCATCAGGCCAGATCTAAGAATTTAGGAGCAGTTTATTAAGCTTAATAGCATCTAAGGTGTGATTGCTTTTATGGGCTGGCTTATCCCATGTGGCACCACCTGGTTTGTTCCAAGGTGTGTCCTGAATCCATGGCTGCAGCCTTGTCTGCTCCTGAGGGGGGAGTTGTGCTGTGCAGGGGTGATGAGAGTTGTTTTCCAGCCCCTCTGCCCCGTAGCAGGGGTTTGGAGCTGGATTTTCCAACCCAAACAATTCAGTGATTCTGTTTGTAAGCCCTGCTGATTCCGAGTCTGTACCTGGTGTTTGTTGAGTTTTGGTTTGTGGGGCTTTTAGGTTTCTGTGTGGTTGGTTTATTATTTTGTTTAGGGTTTTTTGGGTTTTTTTCTGTCTGGTTGTTTTTAGAAGCATTTTTTGTGTGTATGTGTGTGTGTGTGCTACAGGCCACCGTTTTGACAAGGTACTTCTGATAAGGTTTATTTGCTTTTTTTAAATACCTGCCAGCAGGAAACAGAGTTCAGCCTTCTCTGAGCTACTGTTTGATTCTGTCAGATTTATTTTATATTCCTGCACGACCTCAGGCAGCTGCCATGTCTGTCTGGTGGTTTCCCACATGCATCAGCTCTGGGAGCTCTGCATGTTAATAACTCAGTTTTGCACTCAGCATGGAGCACAGCGAGGAGAGAAGGACTTGGCCACAGAAATAAATCTTCCAGTTCCTCTGAAGTCCACATTTTCTGCTGGAGACCTTCTGATGCAGGGGGGTGTGTGAGGAGAAAACATCAGGCTGGTAATGGGCAGAGCCAAACTTCTGGACAAGATTTCTCCAGGCAAAACCCCCAGAGAGCCTAAAGGTCCCCCCTGAGCCTCCTTTTCTCCAGGCTGAGCCCCTTTCCAGCTCCCTCAGCCTCTCCTGGGCCCCAGCTCTGTTCCCTTCCCTGGACATGCTCCAAAATGTGATTTTAATTTTTTTTTTTTTTAATGGATCATTTAAGTGACTTCAAGCTCAATCTGCTGCTATAAATGGTCCAGATCTGTTCTCTTGGCCAAACTGGATGGTTTTGTGCCTGCTCCTGGCAACCATTCTCCTGCTGGGAATGCCAACATCCATATGCACTTCTCCCTGTGGCTTCCTAATTTGAGGTTGGGGCAGGGGCATATTCCACCTTTTTCCTGTCTCTTGCCTCCTGCAAGCTCAGCTGTAAATCAGGTTGGCTTGTGGCCACAGCCTGCTTCCAGGCTGCTGCCAGGAGATTTATTGACACTACTTTCATTATTTTTTTAGGTTTTTTTCACTCTGGCATAGTGCAGTCGTTGCTTTAGGGAGGATGTTTTGGAGGAGTGGGCCTAGGCTGGGGAAAATCAGTTCTGGTATTTTTCTTTGATGGAGGAACAATTGGTAGGAAAGCCTTTGCTCAGCAGAGATTTGTGTGGTGGAAAAAGAAAAAAAGTAATGTCAGGCCTCCCTGTTTTTATCCTCTCCATCCTTTGTGTTGCTCCCAGGGCTGCTGGCCACAGCTGGGAGGTGCTTTGGGAAATACCCCCTGTGATGAGAGAGGTGGGGGAGAAATCAGCCCTGTTTGGATACTAAATGCAGCAAGAACATGTAAAAGATCACACCCCTCGGGGAGAATGCTCCTGCTTGGCTTTAGAGCTGTTGCTTTTCCTTTTCTCCTGGTTCTCCTGAAAGCTGCAGCCTGTCTGGTGCTGGAGGAAACCCAAGGCAAGGTTCCTCTGGAGCTTGTGGGCTGAAAGAGCAGATGCACCTCCTACCTCTGAGCTTCCTGGGCTTGTGATTTTAATTAAGGAACAGAACAGTCTGCAGAAGGAACAGTCCTTCTGCATCTCTGTGAAACACTCCTGATATTCTCTCAGCAGATCTGGAGCAGTAATAACCAGGCTGCTGAAGAGGCTATAAAAAAATGGGAAATATGGCTTAGCACGTGCTATATTTAGAAATTCCATCAGTCCTGCTGAAACGGGAGCTGTGGATAATTCAGATATTTCCTGTGGCAAAGGATTGGATTTTTTGGGGTGGGTGTCCTGCAGGCAGGCAGCTGACACCCTCAAGTGGGTTTGTAAATGAGTTTTTACTTTTCTTGTGCTTTGAGTAGGCAATGCTGGCTGTATTTTCATTCTGAAAAATCAACAGGTGTCTTATACCAAATA
This sequence comes from Ploceus nigricollis, assembly GCA_013399945.1. Taxonomy (NCBI): domain Eukaryota; kingdom Metazoa; phylum Chordata; class Aves; order Passeriformes; family Ploceidae; genus Ploceus; species Ploceus nigricollis. The sequence continues at coordinate 41,332 of VXBC01003483.1, read as the reverse complement.
TGCCTTGGTATAATTAGTTGTAATTAAGAACCAGGACTGCTTTAGCTGTTGATTGAAAAACTGGGTATTTTTCTCACCAGCTGCTTCTCACTGAAGCAGTTTTGATGCTCTGAGATGCATGGAGAAAACCAAAGGCAGGACAAGTTCAAGGCCATTCCTCCCCAGAATTCCCTTTCTCAGTGGTACAAACCCCTGCTCAGGGATTGTGATGACAAAGCTCACAGAGGTGACAGATGACTTTGCAGTGACTCTGCAGATGACTTGGGTTTTGCTGCACAAGCAGTTTTGCTCTTGCCGGAAGAAGGAGAGAAATGGGCTGGAAAGCTTTCTTTGCAGGGGAGGTAAAAATTAAATTACTGTAAAATTCAATTTTTTTTTCTTTATTATGCATTTATCTTACCTTCCTTCAGGTCCAAGATGTTTTGTCGTGATCTGAACAGAGTAGGAAGAGAAAAAATTGCTTCTGGGTGTGATCAGCAGCCTTTAGAGCATTTGATGTCTGCCAAGCTTCCCTTCCAAGCAGTAGGTTGAAGAGCTGCTTTGCTCCATGAGAAGGATCCTGGAATGCAGGTGTTATTCCCTGGTATGACAAAGGTTGTGCCTCATTTTGGGCCATGTTCTCTCCCATAAGCAGGAGAGAGGTTGTGTGGTTGGGATAGAACCCAACCCTTTTGGGCTGGTGCTGTTGGCACTCTGGGCATGATCTATTCCTGTGCTTGGAAATGTTTTTTATTAGCATCTATCCCTGATGTGAAGCCAAAAGCCACGTTTTAGTTTTCCACTGTCTGGAAAAACCCAGGCTGCAAACCAGGGCTGCTTTGGGAATTCTTTCCTGTGTTCTTCCCCAGGCTGGGATCTGCCTGGTCCATCCCTCTCCTGGCCACCACAGGGGCTTTATCTCAGCTTGCTGAATTCCACGTGGGGTTGTGCAAAGAGATGAAAGTGTGAAAAGCAGTTTGCTCTTCCAAATTGTCCACAGTCACGTGGGAGAGCTGCAGGATCAGCACTTCTTTCCTGGCTGTTTTGCAAGCAGGGAGTGATGGAGCAGGGAGAATCTTGAGCTTTGGGTTATTTTCAGTGCCAGCTGTTCTGAACTTCCAGAAAATGCCCTCTGCAGGTTGTCCTCTGAAAGGGGAGTGGAAAGTCAGGCTGGCTGTGCTGCTGCTGGACAAGCTGTGGAGGTGCAGGAGCAGCAGTTTGGCAGATTTGTTATTTCTGTGCCACCTTCAATCCACGCGCAGCCCTTGAGGAGAGCGAGAATTATTCCCACTGCCACAGGGCTGAGGAGATGAGCCACATTAAAATGCCTTTTCTGGAGCTGCAAACGATGTTGTGGTGAGGAAATGAAGAGAGTTTTCTGTCCAGAGAGTCCCCACCCGGATGCTGCTTTGCTTCCAAGGGCACTCACTGGGCATCCCAGCAGGGATNCCATCCCAAACCATCCTGTGGTTCTGTGAAATGTTAAATTTGCTCTGGTTCTGGAAAGGTGACTCAGGAATTCCTCCCTTGGGAACTGCTCATGTCCCTGGCCATGCCTCTTGCTCAAAGCCTCCTTTGTGCTTTTGCTGCAGATGCTCCAACTTTAAATGCAGAGAAATAAAGCAGATTTAATGGAGCAGGGTCCCTCTTTGGGCTTGGCAGGGTTCAGGGGCTGCCCTGGCCCTGGAAGGAGCAGGGAGGGGATGGAGCAGTTCCAGGGCTTTTTTCAGCGCAGGCACTGAGGCATTCCAGGTTTTCCCCACTGAGGCTCTTGCTCCTGCTTACAACAGGATGGTAACAACTTGTTTCTCTTGCCTGCAAGTTGGCTGCTTGCCTTTCAGCCCTGGTGATGGCTACTGAGGGGAAATAGCTGCAGGGGAGCCCCTGGCTCGTGTCCAGACACGCATGGCAGGGTTGTGTTACATAACTCAGCTTTGCCATGCCAGAGTTTGTGAACATCCCAGAAAATGCCCTCTTGCAACAGCAGTGATGTGAGTGTGATGTGTCAGAGCTGCTGGGAAGTGAGAAGGGGACCTTGTGTAAGTCAGTCCTTTCGCTTCTTTGCTGCAGCACCCGGAGGCCTATAAATTTTGCTTATTTTAGTCCTCGTTTTTGTGCCTGCCGGTGGTTTCTGAATAACACAAGCATTTAGACACCCACTGCTTTAGCATTTTCCTTGCTGCTGTCCTCAGCTGGAGACCAGCTGGCTCTTCAGGCAGAATTGCTGGATGATCAGCCCTTGCAAATGCTTTTTTAATATGTCATTGCCTGTCACTTGTGCCACCGATGGAGAGAGAAGAGAGAAGCTGTGTGGGTTTCCATGTGGGGACATGTTCTGCTTTGCCTCTTGGTGTTGATGCTCCTGGTTTAGCTCTGTCCTTCTGCTGTGGAGGTTCCACAGGCTGGTGTTTGTTGGTCATACCAAGCAAGGTTTTCCTGGACCCAAACTGGGTCTAATCTGGGGTTTAATACAGAAGAAGTGGCTATTGGTACCAGGAATGGCACCCACTGCCTCTTTTCCTGTCAGGATTTTGTCTTCCAGCACTGGCTGGTGATGCTCTTGCCCTTTCAACCAGCACAGAAATCTTTGGTTCATTTTTGTTTCTTTTGTGCCAAGCACCATGACAAAATAGTATTTTTAGAACTTGCCTTGCAGACATTTGCTGCCAAGGGTAAGAGGCGAGGGAAAAATTGTCCAAGGAATAAATTTACTGTCTGTTTCTTCTCCCAGTCCAATCATTTGCCCTTGGATCTATTTGACATCTATGTCAGATTATTTCGGATATTTTATAGAACATTTTACAACAGAATTCCTGTAAACAATTCTGAAAAGCAGTAGTTCTCTTTAAATAGAGATAAATATTCAGGATTGCTCTCACCCACTGTTCTTCCTATAAAGCTGTGCTTATTAAACTCATAAACACCCAGGAGGAGAGAGCTGGGGGCACATCTGAGCCTGAGCTGGGCAAATGGCAAAAGCAGTTTGGGGCCAGGACAGAAACAGGCTCAGTAAAGGCAAAAGTGGAGCTGTTTCCCCTGGCACTGAGGGATCCATTGAGGTGCAGGGTGGCTGGCTCAGGGCTTTGCTGGGGTTTTTAGAGGCTGCAATCTTTTCTAGGCCTGGTATGGGGCCCAAATGTCCTATTTCCACCTGGAGCCAGAAGCTGACCATTAAGGACACACCTTCCAAAATCCCCAGGATGTGCACAAAATGTTCCTCCTGCTGATAATAATTTTTTTCTGAGATTACTTGAGTAAAATGTAATACTGAGGCCATTACATTGAACAGCCTTCATTGGCTGTTTTCTTAGGTAGATTATATAGTCCTTTTTTTTTTTTATTGAGCCTGCTTTTATTAAAGCTGGTTTTAATCCTAACCCCCTTGCCCCAGGATGCTGGTGCTTTAATTAAAGTGAACCATCAGCTGAATGCAGGTTGACAACATCGTGTGCCTTTGCCAAGGACTGTCAGGAGCCTGGGATGAGTTAGCAGGAATAACACCCTCAGGAGGCTCTGAGGATGAAATCCTCCTGCTGCTTGATGCTGATGAGAGCTCAGCAGGGATTCTGTGCCCAGCAAGGTGCCCCACTTCAGGCAAACCTTGGACCTCAGCCACTTGCTCTCTGCAAGAACCATGGGTTGTATTTTTCTTTTTTTTCTTCCCTAGATGAGGCTCATCAGTAAAGACTGAAAAAGAATCTGGACCTATTTATTTAGTCTGGAAAAATTAGCTGTCTCCCCTTGGCCTCCAAGTATGAATGTGTTTGCTAAAAAAGGAGGTTATGGTGCTTTGTTAGCATCAGGAATGGGTTTGGATCATTCCATGAGTTTGTCCAGAAGCACTGGTTATGTTGGCTGGGCAAAATCCAGTAGGTTAAAAACCTGTTATCAGGAGCTGTGAAAGTGGAGTAAATCACGCTGTGGGGGATAGAGTGGGGATCCCCTCTCACTCTCTTCTGTTTCCTTGTGAATCAGAGGCTCCCTCAGGGATTTTTGTTTACCTCTGCCTTGAATGAAAGAGGGAGGATGTAATTGCTGGAGGCAGAGCTGGTCCAGGACGTGATTATTGCTGCTGAAAGTCCCCAGGGGCCTCCAATAGCCAGAGAGAGCCCTGGCTCCAGCTGTGCTCCATGTCTGAGCAGCACAGGAATTCCCATCTCGGTGCTTTTTGTGGTGGATGCTGGGGATGCAGTGAACTGCTGCCTTTGCTGGGTGCTGGGCACCTGGAGAGAAACTGGTGCTCTGGCAGAGTCTGGGGGGAGGGAGGGGCAGGCAGGCTGGGTTGTCCCTCAGTTTGAATCCCTTTATCCCTCTCCTTGCTGTTTAGGCAAGGAAAACTGGCCCATTGCTCCCAGCTTTGCAAGCCTGGAAGGAATCAGCCCTACCCTTTCTGGTTGTGTTTTTGGAGGCTGGGAGCTGGAGGTGTTTTACAAAGTGTAACAATGATATTTTTAGAGGTTTGGCTCTCTTTTAGTTGCCTCTGTTGAGCTGCAGTTCAGCTCCAGCAGCCCCAGCAGGAGCACATATTTCAGGAATATGTTCTCTGCCACTTTTCTGTGACCTGCTAAATGGAATTGTAAATGGAGCGTGTCACAGCTCAGGAATCTCATTCATGGCCTTTCCTAACGAGGTGTGCAGAGAGCTATTAGCCCAGACTTTGTAATAATCAAACAAGATGTGCCTGAGATGTGCAGTGACTTACTTTAGGAAACATCTGGGTAAGTGTTGAAGCCTCAGCTGGGCTTTCTTTTCTTTGCTCCTTGCTTCAGACCCACTGTCTGTCAGACCCAATTTCTTCCTTTTTCTTCCCATTTCTGTAATGACTGGCAGGTGCCTCTTATACAAGACCACAGGGGTTACCAAGGAGTAAAAAACCTTGGCAGTGTTTCTGAGGTGACCAGACTGGCTCAAATTAGTTGTGCTCCCAAATTTATCCTTCCAGACACCCCCTCTCCTTCCTGGAGAGGGCTGTAGCAACTGGGGAAAGTCCCATTCCTTATGAAATTTGAAGTACTAAGCCAACACAGGGGGAAGGCAGAAAGTTGAGGATGAGGAGTAAAAAGCAAGAGGTGGAGGAGGAGTTCAAGCAGAGCTTTGCACCAGATGGTGATGATGGTTGGATGGAGAGAAAACAAAGCCCTTGGGCAGGTTACAAAGTCCTGTGGGAGCTGCCTGATGCACTGTGGGGTCTTTCAGGCTCCTCCTGCTCCCTTGGGTTCCTGAATCTTCAGTCCAAGAGAGGGCTGAAAGCCTGATCCCTGTGCAGCCTCAGGTGAGGGAATTTCAGCCCAGGCACCTCGGTTCTGCTCCGGATGCGTGTGAGGTCTGAGAGGCAAACATTTGCTACTCAAGTATATAGATCTGCTCACTTAAATGCTTCAAATCCTTGGAGGGCGAGGTGCTTTCCATTAGTTCTGTCCCTCTGCAATGCCAGATGGAGCTGCTGGATGTGCTTTTGGCAGTGAGGGCTGATTGCACCCTGGGCTGTAACAATGGCAATGCTGGATGTGGGTTTTCCTCTCCGGGGACACTTGAGGAAACACATCCGAGCACTGAGGGCTCCCTATAACCATAAAACAGACAGAAGTGAACCCACTGGGGCCACCAAACTGTTTGGAACAGGAGCCAGGAACAGAGGAGGAGGGGTGGAGAGCTCAGGTTGTGCAGCTGGAGGTGGGAAGAGAGGATTTTGCTGCTCCCAGCAACTAAGGAGAAAGTGACTGTCGAGAAGGTCACAGAATCATAATTTTTTGGTGTTGGAAGGGACCTTGAAGATAATCTTGGTCCAATCCCCTGGCATGGCAGGGACACTTTCCACTGGACCAGGTTGCTCCAAGCCCCATCCAGCCTGGCCTGGAGAACTTGAGCCAAGATGGCCCTTGGCAAGAGGCAGTGGGCACAGCCTGCATCAGGGGAAATTCAGAAGGAGAGAAGGACAGAAGGGGGATTCCTCCCCATGAGGGTGGTGGTGAAACCCTGGAGCAGAAGCCAGAGGAGGGTGGGAATTCAGAGCAAGCCGCTGCTTTAAGGACTCTGAGAGTTAATAATGAAAGTTTGTAACCTCTCCTTAGGAACTCAAGTGTTCCCATTGACTGAACACTCCAGCTGACACTTGTTCCTGGTGATCCTCAGTTTCTGGTTCTGTTGGGAAGTGGAGTCATCTTTCATGCTCAGAGATGATTTAATAGCTTGCTTGAAGATAATGTTTGGTTTGTTTGGACAAGGTCCGCTTGGTTAATCCCGAAATGAGGAATTGCGCCGTCAGTTTTCCCTCTGTATTTGCTGGATAAATGTTAGCTCTCCTCCTTTCCTCTCCAAGCTAATACTGATAAATGCCTGCAGCAAATTGATTCCTGAAAATGCCAGAAAACAGTGCAGTGGAGACTCCTTAATAAACTCTTTGTTGGATCCAGGAGTGAATTAAAGTGGTCTGAAAACACACTTGAGTGATGGTGGTGGTGCTCCAGTCTGACTCCAGCTCTTGGATTTGCTCCTGAGGTAGAGAGCAATTGTCCAGGACTGCGTGGCCCTGATCCCTCAAAAAACCCCTTGATTTGCTCAAGGCAGGTGCCTGAGCTGGTGGATATTCATGGACACAAGGATGGCGTGCACTGCAGGGAGATAAAACACCTTTTGACCTTGTTGCATTTCCAGGTTTGAAAGTGTGGTTATATTGGATATCTCTGAATGTTGTTTGCGCATAAAACTTCCAGCAGGGAGATTTACGGTATGGAGCTGGAGGAAGATTCCCACATTGGGTTTTGTTGGTGTGGTCAGATCCACGTGCTGCTGTTTTTCCATCTGCTTGTGCATGCCCTGGCCAGTGTGCTGCCAGATTTGTGGGAGGGCTCAGGCTCCTTCCAGCTTCCTCTCAGCAGAAATTCCATCCTCAAGCCAAGATGCCCTTCAGCAAGAAATTGCTTTAAAATATTACATTTTCTCTAAAAGGCTTCTGTTTTTCAAAACTGGAGTTTTTCTGATTAAAAAAAAAAAAGAAGGAGGAGAGGAGGGGTAAGACATTGTTAAAAAGCTTCTTCCTGTTCTAGTTAAATTTTTATTTAATTATTTCATTATTTTAATGAATGAACAGGAGGTTCACTGTGCTCAGGAGACAGAGAATGGGTAGGGTCCTCCACAGGGACTGAAAGCCATGAATTCCCAGAGGCACTTTGGCTTGAATAAGAGCCTTCTTCCTGGGGGATGACTGGCAGCTCCAGAAACAAGGGGGTCGGCTTCGTCCTCCCCCTCTCTCCCCCTTTTCCCCCCCTTTTTTCTTTTTTTTTTTTTTTTCCCAGTTTTTTTCCCCTTTTTAAAAAAAATTTTCCCCTCTTCTTTTCCCTTTTTCCTCTTTTTTCTTTCTTTTTTTTTTAATAAAAAACATGTCCCAGTTGCTGCACTCATCTGCTTTTTACTTCTACTTCTCATCTTCTTCTTCTCATCTTCTTCTAAACTTCTACACAGCTTTGTGTTGTTTCCTCTGCCCAGTCTCAATAGTGGCTCCTTGTAGAGTTCACAGAACCATGGAATGGTTTGGATTGGAAGGGACTTTAGGGATTTTCTCCTTCCAGCTCTTGCCATGGGCAGGGACACCTTCCACCAGACCAGGTTGCTCCAAGCTATTGATGTTCTCTGGTTCTCAGTCTTCTACTGAAAATATCTTTTCATGAGGAAGATCCATCTGCTCTGAGGTGGATCTCCTCAATTCCAAGCACCCACAACCTCCTCCCTGTGTTTAGGTGGGAATCTTGAGGTGGGCTCTGCTGTGGTTTCAGCTGCTCTGGGAGAGCTTTGGGCACGGCGGGTTTGTCGGTGCAATCCTCACAGGTGGATGTGAATCCAGGAGGGAATCTAAAATCCATCTGTTCCCATCTGAGCTGTGCTGGGGTGAACTGCAGCACGCTCCAGCAGTGGCATTTGGGTTCCTCCACAGGAAAGCTCCTGTGGATGCACACGTTGGAAGGGACCCAGCTTGGCCCACGTTGATGGAATGTGTGCTGTGAGCTCATCCCGGTGGGAATGGAGCCCTGATCCATCCAGCAGTGGCATTTCCTCAGAGCCATTCCCAGTTCAAAGCAGGCTTCTCTCCTTCCAGTTCCTTCTGAAGCTCTCTGTGGGTTCTGGGTGCCAGGGAGGATGCTGGAGGCGTGGGTTTGCCTAGGAAGGGGTTCTGCTGTTTCATCCCAAGGCTGGGAGACGTAGGTGGATCTCAGGGATGCTAATCCTGCTTGGGAGGAGCTGACAAGGACTCCAGCAAGCAGCACAGGTGCAGGATGGCATTTCAGGACTGCTGTCACCTGGGGTGACTCCAGCAGCTTTGCTGGAGCAAAATCCTTTGCTCTGTTGGCTCCAGGGGCTGCCAGGGAATCAGCTGGCTCTGCCCTTGCATTTTCTTGGCTTTCATGGAGCAGACCTTGAGCCAAGAGTGTTGTGCTGCCCCTGCTTCCCAGCTGGGTCCAGAGCAAGTGTGAGGGGGCAGCTGAGCTCGTGGTGCAGCATTTCAGCAACCCTGGGCACTGTATGTGGTAAAAATAAGGAATTTATTATTATTAACACAGTCTCACATGTTGAACCCTCTGTTTTGCCTGCAGGCCCCAGGCAGGGTTTGGGACAAACTTGTGATAGAGCCATCTTAATGATGTAATTTAAATCAATGTTAATTATAAATATATTGAATTTATTTATATATCCTATCACTATATAAATATTAATTCTATTACTTGTAATATATAATATGAGGAATATTAATTATATGGTTGAGCTTGATGATCTTAGAGTTCTTTTCCAGCCTTTCTAATTCTATGATTAATAATCCTATTAAAATATTGAAACCTCAGGAAGAGGGGCACATGTAAATGCAGTGATAACCAGATCAATGCAGTCTCACCCTGGCCAGTCTTGATTTTTAAGATCTTAAGTGTCGATTATCTGTGCTGAGTTCAAATCACACTCTGAATGCTGATACAGTGCTGATCTGCTTTTTGGGAGGAAAATGGGCGATTTGGATAGCCTGGATTTCCTGGGCAAAGGATTTCTTTAGTGTCTCCTGGCATATGTGTGATCATCTGGAATGAAATAGGTGAGAAATTCCTGTTTCTAATATAGAATTGAGCAAGTCCTTGTAGGAGGGTTGGTGGGAGTGTGTGTATAGTTAAACCTCATAACATCTCCTACAGATCCTGCAATAAATAAAATAAACTTCCTGAGCCTCTCTGCTTTCCTGTGCCACTGCAGTAAATAATGCTTTGTCTGGCTTGGGGAGTTGCAGCAAAAGAGACTGGCAGAGACTTCACTTAACCAAAACTAATCCCTAAATTGGAAAATCTGTCCCCTGTGATATAAATTTCAGTGCTGTTTTAAACAAGATTAAATCTTCAAGCACAGGAGTGGGTAAAATCTGTGAGCCAGTGTCACAGATGAATCAAACTCTGGCTTTTCTGCAGCAAATTTAATATGTGGATTGGTTTTTTTCCCCAAAACCCCCTAACCTGAAGCTGGTTTTGCTCCCACCTGGCATGGGGTAGGGATTGGGGGTGTACAAAAGTGATGGAGAACATGTGTGGAACACTGATTTATATATTTATTTATTGTTAAGGATTCTGTGATTTTAACGAAAATTTTAAAATCTGACGAACTACAACTTGGTAGAATGTGTCTGTCTTCATGAATTTCCTTTTGGGGCCCTTCTGATTGTGTCTGTTGGTCACTGGATCAGAGAATGGTTGGAAGGGACCTTAAAGATCAAATATTCTGTGTTTTTTCTGGAAGCCCACTGAGAGATGTGCCTGAACTCACTGAAGGATGCCTTGAGACAGAAGAATTTGCCTGGGTTTTCACAAAACCAGCAAGGCATGGCAAGGGCACCCTCAAGGACAGACCCAAAATAGCTTTTGGAGAGCTTGCCACAAGCTCTGCTGCTTGCATGTAAATAAGGGGGGGAAATTATATTTATATATACGGGGGGAAAAGCTCAGAGGTTTTAAAATGTTTTCCTTGGCTTGTTTATCAAATCAGTGTCATCCAGTGCATGAATATCAGCAAAGCACAGCCCAGAGTGACCTTTAAAGAGCTGGAGGGTGGGATTTCTGTAGAAATGTTGGTCTTTGGCTTAAAAGGCACCTAAAACCTCCCTTGCCTTGGAAAACCCCAAATCTGTGTGGGAATATAACCCATATTTAACTTATATGTGCAGGGAGGTGTTAGACCCAAATGGAGAGGGGGAGAGAAAATCCCAGCAAACAGTGGGAAATTGAGGTTTGAGATCTTGGGGATGTGCAGACTGGAAGGCATCCAGAAGGAGGGGAATGGTTTGGGTTGGAAGGGACCTTAAAGCCCATCCATTGCCACCCCACCATGGGCAGGGACACCTTCCACCATCCCAGGCTGCTCCAAGCCCTGTCCAGCCTTTGAAAGGAACACTTCCAGGGATCCAGGGTCAGCCATGGCTTCTCTGGGCAAAATTTGGTATCTTGATTTGGCTTATACAGCCAAGAATTTGGAATTTCTAGCAGAAAACATCATTTTTGGCACAGCAAAAATGAAATAGTTCCATCCCTTTTTATTGCTTTATTTTGGCTTTTTTTTTTCCTATGATGGAGGATACAAGGAGGAGCTCTAGCACAGGATTAGTATCCAGGGTGATGCATAATAAAAAATAGTCACAGTTAAAAATAATTATAAAAATAATTCACAGTTAAGTAGGTAACTCCAGCCCTTAGCATGGAAAGGGAGGCAAAAACTAGAATTTTTTAATGTTTCTATTGTCACTATATTGGTTACATTTTTTTGCATAATTAAAAAGCCAGGAGAGTTCACTAGAGAAAAGAGCATTTTCCAGAAAGATCAATGTGTGCTCAGGGTCTGGAAGGGAATTACAGTGGTAGAGTTGCTCATGGTCTTTTCCAGTCTTCATCCTTCCTTGCTCTTTGTGGGAAGAGAGGATTTGTTGGAATATTTTCCGTGCAGAATTTATTTCAGTGTTTTCCCTGTTGAAATGAAAATGCGTGTGGACTGTTTAAGGCCAAGGAGTAAAAACCAACCAGGAGCACTTAGAGATGGTGCTGGTGAGAGGCAGTTTGAAGACACAGGTTGATGTCCTTGTGGTTTGGGATTTTACCCATGGTATTGGAGCAGGGGCACTGAACAGATTTATTTGAGGGAATTCTTTTGTATGTGTGCAGGTTGAGTAGAATTTGAAATGCTCCTGCACGCTGAATGTTGGTGCTGGTGTGGTCTGTTTGCAAAACACTTGAAATATGTGGTGGTGTGGGAGGAATAAATGGTGGGGATGGGTGGTTTGGCTCTGCAGGACCTGAGCACCTCAGGGGAAGGAATAAGGAGTAGGAACATCCCTAATCCGCTGTGTAATCTTCACCACGTGGTAACTGCTCAGTCATTTAGGCTGAGCCCAAGGGAGGGGAAGATGCATGAGAATGGAAGAGTTAATTAAACAATTGCCTCAAAAAAAAAAAACCCACCTAAACAACCACCACCAAAAACCCTTCACCAAACAAAACCCCAGCTCCCTGTCTGGAAATGTCCCCTCTTCCCTGGCACCTGGAGAAATGTTCTTCCAGCCCTCCCTAAGATGATTCTACATAAATGAGCCCTCTGCCCAGACCTGGGGAAATCTGGAACATTTCCAAATCTGCCTTTGGAAATGCCTCTTTACTCCAGAGTCTCCACAGCTGGGACCAAATGGGATCCTATTGACAGTGACTTCTCTTCTCCTCTGCAGTGGGAGCGCCTCTGGTTCCTCATCCTCACCTCATCCTTCTTCCTCACCCTGGTCTGGTTTTACTTCTGGTGGGAAGTTCACAATGACTACAATGAAATCAACTGGTGAGTAGAGCTTCCCTTAGGAAATTTGGTTGCCATCGTGCACCTGCTTGACACAGCTTTGGATTCATCTGGATGCTTTGGATGGAGCTGTAGTGATGAGAAGGGAAAATGGGGTGGGAAGTGGGACTCAAGGAGAGCTGCTTCTGCCTGATCTGTGTGTAGGTGTAACGTGGCCTCACGTCTCCCCTTCGTGGCTGGGTTTTTGTTTGTTTATCTTGACGGTTGGTTGGATTTGAAAGTGACTGAGCAATTTGGCTGCAGCTATTCCACAAAATATCCATGGCAAAAATTCAGCCTGAAGCACATGGGTGTGGAAAATATTATACAAAGTTGGAAGGAGCTGAAAAGGAGCTTTGCAGCGGGATGTGCTGGAATTTAGGGTGTTGCCAGCTGCCTCCAGTGCTGGAAATTATTCTCCCTTTTATTATCGGCAGCATCCTAAAACATTTTGACAGCACCTTGGGCTGTATTCTAACCAAACTGCTTTGCCATCATCTTCTTGTCAAACATAAGATGTAAAGTGTGTTTTAAAACACAGTGGGGAGCTGATCCCTTAAGTAAATCATCTGCTTTAGATGCTGGAGCTGTGTGAGGGAGAGTGTGTACCAACACGGTGATGTGAGCTGGCTCCTCCCAGGAGAAAATGGGTTTTTTCTCTTTGCTCACACCCACACTGGGAGCAGTGAAACCATCACCATGGCTCTGGATTATTTGTGACAGCAGCATGGTAAAAATGCCTTTTTTAAAGTGGTATTTTGGACCCCCTCTCTTCTTTAGTTTGTGCCCTCAGTAAAGGATTTGATTGCTCCAAGTCTGCCCCAGTGCAAAACCAACTCTGTCTGAGCTCAAAGTTGTGAAAGGGCTCAAAACATTCCTTCAGAAATGAAGGAAAGCCCTGGGAATGCTGGCAGTGGGCACTGCAGCTGCAGTGCTGCCAAGTTTTGGGTCCCCAGATATTCTTGCAGGAATGGGGGGAGATGTGCAGGTCTGCTCTGGGTGCAAGAGGCATTTGGGATTTAACACAGATGTCACCTGCAGCCCAAAGCCCTGTCCCTGCCATGCAGCCCAGGGTGCTGGAAGCACATCCACTGGCAAAGGATTCCCTCTTGTGCAGCACAGGTCTGGAAGAGGCTCTCTGGGTGGAAAACAGCATTTCAGGCACTGCCGTTCAGTGCTGCAATTGTGTGTGCTGTAACCCCAGTCAGATCCCTGCTCCACACACCACCAGAGGTCGAGCAGGGTTTCTGGAAAACAGCTGTGGAAAGGCTGGGTAGGAGGAGGAGAGCACAGGGTGAGGTTTTAATTACAGCCATGCCAGTTCCAGGCAAGGGGGACAAATAATTTCCATTGAGTTCCGTGCAGGCTGAGCCTGGCCCTCTTCCCTTCCAGCACAGCTGCATGGGCTCCATGAAAACAGAGCAGTTTTGGGCCAGGCAGGGTGTGAAGGACTTGAAAGCATCATTTTATTCCCAGCAGAGCTGTGAACCTGTTGCTGATGAGGCACAGTGAGGTCCTGGTGTTTAGAAGCAGCACCTTTGCTGTTCCTCTGTCGCTGTCACTTCTGGGTCATGTTTTTGGACAAGATTTCTTTGCTGCTTTCTCCTGCTGCCTTCCTCTCTGCTCCCCTGATTTCCTGGGGGTCTGGGAGCTCCCCCAGAGGAGACGAAGGGCTCTCTGGGGCATGGAACACCGAGCTGCTGCCAGGGCCTTCCAGAGGAGCTGGGAGAAGGAGTTGCTGTGGTATTGGTGTGAGGAGCTGCTGAGCTCCTTCCTGCCCTGCAGAGCTCATCCCTGGCAGCTCTCCTGGCTCCTGTCACCTTCAGCCTGTCCCACCAGGTGGAGAGGGGCTGGAGGTGGCTGTCCTCCATTGAAATGGGTTCTAGAAGGACAAGGCAAAATTGTGGCCCAGCATGTATTTCTTCGGGCTTTTAACATTTTTTTTTCTTCGTTGAGGCTGAATATCAGTGAGGTCCTTGTTAGTGAAGGTACTTTGTGCCTCTTAAGTAAATTTTTGTTTTAATTTATTGCTTTTGGCATTTCCCTTTTTGGTGTCTACACTTGATTGCATCACAGTTCAGATCTGCACTGTCTGAGGTTTGCTCTGCACCAGAGGGCTTCACTCCAGCTCAGGCAGGCTGTGGGGGATGCTCTCATTTGTGAACCTGCCCATGTTCCCCCTGGAGCAGGACCATAAATTCAAGTGCAGCAAATGTTTTCCTCCTTGGGTCTGGAGAAAGCTCATCTGCTCCGTAGCTACCATGGACCCAGCACTTTAAAACAACAATTGGCACATCGAGTGAAGGCCTGGTGCTCTCAGAGGGACATTGAAGGGACATCAGAGCAAAAGTTTAAATGGACTGAGAGCTAAGGAAGCTCTGGGTGGTGGCATCAGCAAAGACTTCAGAGGAGCCCTCTTTCATTTCTTCCCTCTTTTTTCCTAACAGCATGTCTGCATCCCTGCAGATCCCTGGTTTTGTGCTCTTGGACTCCCTGAGCAGAGCCTGGACATGGGCCATGCCTGTTGAGCCCAAGGATTTGCTTTCCAAATCCCACAGGGGAGCTTTACTCCTGGACAGAATTAGAATCAGGGAATATCCTGAATTATATAATGGAGCCAACTCCTGGCTCTGCACTGGACAGCCCCAAAAATCACCCCAGAGTTTGTCCAAACAGACCAGAGCTTCTGGCTGATGAATGATGCTGGATTTGAGTGCTGGGGAAGAGATTGAGTCTTTGACCTGCATTTATATAATGCAGCTTTTCTGTCTGTTGTGACCAAAAAAAAAGAAGCAAGAGGCAAAAAGGCAAAACAACAAAAAAAGAAAAATAACCCGGCCAGTTCCTTGAATGAGCTGATTCCACTCAGAACCATCCTGGTCTTGCTGTGCCAAAGGGTGTGCATGGAGATAATGTCAACCCTAATCCAAGCCAGTTTAGGGATGTTGTTTTGGTTTTGGGTTTTTTTTTCCTAAAAATCCAGAGGAAGAATTTGAATCCAGGTCAGGTTTGAACTGTCAGAAGCTGCAGGAAGGGTTCTGGGGTTCCTCTGCCTCCCTCTCTCCAGTGAATTTCCATCAGGGATTAAAGCACTGGGTTGTCACTTGTGCTTTTTGCTGCCTATCTCTTTTTTTTTTTTTGAAAGATCTGTTTTCTAAAGTCTTGTCTAACCCCAGTGAAGCTGTTCTGGTGTTGAATCCCCTCTTGATCTGTCCTTCCCACTTCTGCTCCAGGTTTTTGTATAACCGAATGGGATATTGGAGTGACTGGTCCATTCCAATCCTTGTCACAACTGCTGCTGGCTTCACCTACATCACAATGTTACTGGTGAGTGGAATGAAATCCCATTTCTTAGAGCTTTGTGGGTTGGCTTTAAAAAGGCCACAAGCTTCTCAGGCCATCTACAAGTTGAGGAGTTTTCTCTCAGAAGTGATTCCTCTCTCCTTCTCTTTCTCTTAGCCTGAAGTTGCATAAAATTAAAAGTGAGAAATTGATGGTCTTTGACCTCAGATGCTCAAACATAAAAGAGAGATACCCTCAGAGGAGGAATACAGCTTTGTTTCCCATGGTATGGCCCAGTTTCCACTTCTGGGCACAAGTGGCAGCTGTTTCCCTTCGTCCCAGGGTGCTGGGACCTTCAGGGTGGTGCCCATTCAGGTGACCACAGAATTCACAGGCACTGCTTCCTGCAGCCCCAGGAGCTCTGGGCCAGACTCTGAACTCCTGGCCCTTGGAGGGCAAAGCTTTTTCCTCCACATCCCTGGCTTTGGAAGGATCTGCTGGCCCATCCTGCCTCCACTCCTGCTGGCTCGTGTGGTTGTCCCCTCGGTTGGTGACATGTCCCTGTGTGCTCAAACCCTTCAGGGTGGTGATGTGCCTCTGTCTGACTCTCTGTTTGTCCCTCCCAGATCCTGGCACTGTGTCACATAGCTGTGGGACAGCAGATGAACCTGCACTGGCTGCACAAGGTAAATCTCAGCTCCAAGGGGAGCAGGATCTCGGGAATGCTGGAGCCTGAGGAGCAGGCAGGGGGTGGCATTTGCTGTCACTGTGTCCTTGGGAAGAGCATGAAATGTCTGTGGTGCATGGAGCAAACTGCTCAGGAGAGGCCATCAAAGCCTGGGGGCAGAGAATTTGGTGAAATGCTTTTGGCCCTTGCTGATAGAGCGGCCACTGTGGAGATGGAGAAACACCAGTGCTCAGAGCAGCCTGATTCAGTCCCAGCTCAGGTGCTCCAGGAACCTCCCTGGGGCTCCCCTTCTGTGCTGAACCCAGCCCTGGAGAGGGGCTGAGCAGAGCTGAAGCTGTTCAGAGTGTGCTTGGAGGGAGCAGCTGGAAAAGCCTTGGGAGGAGAAGATGCAGGTGTTGGAGCTGAGGGTGTGCCGGGTGAGGTTGGCTGGGCCCAAGGAGATTTTTGTGTAAAGCAGTTTGAGAAACACTGCTGTGAAACACAAGCAAAGATATTTGGAGCACAGAAAGGGAGGGGAAGGGGGTGCAGGGAGAGAAAATGGGTTGGCAGGATCCCATTGTAGCTGGCAGTCTACTAACTGGAAATGCAGGGAGCAGTCCTGAGTCTGCCAATACCCAGCTCCTCCTGAAATTCTGCACATGATGAGCTCTTGTAGGATCAGAGCCTGAGCACCTCCCAGGACAGGGAGAGCAGACACTTCCCCACCCTGCCTTTTCCTTTTCCTTTTTTTCTTTTCCTTAGAGATGATAGAAATTGTGCTTCCTCAGGGGAAGAGGATGCAATCAGAGAGGGGGCAGGGACTGTCTGACTGCTGCTGCAAAATAAATGATCAATTCTTGAGTCTGACATATGTTTCTTCATCAGGGAAATTGGTATTTTTCAGACACACTGGTGGGCTTAGATGAGTAAGTCCAGAAGAGGGATGTGTTGGTGATCAGTTCTACCCTCTGGACTCCCACCCTTCCTCCCCTTCTTCCAAAGAAGCCCCCTTTTCATCACAGCTCAGATGTGTGGCTCTGTCTCTTCCCTTCCCCACAGCTCCCTCAGCTTCCTAAGGGGGTTGAGATACAAGGCTGGAATAAGTTAATATTTTTCTCAGAACTGTAGTGAATTAACTTCAAATATAGATTAAAGTGTGTGGGAAAGGCTGGTATGGGCAGGCCACACAACTCCTTCCAATTTCCTCCTGTAATTCTGTGCAGAGGGTTGTAAGCCAAGTCAAAGATGAGTGTGAGGGCAGGAGAAGAAGCAATAAATTGGAGCTGATGGGAGGAGTGGAGATTTGTGTCCTGACACCTCTGTGCCACCCAGGATGGCCACACCAAGGGGAATTAGGGCTCTAGAAAGAGAAATCCTGTTTACATGTACCAGAGTGATTCTGTAAATGTTGGCAGTGTGGGATTTTATTGGCTGGTCTGAGGTGTTAAACCTGAAATTGGCCTGGAGGTGCCCTGTGCACCTGATGTGATCCATTCATTTCTGGGGATCAATTTTCTGCCAAGTCTCCCCTGCAGATTTTGGATCTGCAGCAGCATCCTTTGGCTCTGGCAGAGCAGAGGCTGAATACCAGACACAGGCAGAGAGTGGGGAATTATTTTTAGACAGACAGCCCAGATTTTCAGTCTTTGCAGCTGGAGTTATTTCCGTGGCACTTTTTGATGGGTTGAACTTTTCACCTTCCCCACGGAGGTCACGTTTTCTTTTTGACTGCTTTGCTCAGACCTCTGAGTGCTTCCACGTGAGAGGGAGCCTGGGGGAGGTCCTGGTGGGCTCAGGTCTGTCACCTCAATGCCACCACTGTCCCATCCAGAGTCCCTTCCCCAGCCCTAGTATCCATTCTAACATGACATGAGCCCAACCTCCTTGCCCATAAGTCTTTTTTCAGACCTTTCATTACATGCAAAGGTTTTCTCTCTCCATTTCCCACGCTATAATATCTATCCCAACCTAATTTTTATAAAAATAACCACAGTCCCCAGCCTGTAAATAGCCTCTGGTTTCTTGCAGATTGGCCTGGTGACAACCTTGATAACTACTGTGGTGACCATGTCATCGATAGCACAGCTCTGGGATGATGAGTGGGAGATGGTATTTATTTCATTGCAGGTAAGTTGTCTGCAAGGATGCTTCCCTGGGGGAGCAAAGGGGCCAGTGGGACTGAATTCCATGGCATTTGTGCATTTCTGTAGGGTGAAACTCTGTCTTGATGCTTGTCACACCCTAAATTGAAATCTTGGCAATGAGAAAATTGTTTTAAGGAAGACTTGTGGTATCTTGCAGGGCTAGAGAAGTATGAAAGGAAAATACCTACAGACGTAATTTCTTGCAGATCTGCTCTCTGTTCCTTTTTCCCCCTCTTCCTCAAAAGAAGTCCAAAAATATTTTGCCCAGAGGTGACTGCTGACGTGTATTTGGGAGTATGCAAATTTATGCAAATACAGGGGGTGGAAATGGCATTCACACAAGTGACTAACATTTCTCAGAATGTTATTTTATTGGGGTATTTTTAAGATTTAGGCAGGGAATTGGAGAGCAGAGACACGACTCAGATGATACATCTCCAACTTTGTGTCATGGTGCTGCACCCTGCTGATACAGTCCAGTGTGTTCAGAGAATTCCAGAAGAGTTTGGGTGGGAAGGGACCTTAAACTCCATCCAGTGCCACCCCCTGCCATGGGCAGGGACACCTTCCACTGTCCCAGGCTGCTCCAAGCCCTGTCCAGCCTGGCCTTGGGCACTTCCAGGGATCCAGGGGCAGCCACAGCTGCTCTGGGCACCCTGTGCCAGGGCCTGCCCACTCTCATCCTGAATTTTTTTCCTTATATTTACTCTGAACCTAGACTATTTCAGTTTAAAACCATTTCCTCATGTCCTACTGCAGCTGACTCTAATAAAGTCTGTCCACATTTTCTTACAGAGCCCCTTTAAGTCCTAAAAGGCCACAATAAGTTGTCCCTGGAGCCTTTTCCAGGTGAAGTCCCCCAGCTCTCCCAGCCTTGCTCCAGAGCAGAGGGACTCCAGC
>VXBC01003483.1:0-22385 GCA_013399945.1 Ploceus nigricollis | reverse complement strand
TTTCTCCCTCCTTGTTTCACCTTTTTCCCCCCTTGTTTCTCTTCCCTCCCCTTGATTCTCTCTTTCCCCACCTTGTTTCTCTTTTTCCCCCGTTGTTTCTCTCTTCCCTCCCTTGTTTCTTTCCCCTCTTGTTTCTCCCTTTCCCCCTTATTTCTCCTTTTCTCCCCTTGATTCTCTCTTTCCCCCTCTTATTTCTCCTTTTCCCCCTCTTATTTCTCCTTTTTTTCCCCTTGCTTCTCCTTTTTCCTTTTAATTTTTTTAATTTTTATTATTTAATAAGCCAGGAACGAGCTTTTCTCTTTCTGTTCCTGGATTGTTTGTTTGTTTTTAAGGAAAAACAGTGGTATCTCTTGATCTTATGATTATTTCAGACTCATTTGACTTATGGAATTTATCTTACCTGGAAGAGTTCACAGGCTTTTTGGTGCAGACATGGTGTTGTTAGAAACAGAAGAAAAAAATCCAAAATATCTCTGAGAACCTACAGTCACTTTTAATGGAAAATAGGATTTCAGTCTTTTGGAAACATCAGGAGCAGCTGCAGGCCTTGGTGCAAGCCTATTCTTGCCATTTCTTTGTGACATTTCAGCCTTTTTTTTTTTTCCCCCTGAGCAAATTTTTATGGTTTTTTTTTGCTCTGGTTAAACTGAATTTTCAGAGCCTGGTTGGTGTGTGGGTGCTCCTGGGTGAGCAGGACCTGGCTGAGGATCTCATTCTGTGTCTGCCTGGAGCTTTGGGGGCTGGTGACAACCTTTAAGGTGCAGGACACAGCATGAGGTCCCTTAGCAAGGTGTCACTGAGTTCCTGGAGTGCTCCCTGAGTGACTGACATCTCTGCCAGGGAGGAGGAAAAATCTCTGGCAGAGTTCCTGGAGTTACTTTCTGCCCTGTGGGAACATGTGTGAATGAGCCTATTAGGTGCTGGAAACAAAAAGGAGCCTATTTATGAGTGAAACCAGATCAGCTGTGGCCAGGAGCTGAGCTGGACCTAAAAATAAAAAAACCACTACCTTCTCTATCTTGCATCTATTGCAAATATTTGTTTTAAGGGCTTTGGTTTTGGGGGTTTTTTTGAGCAGGGTTTTTTTGTGTGGTTTTTTGGGGGTTTTTTGGAGGTTATCCCTTGAGTTCCAAAACCTTAATGAGTTTGCAAAATAAATAATAATTTAAAATATTTTGAAAATCAAGTTTTCTGCTGTACCATCTGTGATTTCAAGTGGCTCCAGATATCTTAGGAGTTCTAAGGTGCCTGTTGTTTTTTATAAGGAACATCTGTGGGGCACAGGGGGTGATTCTGCTGCTCTGTCAGCACCTTCCAGAGATTCCCAGGGAGTCTGGGCTTGGTGGGAAGTCACTGATAGATGGAATTTGGGTGGCATGGGAGGCAGTACTGCTCATCTGGCCCCAAGCACTGCAGCTCTGTCACAGCCCAGGGATTTATGTAAACATCTCCAGCTTGCCCAGTACAACATTATTGCATTTTTCTGGTGCAAATCTCAAGGCAGAAGCAGCTGAAGTGGCTTTGCCCTGGCTGAAGTGGGTGGTGCTGGTGAACCACCAGTATAAACTTTAAAAGCACTGACGTGGTGCCATTGCTTATTTTTGGCTGTGTGTGACTGGTGAATTATTTCTCCTGTCAGGCAGGGCAAAATTTGGTGCTGTCCCACCCAAAGGGTGGAAATGCCAACAATGTTTTGAGCTACATTCCTGGGGGTTTAAGCAATTCACTTACTGTTTCCCCAATACAAAATGAAGTGAAAACCACTTTCAGGACCTGATTTTTTTTTTTCTCATGTTTTTCCCTAAACACAGAGCTCTGCTCTCACACTGGAGGCACTGGCCTGTGTGTGCCTGTTGTTGGTCTGGAGGAAGACAGAGGAGTCTTGCCTTTGCTCCTGTGGCATGAGGAGGTCAGGACCAGCCTTTTCACCATCTCTTTGTGTCTCTCTCCACGCCAGCCTCCCAGATGCTGATGCTCACTGCATACCTGGCAGTTGTAGTTGCACTTTACCTCGTCCCCCTGGCCATCTCCTCCCCCTGCATCATGGAGAAGAAGGCCCTGGGACCCAAGCCAGCCATCCTGGGGCACCGTGGGGCGCCCATGGTGAGTAGTGACCCCAGCCCTGTGCTGCTGGACCTGGCAGGCTCCAGGGCATGGGTACAGCAAAGACAGTTTGGAGGCACTCCTGCTGCCTGGGATTGCTGTGGAAATAAAGCAGGGCTTGAACCCAGAGTCAGGTGACACCCCAGGTGTTTGAGGTACAGACAGAAGGGCAATTCAGGCTGGTTTGTGCCACTGCATTCTTTTGGCTGCTGGTTTTCACAGAATTGTGGAATCCTTCCCTTCATCTTCTCTCAGGTACCCAACCATTGCCACCATCTGTTTGGGGTGGCTTTTTTCCTTCAGGCTTCTAAAGAGCTTTGGTTTGTGCTGCTTGTGCAGGTGTAATCAAGAAGCTTTGCTTTGCTGCCCAGCTTCTTTACCTGTTAAAAATAAGAGCAGTTAACCTGGCTGCTGGCCTGATTGATAGCAGCAAACCCTCACAATGAACATCTTCTGCCAGAACAGGAGAAGGGCTTGTCTGGGAAATAAATCTGTGTCAGGTCAGGTCCTCTTTCATTAAATCAAGCTTCAGCTTTCTTGTGTGGGCAGTACAATAATGAGGTCTCATCTCCTGCATCTAGTTATTAAATCCCTAATGGCTTTTGCTTATGAGTTTATCCTCTTGTCCATTGTAGGGTTGGTGATTTTTTTTTCCTCCTGTTTGTTCTGTGCTTTTTCACTTCCTTTCAGTCAGGTTGAGGAATTTACTGCAGATTTGGGTCACAGAATCCCAGAATGGTTTGGGTGGGAAGGGGCCTTGAAGACCATTGAGTTCTGAGCTCCTGCCATGGGCAGGGTTAGTTATGGGTGCTCTCTAAAAGGGCATAGTTTTACACAAAAGAAAATTTCATTTCTTTGGTACCACTCTAATCTTACCTTGTGGGGTTTTTTGGTTCAGTTCGTGGCTCACAAGGAGCTTAATACTGGAGAGATAAAGAGGGAAAAAATAATAAAAAATAAATGAAAATGATGGCCATATTTCCAAAAGGGCAAGAAAATACCCTTAAATCTTGTTGATGAAACAAAAGATCAGATCCTTTAGTGCATAGTCATAGAATCCCAGAAAGGTTTGGGCTGAAAGGGACCTTCAAAACCACCTGGTTCCAGCCCCTTGCCATGGCCAGGGACACTTTCCCCATGACCAGCCAGACGTTTGCAGTGGCTGCAATTAGTTTGGAATAAAATTTGGTTCTTCTCTCCAGGCTTCTTCATTAATCTCCCCACCAAATGATGCCATGAGTTTCTTTTTTGAGGCCTGGCTAATTAAGGGAAAAACACAAATGTGATGTCCAGCTGCAGCCAGGTTCTGCTGCTCTAACACAGTTTCATAATCTTCTTTAAGGAAGGTCCCCAAAGCTCCTGTCTCTGTTTGAATGCATTTGCAATGGATTTCTAAGCATAAAAATAACCAAAATGAGTTCATTTGTGGTAATTTTCTAGAAATTACTTGCTGTGTCTCTGTAACAGGAGGGAATGAATAGCAGCCTGATTTTTGCAGGGGATGAGTCTCTCAAACCAAGCACAGAGAGGAGGAAGAGCTTCTAGAAATCCTGAGCTGGGTCTGTCTGGCTCTCAGTACCTGGTTTATAAAAGAGAGGAGGTTTGGAAATGGTTGCTCTGTGCCCCAAGGTTTCTTTCCCTTAAGGAATTGGTTGTATCCCTTGTTGTAAACCTGGATTTATGTTTTAGACATAGCATGCCTGAATATTTTGTACCAAGCAGGTATCCCTTGAAAAAAACTGGAGAGATACAGAGAGAAATACAAGCAGAAAGATTGTGCATTTTTTTTAAGTTGCTGCAGTTTGGCTGTAAAAAATAACATTAATCTCAGCAATTAATTCCTGTAACAGCAGCTGCCCCACTTAGATGCATCTTTGCCTTTAACATGCTTAATCTGGGGCTTCAGCTCCCTCCTTCTTGGGGGAATAGACAGGCTGGGAGGATGGAAATTTGTGTAGCTCAGATTTTCCTTTCTCACAAACCCCTCACATTTCAGAGTTTATAAACCCCTGGTACAGAGCAGTCCTGCCTCCAGAGTGGTGCCACCTCTGGGGATAGGCAGCCTCTGATCTTGGTGGAGAAGGTTGAATTTGCTTTCCTGGCTTTCTGGTTGATCTTTGCTGAGTTATGTCATGGGTGTCAGTGGTTTGTGCAGAGGTTCAGCAGCTGCAGAGGGCAGGTTTGGAGGGACTCACTGGGAGAGGCAATTATTTATGTCAGGGTGGCAGGCTGGGCACTCACCACCTGCTCACAGGGAGATCTCTTTGCCTGAAGGGTTCTAATCCCAGAATCACAGGATGGTTAGGGATGGAAGGGACCTTAAAGCTCATCTCATTCCTCTGCTCTGGAATGGACAGGGACACCTTCCTTATCCCACACTGCTCCAAGCCCTGTCCAGCCTGGCCTTGGGCACTTCCAGGGATCCAGGGGCAGCCACAGCTGCTCTGGGCACCCTGTGCCAGGGCCTCCCCACCCTCCCAGGGAACAATTCCTTCCCAATATCCCATCCATCCCTGCCCTCTGGCAGAGGGAAGCCATTCCCTGTGTCCTATCTATGTAAAATGTGCTCTCCTTTTTTCCAATCCCCTTTAAATACTGCAAGGCTGCAGTGAGGTCTCCTCAGAGCCCCTTTAGGCACTGAGATTTCCCCAGGATCTTCTCTTCTCCAGGCTGCACAACCCCTGCTCTCCCAGCCCGATTTGGAGGAGAGGTTTTCCTAGGAGGGTAGGTGCAAAAGCAAACACTGAAGTGCAGGGAGGGGATCATTGCAGGATTACCCTGCAGAAACCTGGGCTGCTTGAGAAGGGTGACAGCAACTCAAGGTGATGGGAGCTGCTCTGGCTGGGATTCTCCAGCTCCTTGTGGCTGCTGCTCTCTGCTGACAGCTCTGGGAATGTGTGGAGAGCTCCTCTTGGAGCTCAGCCTTGGGTGACCCAGCTGGACGCTGGGGGTGTCGCCTCTGTCCTGGCCTAAACAAGTCTGGCTTTGACTGGGAGCTGGTTTAGGAAGATAATGTGGCTCTGTGCTGCCTTTGTTGAGCAAACATAAAAATAAACTTGTATTGATGTGTGGCTGGAGCCAGAGGAATTCTGTGCTGAGATACCAGAGCTGGGTGAAGGCTGGGGCTGACATTTGCTCTGATTATTTTACACCAAAGCTTTGCTGACCTGAGCCTGTGAAGTGACCAGAAAACAAATGTCTCTTACAGCCACTCTTAAGTGCTTAAGCAGGTTTTTATATTTATTTTCATTATTTTATTATTATATCTTGCTTGCATGGTGCAATTGAGCCTTTGCCATTATTTATTCCCCTTTGCAGTCCCTGGGTAAATCATGGGATGTGAATGCTCATTGTGTGCTGATGGAACTGATCCTGGTGGTGGAAAAACAGGGTGTTACAGGTGCTCTAAACCTGAAAAAAAAAAAAGGGAAAAAAGTAATTTATTTTTCAAAAATAACCTTATTTTGATGTTATTTAGTGCAGAAAACCTGACAGGTTTTCTTTCTGTAGTTGTCAATATTTATTTTTTTTTCTGGTCTGCCTGTTGTTGTTTCATGGGTGTTTTGGGAGTAGCTACACTGTACTGCTTTTGTAGAGCAGCAAAGTAGTTGTCTTCACACCATTTTTATTTTAAACAAACCCTAATCCTGTTACCATCTGCTCCATTCAACAGGGAGGAATTTCAAATAAAATCTGAGTCCCTCTCTCTGGTAGCCACAGGGGTAAATTTTCTAGGCTTAAGGCTATTTTTTAAATTGTTGGTAAAAGTATCTAGGACATTTGTTATTAGAGAAACTCTCTGATTTTTAGACTGATAGATGACTTTATGGAATGAGTAGAAGTGGGAGTAAGATGTATCTTACAGAATGTGTGGTCTAGTTGTTCTCTGTGGTATGGAAGAGACAGGAATTTTTGGGCACAGATAGATAGGGAGTAATAACATTTTGGGTCCCTGATATCTCCAAACCCTTCTCCCAGCATCCTTGCTGACTCTGCTTTGTAAACTTCCCTCATGCTGCTGATCTCTCATTGCTTTTTTTTTTTTAATGTTTTCCTGACAGCTGGCACCAGAGAACACCCTGATGTCCTTCCAGAAGGCAGTGGAGCAGAAGGTGTATGGAGTGCAGGCTGATGTGGTATTGAGGTGGGTCAGTGCTGGCTGCTCTGGGGCTGCCTGTGCATAATCCAAGCCAGGAGTGGTCCAGCATATCCAGTGTCTGGTCACTGCAGCTTTTTCCCACTGGGAAGGGCTGTCCTGGAGAACTCATGCAGCAACTGCTCTGTCAGAGCTCTGGCTCTGTCAGATACTGCTGAATAATTATTTCACTGAGGTGATGGTGAAAGGGAGACTTGTCCAAATGAGGGAACCTGGGTCTCTGTTGTCTTCATTTGCAGGAAGGGTGGAGTTTATCCTAGAGCCTGTTTTATTCCAGTAAAACACAGCCAGAGCTGCTTAAATGTGACTTCTTCTGGGATCCCCCAGGTGCAGACAGAGCAGAAATTCCAATTTGACTTTGTTGCACGGGAGGGTTTTCACCAACCTTGAAAAACCATCCCAAGAATACACCAGGAGGAAGCCCTTCCTTCTCCTCTTCCTCTGGCATTAATCTTCAGGGAAGGAGGAACCTGGTGACTGTCAGAAAGTCATTCCTTGCTGGCAAATGTTGAGCTGAGTGGACAAGACCAATTAGAATTCAGAGGGGGTTATTTCCAGAGCTGTGCTTTGTTCCAGGAGTTTGATATTCCTTAATATTCCCAAATATTCCTGCTCCCAGTTCGTGCCAGTGCCACTTACAAACACAAGAAAGACTCAAAGCAGGTATTTTATTTTTTCCCTGACTGCTTTGGAGGTTTGTGTTGATGGACAGATATTTTTGCCTGGTAGAAGGAAGTTTTATTTTTAATTGCTTTGTTTTTACTTTGCATGATTTTTTTGGAGATAAAATGATTTAAAAACAGAAGGAATTTCTTCCCAGTGGTGAGTGGAAGGTCACTGTGGAAGGATGGAGTATGAATTGGGATGTGTGTTACACAATTCTTGTTTCTCCCAAAATGAGTTCAGCAGCTGTTGTGAGGGCACAAGTACTTGAGTGTCCAGCTCCCAGGTGAGCACTTGGCTCACGTGGCTGAATCCATTAACACTGGCCAAGGAGAAAGGTGGGCTTTGGGGGAAGGAGAGCTGGAAAAGCTTCAAGATCCTTCCCCACTGCCGCTCATCAGCCATCCCAGAGGAGCACTCCAGGCTTAGACAATGCCCTTGATGGCCCAATTTCCTGAGCCTTCTCCAAGAGCCCCAAGTGCCTTCAGAAAAAGAGGATTCATTGACTTTGAGACTGAGAAGTGGGATACTGGTGCAGCTGGCAGCACCCTCAGGGAGGGTTTGCAGCACAGCACCCCTTGCTGTCCTTATCCTTCAGGAAGATGCTCTTTGTACCGGTGGCTGGAGGGCTCTATCCCTCCTGGAATATTTCCATGTTCTTCTAGACACATACCAGCATGGGTGGGCAGCTTGGACATGCACTCAGAGCCATCATATCCTGCTCCACACCCACCCCACATCCCAAACCAGGAAAGCCAGCTTTGCTCCAAGCAGCAGGAGCCCGGAATTGCTGCCTGTTCCTCCCTCTCTTCCACCCTCTCCCACATCTCTTCTTCTAAAGCTCTGATTGCTGTCTCTGAATTACTGCTTCAAACCTGGGCCTGCCAAGACCCTGTGGTTAGCCCTGAGTGGTGCTGGGAGGGAAGGACTGCAGAGGAAGGAGCAAATGTCAAGTGCCTCATAGGATTTCTGCACTGTGGTTAAGGCTTAGCAGTGCTGTGCTCTTCTATGAGATGTTAAACTCGAGCTCCTGGCACTTTTAAACGCTCCACACTCTTCATTCTGCAGTTGCTTAGCATTTTTTTTTTAATTTTATTTTTAACTGTATTTATTAAACCCTTTGAGTGCAGCAGCGTGGGATTGCCGTGTCAGCGGGTTGCTTTGGGCTGGGGGAAGGAGTTGGCACAGCTCGGGCCAGAAATAGCAAATAAAGGTGCCAGTGACCTTTGTGAGAAGGGACTTCTGAGGGCAGTGGTAAAGCTGAGGCAATATTTGCTCCATCCTCTAAAACTGGGTTTCATTTTCCCTCTGGGAAACAGCTCTGGGAATTGTCTCCTAATTCAAATGGGATTTGTTATTTCACCCCATCCTCTGTTCAGACTTTTTCTGAGTCTCCTGTTAGGAACACTGGCTCCTTGCTTTGGAAAATGTCATTGCTACCAGGCTGGCTGCCCTGGGTTTGTCCTGATTCCTGGGTGCAGACATCTGTTCCTCTGCCTTTGATAAAAACTGTCACTACCCTGTGTGGTTTCACCACTGATCTGGTCACGGAAAATGGAGTGGAAGAAAGTTTAAAGAGCTTGTTATGCTTTCCAGAACCATTATTCTGTAATATCCAGATGACTTGAAAACCCCAGGGCATGCATTTGGCTGCTTAGTTTCATCTGAGAGGTGTGTGGGTTTTTTTTTTTCTTTTTTTTTAAAGCATGAACTTAACTCATGTGGGCATGAAACCAGTTTTCAATTGGAGAAGGCAATTTCAGAGCATTTTTGGTAGTTTGGAAGCCTTGCATCTTGCTGAAAGCCTGATGTTCACATGTAGTCTGAGAGGCTTTGAAAATTTCCCTCCTGATCTGCTGTGGAGAGTTTGTGTGTGTGTGTGTGCATCCAGGGAAACCTCTGATGTTTTTGGGAGCTGCAGAAGCTGAGGAAGCTTTGATGAGCATTCAGGGTGGGTGTTCTTGTCGAAGCCAGCTGAGTTTTACATTTTGGAGGGGATAATGGGGAGAAGTGGATGAGGCAGGGACACTGGTGTGTCAGTGTAGGAGTGACTGCCAACACCCAGCAGGTATCTAAGAGAGATTTTCCTCTTGAGGGTGCTGGGAGTTTTTTTTTAGGCTGGTTGAGAACCTTCCCAAGGATTTTGAAGTGAGAGAGGCTGGAGTGGGAAGGGGAATTTCCCTCCCGCACCTGTAACAGGGTCTGTGTTTGCAGCTATGATGGGGTGCCCTTTCTGATGCACGACAAGACCCTCAGGAGAACAACCAACGTGGAGGAGGTGTTTCCAGAGCGGGCCTACGAGCACTCCTCCATGTTCAACTGGACTGACCTGGAAAAGCTCAACGCTGGAGAGTGGTTCCTGCAGGTGGGTGCCATGGAGCCACGGGATCACAGCTCCTGCCCAGGTCCTCCTCGAGGGTGAAAGGTGTAGATCCATCTCCTTGGTGGTGTGGTGCAGCTGGACCATGTTTAGTTCTGTCTCTCCTAAAGTTCTAAGTTCTCTCCACGGTCTAAGCCGTGTTGTCTTTCTGTGCCTCTTGTGGAAAAAGGGGCCTCAAGCCTGGCTGACACCACAAAGAACCTCAAGACCCCCAGTTATAATCCCTTTTTTTAATGTGATTATAAAAAAGACAGAAAAAACAGCGTGTTGTACACTGTTCCCCTTTTTTTTTGAGTTTTATCTTGGGACAATCATCTCCACAAAGAGAAAGTCTTTGCACTGGGGGGGTCTGGGCTTTGTGGCAGTAATCCTGGGATGTGCTTTGCTTCCAGAACGACCCTTTCTGGACAGCGGGGTCTCTCTCAAGGGCTGACTACTTGGAGGCTGCCAACCAGTCAGTCTGCAGGCTGGAAGATATGCTGGAGGTGATCAAGGACAACACATCCCTCATCCTGAACTTCCAGGACCTGCCAGCAGCTCATCCCTACTACAGCACTTACATCAACATCACCCTGGAAACCATCCTGGCATCGGGGATTCGGCAGCAGGCTGTGAGTTCTGTGGGGTTGGGGATATCTCCACCTCTTTATGCTTTCCACTTGTGTATCTCCAGTGGGGCATCACTGGAAGTTGTGCTGGGCACAGAGGTTGGAATGGAGCACCTGGTACAGCTCAGGAGAGGTTCTTTCTCTCTGGGTATAAGGAAACTGGCTCTCCCTTTTTTTTTTTTTAAGCCCCCATTAAGGCCACAACAGAGATGGAGATGAAGAGCAAGAGGAAAATCATTAAAATGTAGATGTGGGATTTCTCCCTCAGGTCTTTGGCTCCCTATTGAAAATGCACATGGCTGCTCCTGTGCTGCTCTGGTGCTTTTGTAGATGAGTGTCACTGAGTTATTAAGACCAGGCTGGTTGGGGCTTGGAGCTAGAGAAAGGTGTTGGAATGGCAAGGGGCTGGAATGAGGTGACTTTAAAGGTCCCTTTCTACCCAGACCACTCTGTGATTCAGTGCCCCACTTTACCTCTTGCAGCTGAGCGTGAGCTGTTGATCTGCTTTGGAATGAGGGTGTGAGCTCAGGGAATTCCACGCCCTGGGCTGGAGTGTTGCCAGATATGGGAGCCACACTTGCCTTACCCTGTGCCCTGTCTCCCTCTCCCCACAGGTGATGTGGCTGCCAGACACGGAGAGGCAGCTGGTCAGGCAGGTTGCTCCTGGTTTCCAGCAGACTTCTGGCCTCAAGCTGGACGCAGAGCGCCTGAGGGAGAAGGGCATCGTGAGGCTCAACCTGCGGTACACCAAGGTCACCAACGAGGATGTCAGGTACTGCCCTCTATCAGAGCCCTCAGCAGCCTTTCCTGAGCCTCCCAGCCTCTCTGGCTGCACAGAGGGATCTTTCCAGATGGATTTGCTCTTGAAAGCTTGAGCTGTGCAAGCTTTTCCCTGCCCATCATCCGGAATCCAGGCTGTTTCTGGGAGTGCACAGCTGCCTCTGACATCTCTGCGTGCTGTCTCAGGATATGATGAGCCTCTTTGAAATACAAATGTATGAATTGGCTGGCTCTTGTTGCACTCACAGTTCTGGGAAAAAGTGAAGGCCTTTCACACTGAGTTCCCTCTGAGTGCTGCTTCATCCTCATTAGCAGCTGCCCTTTGCTTCCCTTTGTCTGCTCCAGAGCTGCTAGCACGGAATTTTGATTAGCCCAAAGTCTGGATATGCTTTCAAAAATTTCTCTTTGCAGAAAGAGAAACTCCTGCCCTGTATCATCTGTTTAGATGGATCAGCTCTTCTCTGTAATGACCCTGGCACAGCAAGGGGCTCCTGTCCTGCCTGAGCCTGTATGTGAACTGTGTGGTGTTTTAGCTCCCAGCTTTGCCCCCTTTCCCAGGGAGGGCAGATTGTTTCTGGTAGGGCTTTTCTGCTTTTTAACATTTAAATTAAACAGGTTTGCAGAAGAGAGATATCTCCAAAGGAGCAGTCTGGCTGCATGTTAGACCTGAAGCAGGGAAGAGCTGAGCCTGCAGCTGTTTGAGAGCCTGGCCCTGTTTGGGGTGATCCAGCTGTGTCCTTCTGTGGCTGCCAGCTGTCAGTCCAGCTCCTCACCCTTAAAACCAAGGTTGTGCTTTACCTGCAGGATAATCCCTGCTTATTTTTCCTCCTGTTTGCTCTGTCCCATGGAGAGGGCTCTATGCCCACTCACTCATCTATCCCAGTTTGTCAGCCCCAATCTCCCATCAACCCCACCTGAGCTGTCTCCAAAATAAGAGCTGTCACCTGAATGTTTCTTGAACCCTGTGGTGCCCAGTCAAATGTTGCTGCAGGCCTGGTTTAACACAGTTCTCTCAATTCTCCCCAAATCCAGCACCTGGGTGCAGCATTGCTGCAACCACCCCTGCCCTTGAGAACCCCTCTGGAGCACCTTGTTCCTGTGGTGAGCTGGGAGATGTCCATGTCTTGCACTGTGACCTTCCACCTCAAAGTGTTTTGCCAGTGTGAAATTGCAGGGATTAATCTGTGCTGCCCGTGTGAGGGGGATTGATGATGCTTCTGCTTCACAGATGAGGAAACAGAGCGATTTATGTGAATTATCTGGGCGCCAGGTAATTGCCAGTGCTTGGTTTGCTGCTGGCAGCTCCTGGACCCCAGCTGGCAGTTTTAGTGCTTGGAAATGACCTCAGGAGACTGGAAGCTGTAACTCTGCAATTGTCCCCAAAACAAGGGCATGGAAGTTGTAGGAGGTGATGTTGGAGACAGGTCTGTCAGTGTTTAATTAAGCAGATTGCCCCCGAAATGTTCCAGGCATCTGAGGCAGATGCTAATTTCGCATCAGCACGGTGAGATGGTTGTTCCAGAAACACACCATGTCCATCACTCCTGGGGAAGCATCTGAGATGGTCTGTGGCCTATGCCAGACAGCAGCCAAGAGGTGAGGAAGGCTGTCAGGATCAAACCATTGGCCTGCCGTGCCCTTGGTTTGCTGACGAGGTGCCCACGCCCTGCTAAAAACTTTTACTTCACACAACTCAAACCAAATAAACCCAGCTGTGGCTGATGGCAGGTGATGAGCTTTGGTGGGCTCCTGCATGTCACCCTGTGTGTCCCCTGGCAGGGACTACGCCATGGCCAACCTGAGCGTGAACCTGTACACGGTGAACGAGCCCTGGCTGTTCTCCATCCTCTGGTGCGCCGGCGTCCCCTCGGTCACCTCCGACAGCTCCCACCTCCTCCGCAAGGTGCCTTTCCCCATCTGGCTCATGGTAAGCACCACCCTGGCAGGGGCTGGGAGCCTCTGGCAGGAGGAAATGCAGTGGGTGGGTGTGGAGGCGAGAGATTTTCCAGGGAGGTTTGGTTGGGTTTGAGGGTTTTCCCCCTCTGTGCAGCTGAGCCCTGAGATGGGAATGGATTGATGTTGCTCCTGCACAATCCCAGCAGTTTGGGTGGGATCCTGAAGGTTGCATTGCACTCCCTATTCAACCCACATGATTTTTCCAGTTTTCCTCTGAGGGAAGGACACCTTTGCAGACCTGCTGAGCAGCTGTTAAGAGTTGCAGGAGAAGCAGGCACACAGGTGAACCAGCAAACCAGGCCTCCCTGTCTTGGCCAAGTTGTAAAATGAGGTTTTTGCCTGTTCTGAATCCCAAATTGAGGACAGGTTTTACCTCTGGCTACCCCATTGCTGGACAAGAATAAACAGAGACCCAGTGATGGTGGTTCAGCTGGGCTCAGCTGGTGTGATGACCACTTAGATTGGCAACTGGAACCAGACCTGCCAGTGCCTGAAAGGACAGAAGTCACATTTACAGCATGGGGCTGTGCCTGAAAGGTCCCATCTGCACTTAAAATGGGCCCTACATGGATATATTTCCCTGTTTTCCCCCAGACTTGGAGTGCCAAACAGCATCTTGCCCTCACCCTGAGGTTCAGCTGAGACAGGAAACTTTCAGCCCAGAGAGCTCTGAGAAAATGTCAGCACACAGAAAGGAGGGAGAGTTTCAAATTGTTCCTGTTTGCAGTTTTCCCTGATAGTTTTGGATGACAGCCTGGCATTAGGAAGGTCATAAATATTGTGATTTATACCTAACCCCTGCAGCTCTGTGCTTTTCTTGCTCCTTGGTGGTAACTCCAGCCACGTGTGGTCTCCCTGTGATTGCACAAACCCAAATGTTTAAGGTCTGCTCCTGTTTTCTGTCTTGCAGCCTCCAGACGAGTACCACCTAATCTGGATCACGTCTGATCTCATTTCATTTCTTGTAATTGTAGGAGTTTTTATATTCCAGAAGTAAGTTTGCTACAGCTCTGCTGTTTTGTGTTTGTGACCTGTGTTTTTGTCCAGATTGTCGAGTGGAGATGGGAGAGAGGAGTACCCTGAGCCTCAGTTCTTGGATTGCAATAGCAGGGGAAATATTCATTTAAAAATCCTTGCAAACAATAATTCCACTCCCAAGATGGGATGGAGAATTGGATGCAGTTTTTAAGAATGAGAGATCACTAATTAGTAGTGTCAGATGCCTTGCTTTGCTCATAAAATATGTGGAAGAGAAACTGTAAATGCTTTAGGGAAATGGATGTTGAGAAAGACATTACAGTGCTTTAAAGGAAGAAGAGGAGAGGGATTTTGAGATTCCACCACTACAGTGTTCAAAAAGAACATGTTGCAGTTTTCTTGGATCACTTTGTTCGTATTTGGACGTAGAAATATTATGGAATCATGGAATGGTTTGGGTTGGAGGGGACCTTAAAGATCATTTAGTTCCAGCACCCCTGCCACAGGCAGGGAGTTACTGTGGGAAATGTTATGATACTGCACATCAAATCAGGTGCTCAGTTAGAAAGAAGAAGGAGAAGCTCTACTCCAGAAGCTGGAATTTTCTGCAGCAAAGGGCTTGCTCTTCCAAGAGCCTTGTGCAGGACAGACCCCTTTCCCTGATGCTGCAGTTTCTCCACCACATGAAAGAGTTGCTAGCAGGGTTGAGGATAGGTCAAAACTAAATCAGAGCAGAATTGCCCAGCTACCACCTGCTGATGTGATTCAGCTCTGGGGAATGGGGCTAGATCATTTAGTTTCAGTGTCATGGTTGGTTTTTCTGGTGCGGTTTTGGTTGGTTGGTTTTGGTTTGGTTGTTTTGTTTTTTTCCCCAAGTCCTTTTTGGGGAGATGCTTCCTTCATGCAAGGATGAGGGGGTGGGTGGGAGCAGAGGCACTGCTTCGATGTGCTCGTGCTCTGTCCTCTGCATGGCTTCTCTCTCCTCAGCCATGGCAGGGACTGCTCCTGCTCTTCTGCTCCAGCCCCAGTGACAGGATCGTGGCAGCCTCTCCAGAGGGGAAATACCAACTGTGATGACTTCTAACTAACCTTTTTTGCCTCTTTGCCTTGTTTATTTTCTTACTGCTCTGACTGTTGTGCATGTTCCTCCTCTTTCTCTCTCTGCTGCATTCTGGCATCTCACAGCTATCACATGATCAGGTAATTCTGGTGCTTTCCTCCTCTTTCTCTTTTCATTCAACCTTCCTTTCTCTCTTTCTTTCTCCCTCTCTGCTATGGCTTCACTGCAGATGGTCAGGGCAGGATGCAGCTTTTCTGATGCTTTCCAGGCTTCAGGAGGGGACCGTGAGGGTGTGAACATTGCACAGTCTGTAGCCATGAGCACCAGGGAAGTCTGATGCTGAAGCCAGTGGATGTTTTGGAGGCCATCTGACCTTCTGTTACAATGATCTAAGCCAGTGCCTTTTAAAACAGCCCAGTTCTGAACTGAGGTCCTGGGGCACACTGTAATTGGGAGATTCCCAGAGGATGTAATGCTTTCTCTGTGGAAATAATCCCATGCAAAATATCCCCTTCCTTCCTGTATTTAGCAGAGATGTTTGAGACCAGCCTCCATCCCAATGAAAATCATGGAATCTATTCAATTATATAAAGTAGCACTTCTCTAATTAATTCTCTGAATTTATGGGGCTGATAACTGGAAAGGTTTGGCTCATCCATTGCTGCCTCAGCACTTGGGATCTTCCTGAGTTGCACCACTGGAACTGGAAATACAGTGTGAAAACAAAGAGCACTGCAGCAGGGGAGGGAACTGAGCCTGGGGTGCTGGATTTGAAGCACCATCAGTCAGAATCCCAGATTTCTCCTCCTCTTGGCCCTTCCCTCACCAGTG
The DNA here is from genome assembly GCA_013399945.1 of Ploceus nigricollis. Classification (NCBI taxonomy): domain Eukaryota; kingdom Metazoa; phylum Chordata; class Aves; order Passeriformes; family Ploceidae; genus Ploceus; species Ploceus nigricollis. The sequence goes on along the minus strand of VXBC01003483.1, from coordinate 6,870 downwards.
ATTCCCACCCCTTTGGAGGGAAGCTCTGACACTTGTCTGCACTAAAGCCTTCGTCACCTCCCACTCAGACCAAACTCTCCACTGTTCCCTTCTCCATTGCTCCTGCTCTGTGCCATGGGCTTGCATTCCTGAGGATTTGGTTGCCCCCTCCCTCTGCCCACCCACTGCCTCGGGGTTGGTCCCTGCAGGTGTCCATGAGGTGCCTTGGTGTTCTGGCCTTGTGGCATCTCCCCAGCACAGGGCCTGGCTGTGGGGCCGGGCTGAGCCCTCCTGGGGGTGCAGGGAGGTCGGGTGGTCTCCCCTTCTCGCCTCCCCCTTGCTCGTGGATGAGGAGAAGGCAGGCTTCAGGCAGGAGCAGGCACAGGAGGGGGACTCTGCAGCTGGCTTGGCTCTGTGCTTGCTCCATCTTACCACCTCAGTGCCGATCAACCCCATTTTTACCTCAACCTGTCCCTCTCCCACCCCCTTTCCATGGCATTGAGCATCTCCCCTCCCACCCCAGGGTCTGGCCGTGGCCCTAACCCAGTGTATGCTGTCTCTGTGTTGTTGTCCCAGTATTTTTTAGTCTGTTCCCACCCCGTGTCCGTCTGGTCTGCTCTGACGCCAGCCTCCCAGAACAGGACCTTCCTGCTGTCTCTCTGGCCTTTTTGCACGCTGCTGTCCCAAACCTGGTCCATCACAACAGAGTCCAAGGGGGTAGGAGAGGTGCTCTTTTCTATTCAACCAGCTGTTTGGAGACCCCGAGGCTTCTGAGCACAGCACAGAGTGTGCCTCGTGGTGTTGGTTGGAGTTGCATCCTGGTTCAATGTGCTGGTGGCTCTGCTGAGAGGATATTCCAAAGCACCCCTGAAAGATGGGATAACCCTCTCCTGGCTCAGGAGTGAGAGGAGCCATGATCTCCTCATGTGGGTTTTACCACCCTGGGTCTGCCCACAGCCACCACGGGAGATGGAGAGCACATAGTGGTTGCTCCTCTTGGCAGGAGGAGAAAAGCCCTTGGTCCCTGCACGTGTTTGAGGCTGGGCTCTCTGTTCCTCAGAATGACCTGTGTCCTCCCTGGGATAGCTGGGCTCTGTGGGTAAGGGGTCACTTTTGGCCACAGAGTGACTTGGTGCTGAAAATCCTGGTGTGGTGGGCAAAGGAAAGACTTGTACCAATGTGTTTTGGTCCTGATTTGGAGTTTAAGGAGGGTCTTATCCTGTGAGATCTTGCAATCACATTGGTCTTAGTAGGATCTGCCTGCAGGGGATACTAAGGCAAAAAAAAATGTTTTTCCAGGTCAGAGTGGCTCAGTTTAGACGATGATGATGATAGAAGAAAAAAAAAATTATTTGTTTTATACTTCAATGTTTTTGCCTCCTTGTGCTTCCTCTGCATTGCTTCTGTCCATGGGTCTGTGAGTTGTGTCATGTTGCCATCCCACCCCTTCTTTTCTGTGTGGCCTTCATCTGTACCCTGGTCAAAGCCTGGTTCAGGTCACCCAGTGTCAAGCACTGGGACCTGGGAAGGGGGTGGAAACCCTACAAAACTGACAGCAGCTACATTTACCTGGGAAAAAAATTGCAGAACCTCCTTTGTGGATGTTGATTTGTCAGGCTGATGCCGTAGACCCAGGCTGGAGATTTGTGGGCTCCTCAAATCTTCTGCTCCTGGGGCTGGCTAGGGGGTTAGAAATGGAAGAGAAGGTGATTGTTCTGATCCCCTTCTCTTGTGTGGGTGAGCCACTAGATGGTGCCAGCAGATCAGAAACCTCATAAGCCACCCTAAATCCCTGCTGTTTCTTCATCAAATAGTTTGAGGGCATCCCTGGCTCTGGCAGGGAGAGTGGGATTTACTGATGGCTCAGTGGGGTGTGGGCTATGAAAGCCTGGCCTAAACATCATCCCCTTGTGCTGGGATCTTGGGAACAGCTGTCTTGGCTGAGCCCACCAGGCCGTGTTTTCCCCCATTCCAGCAGCCCACCTTCCCCTCCTCATGAGGGTCTGCCACAGGGCTGCTCTCAGTGTCCCCAAGTGCCACATCCCCTTGGCTGTTAAATCCCTCCAAAGATGGGCACTCCACCAGTGCCCTGGGCAGCTGTGCCAGGGCTGGAGAGCCCTTTTGGGGAAGGAATATTTCCTGTACCAAATGTAAACCTCCCCTGTCACAGTCTGAGGCCATTTCCTTGCTGTGTCTCAGGTTTGAAACTTTAATTTGTCTCTGAGCTCTCTTCTCCCACAAGCCTGACCATGGCACTCGGTGAGGGAAAATTTGTAGTTTCTTTACTTGGCTGCTTCTCTTACTCTGTTCCCTCTAAAAGTTTAAACACCTCTGTCTCCTTTGTACAGCTGGAGAGGGCTGTGAGACATCTGCAGCCCTTGTGGAAATTAGTTCATGGATTTGTGAATCCATGGATCTAATTCCCTGGTGCAGTTAGGGTGCTCAAGGTGGTTAAAGATGCCTGAGGTCACTCATCTCTGAACATCCTCCTACCACGTGGGGCTGTGCAAGGGAGCAAAGGGCCTCTGGCACTGGGGATGCTCCATGTCTGGAGAGCCCAGTCCCTGAAATCCTGCTCCTGTCTTGCAGGTGGCGCCTGGGAAGCATCAGGACCTACAACCCGGAGCAGATCATGCTCAGCGCCGCCGTCCGCCGCTCCAGCCAGGACGTCAAGATCATGAAGGAGAAGCTGATCTTCTCAGGTAGGGATGGGGCTGCTGGGTGCCTCCCTCAGCCCTCACCCCACTGAGGGAGGAGCTGCTCTTGATTCAGGGGTCTTTTCCTGCTGTGGCTCAGGGGACTGGACTGACCTTGCTGCGCTGCGCTGGTGGGATACGGGCATGGCTCATGGGGGTTGTTGATTCTGAGCCCTGGTTGTGAGGCTGGGGGGCTTGTTTTTGTAAATGGGATGATCCTTAAGGTCCTTTCCAGCCCAAACTGTTCTGTGATTCTGGGGCCCATCCCAGCACTGATAAGCTCAGGAATCCTGAATTTAGCGTCCCAGGTTATCCCATCTCACACTGTCCCACATCTTCCCTACTTGCCATTGTCAAAGGCCATAAAACCCACTAATAATGGCACATGGGACCACAAATGTGGTGCTGAGGTTGGGGTAGACCTGGAATTCAGTGCCATTAGAGGCTGTGGCATTCCTGATATCCTCATGCTCCTCCCAGAGTTTATTTCTGTTGGAACACATTGGTAATGTGTCCATCACACACCAGCTCTAAGAAAGATGGCAAAACTGTGAGCAAAGATCGAAACGTTTCTCTTTAAAAGGTTAAATGTGGTGCACGAAGCTGGAAAGCTCACCTTTGAAGGAATGTGAATATAATCCCCCCACCCCCTGAGCTTTGTTATGGGTTTTCTTTTTTTTCTATTTAGGGTCTGGAGATGCCCAGCAGGGATCAGGGTTTAGTGCTCTGGGCACAGACAGAGCAGAAAGGCAACTTTGCTTACTGTGTGAAATGCCAGCCAGAGGTGGTGAGAATGAGGTATAAATCCAGGGAAGCCAGACAAGGAAAGCAGCTTGGCACAGCAGAATTAAGCTTCCCTAACATGTCCTAGACATAAAACATCCCAGACATAAAATCCCTCAGAGGTGGGGGGTGCAGATTGAAGTTTTGTGCCTCTGAAACAGCTGTTCCTGCTTAGGGTGGATGTTTCTCCATTAAAACATTGGTGGGTGCAGGTTTTTCCCAGTGAAACCAGTGACTGGAGCAGCCAGTCCTTTTCCAGGATGGGTGGGGATTAGGGTCAGGTGCTTTGTACCACTCTCCCACAGGTGACTTGCCCAGGCTGTGACAATGACATCAGGTGTAAGGGGATGGCAGGGGGGGGATCCAGCTCTGCCTCTGGTGGTGGCTGGATTTTGTAGGGCTGAAATGTAGAGCTGAGCTCCAAACTGGAGGCAGATCGTGTTCAGANGTGGGAGAGATAAAGAAAACTGCCCAATGAACAGCAGATAACTGTCCCACCTCTGACAGATGGCAAATAGAATAGATCTTACCTTGCCATCTGGGACATCAGAACTGGCTGTAAACGAGTGCAGTGTTCCCAATTCCCCGTGGGATCAGAGGGGTGCCCCGTGCTGGGATCGCATGGCTGCTCAGCCCCTCAGTTCCCCATCCAGGGGGGAAGCTCCTGTGATGACCTCCCTGCCTTCTCTGCCCTTCCCAGAGATCAACAACGGCGTGGAGGCCGCGGACGAGCTGTCCTTCTGCTCCGAGAACGGCTACGCCAACGAGGTGGTGACGCCCACGGATCGCCGGGGCGCCAAAGTCCGGCTCAACTGAGGCTCTGCCGCGGCCCCGCGCGCGCTCCGGCAGCGAGAGCCGTGCTCTCCTGCCTCCCGTGGGATGGGAGCCTCTGAGGAACTGCTGCTGGGGCAGAAACCCGCTCCCGCTCCCCACCACTGGCTGCTCCACCTCCCTGGTTGTGAGGCTGGGGGGCTTGTTTTTGTAAATATGTAGAAAATCTGAATTTTTTTTGTCTTTTTTTTTTTTTTTGAGTGTAATTTTTCCAGGGCATGAGTGGAAATATTGTGTTCATTAAATCCTCAACCTTATGGCTGAAGTTCTTTGAATCTTGATGTGAGAGCCTGAGTCCCCTTGGGGGGTTTTGGGAGCAACATGTTGGACCTGCGTCCCATTTCTCCCCCTTTCCCTAATCCAGTCCTTCCCCTGGTGCAGCGACTGTGTAGCTGAATGTTGTGATGTTCTTGTGAAGTGTTGATTTTGTTATGGTTTCTTTTGTTTTTCCCCCGTTCCCCTTCTCCTGGGCAATGAAATTGTAGCTCTGATGCAACAGGAGGCTGTTGGGAGAAGAGAAGCTTGCCTAGGAGAGGAATTCTCGCTGCTCTTCCCTGGTGAAGTTCAGAGCCAAGGAAGGGCTTGCACTGGCTCAGTCACTTGGGCACCTGCTCCTTGTCCCATCCTCCTTCCCCAAAGCCTGGATGCTCGATGGGGAATGGCCTTCTTGGAATGTCCTGCCAGAGTTTTGAGGGCAAATCCTGAGCATTGGCTGTAGATTGGTCTCTGCTGGCAGCAGTTCTTGATTTCTACTTTTTTTCCCCTTTTTTCTCTCTTCTCCCCAAGCTGGGCTCTGCTGGGAGCCCGGATGGCTTGTGACAGGCAATGCCATGGGCACCATCACTGCTGGGATCTGGCTGAAGTGCCTGCCACTCCAAGTGGCATTTGCAGCCCTTCCTTGCTTCCCTTCTGGAAGAGGAGGTGGTGGTGCAGTGGGAGCTTCCCCCTCTCTGGGCAGAGGAGATGCCCGTGGGTGAAGAAGTTGTAAATAGTCTGGAAGGCGAAGCAGCCCCAGGATATAATTTATTCCTGCAAGGAGACCTTTGCTCCTTGCTGTAAAAGCAGGATCTTTAAAGCTGCACATTCGTGTCCTCCAAAGGAGTGATGGTCTTGCAGCAGATGCTGACGGGCTCTGGAGGCAGAGGCTCCCATCAGCAAGTTTCCAATGCAAAAGGCTTTAACCCAAAATCTTAGACCAGAGGTTAAAAGTAAAAAAAAGGTAAAAATAAAAAAATAGAGGAGAAGGCAGTCTTGGGGATGCTGATATACATCACATTCCACACCCAAAGCCACGAGAGAAACAGCCCCTGAGCAGTTTCTTCTTGTTTTGGAACTGCTCTGTCCTTTTAAGCTTTTATTTAAGCTGAAGTCCTGTGGCATTTTGAAACCCTGAATTTTGGGCTTAGTGTCTAAGAGCTGGGGGCAAAAGTGGCCAACTTAACTATGTGAAAAAGAAACATGTTGAATGTGAATTTTGATGCTCTAAAGTTTAAAATGCCACCTAAAATCAAGACTTTATTCCTTTGCATCTCCCCCGGGTTTTTGTGAGTGTAAGTGGAATAAGCCCCTCCTCTTACCTTCCCCAATGCTGTCCTTCTCCATGGTACTCTCAAGTCTGTGAAATACAGCGTGTCTTGTTCTTCTGCAGAAGTGCAAGGTTTTGGTGGATTTGAAGGTATTCTGAGAACAGAGTTGCTTCTCCCTTTGATGTGGTGCTGCATTGAACCATTCCTGGTGGATTGTCATTGCCAAGTGAGAGATGTTGTTAAACCTCAGCATCTGTTGGTGATCTCACCTGCATGTTCTGTTTCTATCCTTGGAGATGACTTTATTGAAAGGTTAAGTGCTTAAAAGCTTGGAAGTGATAAAAGCAGACCAACAAAGAGTTGTTTTCACAATTAACTCCTTTTTCTTTTTTTTTTTTAAACAAGACCCAAATTTCATGCATAATGCACTGACTGTTATTGTCCTGAATATTTGCTACCTTTTTTTTGGAAAAAAAGCAGAGGACGATACTTTTTTTGATGAAACTAGAGCTAGATCAAAATTAACTCTGCAATGCTCTGTGAAATAAACTGTCAGTATTCCCCTGCCAGTCTGTCGTTGTTTTGTGTTACGGCATTACACAGAGGCTCCCACTGCCCGAGCCAGAGAGTTTTCCCATTATTTTCTGTCCTGCTCGGCACCTGGCGGCTCATTTTAACCCCAAAGGTTGAAAATCCCCTGGGAGCAGTTGGAAGCAAGAGCAAATCACACAAAAACCAGGTTGGGAGAGAATATGAGATGTTCCAGAGACTTATTTTCCCAGTATGTTTTTAATTTAACACAGACCCCTCTCTTCCCCTCAGACCCTCATATCTTTTAATTTGGGGTTTTTCTCAAAAATAATTCCCTGCCTAAGCTGGAAAAAAACCCCCTCCAAATTATTTAGGGGGCTTTGGGATGGGTTCAGTTGGTCACTTGGAGCCCTCGGCAAGAAATTCTTTCTCTCTTGGGTTCACAGAGAGGCTCAACGTGAACACGAATAATAATATAATAATAACAAATAATAAAATAATAATAAGTAAATAACAAATAAATA
>VXBC01003482.1:452378-469431 GCA_013399945.1 Ploceus nigricollis | reverse complement strand
CTACTCCTTGGAAACAGAAATTCATCATTACATTTCTTTCTCAATACAGTACACATAACAGGGAACACAGAGTTTTAAATTTCCCCAGCTGCTTGCTTATTTGGACTGGACACGGAGCACCCATTTTCTCCTCACCTAACCTGTGGAGCTTGCTGCTGTGACAGGTCGCCAAAAGCAAGTATTTGCCAGGATTCAGAACTGAACTGAATGTGCAAATGTACATACACACACACCCCCCAATATATATTTATATACATATTTATATATAAACAGCAACTACTTTTAGAAAGGACAATAACAACATCAAAGGAATCTGGCAAAAGAAGGTGCTCTTCATTTGCCACAGACTGGCCTTTGTTGAAGACGGACTGGGCTCTGCCTGGTCTCCATGGGTTCTCCAGTGGCCTGAGTCTGCTCATATCCCAAATCCCAAACAAGCAGCATTGGTGAGGGTGCTGGATACATTGTAGATGACAACAACAACCTTATGGTTAGTAGTGCAGGAGAAGAGGAATAAGTAAACACAAGCAAAGTATGCCAGTTGCTTTATTAAAAGCATATCCTTTGGGCTGCTTCTGCTACTTACAGTGGCCAATAAATTCCCTCTGTCCTAACACAGTCAAAGTGCCAGGATGCATTATTCAGCACATGAGTAATCAACCACATTCTTTTGGCTAATAGTAATTTGTTGAGCTGGACTCTTCATGAAGGTCAATAGCAACACCACTATGGTAGCTGCAGAGCGTGACAGAGCCTCATCACCCACCAGATTAAAACAAGGATCAGTGCAAGGATCCTGGGTGATGAAGGTAACGAGGTTCCCAAGTGGGCAGAGGCACTTCTGTGGATGATCAGGCTGTAAGGCCACATCGAAAACCATGGGAAGGGACTCAGCACCCAGTCAAGTGGAGGACAAGTTGTTCATGAGGCCACCAGAAAAACCAGTTGGCCCACTGGATTTTCTCTCTTCGCGTGGAATGATAATTCGGGTTCTGAAGGGTAATTGGAGAGTTGAACTTGAGGGTGGCCTTGGTACCCTGGGGGACTCTGCACCAACTGCTGTAAAGGAAGCGAGCAGGGGCTATGGTAACAGTGCTTCTTCTTGCAGATTTTCAGAGCAGGCAAGTTGTTGAACTCCTGTATTAATACTGTGCTCTGCAGCTGTAGTGCTTGCCAGAAAAGAAAGCCCCTCTACTTTAGGTTTTGTAACATTCTCGTGCATGGGTCTGTTCTCTCTCTCTGTTTGCATTAGGTTAAATGCTGCTGAAGTAGACAGGCCTAATTATGGCCTTTCATTCAAGATTAATATGAAGCCATTAGGCTGGTTTATGCAACCAGGTAGCTGAGCAATAGAAACATCTAAAAGAAGTATGAGGCAACGTTGGAGGCTGAAACCATGCAATCAGCAGGCTTTCATTGTGAAAAGGCTTGGGAAACACAGGAGTGAGCGCTGCCTTCATCCACTGACTTGAGACAAAACTCAGCAAAGAGGAGACAGGGGCTACCAAACCCACCAGCAGTCCAGCTCACACCAGGGGCTGAGCTAAACAGAGGAGCTTGCCAATCCCAATGCCCCCATCGCTGCTGGTACTCAGCAAAATAAGCTCTAGAAGCTCTTTCTCAGTGATGTGGACAATTGCCCAATTCATTTCCAGCTTCTTCTCCGAGCAGAAATACCTCAAAGAAACTTGGGTGTTTTTCTAATGGCTGGACCAGGAAAGGGTAATGGCACAGCAACGCTTCTGGGAGCTCCAAAACATTGTTCTGCTTACCCTTGCAGTTGTGCAGTTAGGTGAGATGCAGGGAGAATTTCTTAGCAGTAAACTGGGTCTTCACTAACTTGGTTAATGCCATCGTAGCTATTTTGTAAAAGGAGGGATTGGATGACATATGAGAGACAATAACTAAAGAGAGAAAAATCAATTGAAGAAAAATCTAAGTTTGATTGTAAGGAAAGAACATAGAACTTCAAGAAAGGATTTAGGAATCAGAGCTTATGAGACAATAATGGAATTTTGAATAAATGATTGGTTTGGATATTAACATTTGCTAGTAAACTATATTTAAACTGACTTTTTCATTGGTTTTAAGGTAAATTTCTTTTAAAAAGCCCAGTGTGCCTTTTCTCTTGAAGCTTGGAGGAAAGAAGAGAGATGTACCCCCAGAGATGAACATATACAACCACTTGAATTTTTCATGTGAACTGTACTTTCACTTCCAAGGGAGAAACACCGAAAACAAGACACTGATATGGCAGGCATAGTGCTGATATTGCATAGAGCTGCTGTGCCACCTTCCTGCCTTTCTAGGGCACGAAAGGACCTTTTTGGAGAGAAATTTCTTTTGGGCAACACTATTGATGAGTGTGAATAGGTTTTAACCATTTTGAAAGTGCGAAGGAATTTGTATACCTCTATACATCCAACAGTTACCTTTGATTCCAATCACGCTGCTGTGGATGGACAACTGCAACCGTTTTCAGGCAACCAGTCACTTCCTTTTAAACTCAGATGGCAGAAAAGCACCAACCCTTATCCCTTCACAGTTATAATTTTCATTAGGGCAAGATGCAGAACTGCCAGGTACTTTCTAAAGAGGCAGTCCCTATGTAGAACAGATATTCTTTGCTTAATACTGTCATGATTTCCAGCTTCCACTGCAAAACACAGAACTTTCATTGTCAGGAGCTAGAGAAAGCACATGCACGCACACACACATTAGGCACTTTGTTTTATTTTGCAAAAAAAAAAAAGGTCTTTATATATAAACGATTTCATTCTCTCTCAAAACATTCTACAACTATACAGCTGTTTGCTCCATCATTTGCATAGGAAATACCACAATACAAAAATAAGGTAGGGGGGAGGCAAAAGAAGCAAAACAGCAACCAATTTCTGCATGTGTTTCCATGTATAAACATTTGAAGCCTTACAAAATTATTTACATCATTTGTCAACTATTTACATTGAGAGCAACATTTCTAACTATAACAAACAAAACTATAATTTATCAAGTATACGTAAAATTGTCTTAAAAAAAGGAGTCTATCATATACCACAAATAAATAAAGACAAACAACAGTTTTAACAAAGCTAGGTTTTCCTGCAAGACCCTTTTTTTTGGTATTTTGATTGTCTATTCTAGCCTTTGGTTGACAGCTTAATATTACGGCTTGTGAAGTTCAGACACTTCTTAGTTTTGTTTGGTTTTCTCCTGTTGTCTGGCCAAATCCTACCTGGTCTAACCTCATCTTTGGCCCTCCATCTACGATTTCAAGGCTGAGCACGGTGGATCAAAGTCATTGTTAGCATAAAAGGGCACCATTTCATTGACTTCAGTGGAGTTGCAGCTACCTCTGTAAGCAGAAAATTTTTCCCTGCGTGTGTCAATCTGAACGGTGGATTAACTAAACTGCACTGTAATTTAAAAAAAAATTACTGTATCCTTTACCTTCTAGTAAATTACATCCAATAGCCACATGAAACTAGATCATACTGGTGCTGAACCAGCTTAATATGTCTGTGTACGAAAACTGCATCCTAAATCCTTCTTTTTAAAGTGATACTAAGTTTAGCTTATAGGAAGAGGTTTAACATTCTGTGTTCATTTTAACTATCCCCACTATTTCAGCTTCCAACATTGACTTTACAGTTCATTCTCCATGTTTTGCCCTTTTATGCAATTTGAAAACAAACTCCTGCTTTGAATATTCAGTGCACACCATTGAGTTAACAGGTACAAAACATCATCTGACTAAATTGGTACTATTTTGAGAGGTATTTAAGTAACTTTTTTTATAAATGTGCCATGTTATCAAATGTAAAACAACTGCTTTTTTCAGATGTTTCTTAGAAAACTTTTGTATTAAACCTAAAAAGCTGATTTGCATATTTACAAAATCTTTGTCATAGCAAACATGCAACACACAGAACAAAATGCTTTGTTCTATGGCTGTTTATGAATTTTTCTATATATTTTATATCCACAGAACGACTTAACATTAAAAAAAAACCCCACATGTACTTAAGTATGTCCAGTAAAAACCTGACAGATTACAGTTCATGGCTTTTCCACTGTGTGCATTCATCCGCATCCTCTCGTTAATTTGTTTACTAAACATTGTCACAATAATGACAGTGCTTTGGTCAAAACACTGCAAGAGGAAAAAAAAAGTATAAAGCTGCAATGTGTTGAGATATAATACTTGTAAAGAGATGAAACCTGCTGACTAAAGCCATATACATCATGAAAGCAAACAAACGACTGAACACTCTGGTAATTGTGATACAGTGTCTTCCCTTTTTCTGCATAAATATACAAAATATACATTTCCAGTTCCTTTTGAGATCTCTTTTAAGTGGACACACTCAAAAATTCAACTAATTTCAGTTGTATGTCGAGAGTCAATAGGAAATTGCATAGATACAGAACAGCCTCAACGACCAGTCCAGCTCCTAGTTCTGATGCCTCTTCATGTGGAGCGCCAGGTGATCGGAGCGGGAGAAGCTGCGGTTGCAGACGGCGCACTGGAAGGGCTTTGCCCCCGTGTGCTTCCGGTAGTGGCGCGTCAGTTCATCCGAGCGCGCGAACCTCCAGTCGCAGCCTTCCCACGTGCACTTGTAGGGCTTCTCACCTGAAACACAGCACGCAGAAATGCAACCATCAGCTGCCGCTCCTCAGCAGAAAACCGACTGAGTCCACACTGAACGGCACTCCATTGCTCTTCCATTACAAACAAGGAGCTGGCATCTCCTAATTATTCACAGCTCTATTCATCAGGCCCCACACTAACAGCCCCTTTGGTTTTTTCAGCAGATTTTGCTCTTGAAAATGGGATTTAATACCTCATTATAATGTACAAAACTTTCCAATATGCAAACTGGAGAGAACTATGGTACAGAAATGCAGAGTTAAAAAGCCTGCATGAGACCAAAACATACTCCTTTACACTCACCACAGTATGAGAGGGAGTAGGGGGAAAAAAGTAGTCTCATGTGACAATCAAGCCTGGTTTGTAACTTACACTTGCATCTTCCCAAAATCAGTAAGTTAAGTTATACAGTGCTTTCTTAAGAGGTCTGAAATGGCAAAGAAGACTTCTATAAGGATTCTTCGCAGTATGCAGATCTGTTCAAGAGCTTCTGATGTGTGAAGGAAGGGGCACAGTGTGCTACAAACACAACGGGGATAGTATTTTCTAAAATGACACAAGCAATAAAAACTTGTGGTATCCTGCCTGGGGCTAGTTATAAATAGGAGAAAGTGCCTCCAAGTTCAAAGCACCCATTTTCAGAATGAAATGTCTTTAATCAGGTGCTTAAATAGTCGTATTTTAAGATGGCAAGTTATTGCTGTCTTCAGCAGTCTATACTGATGCAGGAGGCATATGGCATCTCAAAACTTGCTGTGTTAGAGCAGCAACCGACCCAGGCACCTGAAATGTTCACGTTCATCTATTTTAGAACTAGAAACACAGTATTTTAAGCATGCCTACAATTTACAAGTGTTTGTTGAAATGGGAGAAATATGGAGTCACAAAGCCATGATGACTTCTGTGTGAAACCAGAATTTTATACATGTACACCTGCCTAGGAGCTTGTGTGGGCATGATGTCACCACACAAGCAAGCTTCATATAAATAAAGAGGTTAATGTTTGATGTTGTTTGACAAAAACACCTTGCAGCTGGGAGAGTGGATTGCTATCTATATATTTTGTATTAATTTGACCCATTTGTCAATAAAATAAAGAAAACCGAGCATATCAAAGCACTTGGCAGTAGCTTCATTTGGAACAGAAACTGACCAAAGCTGAGCTTTTCAAACAGTTCTTTCTAATCCATCTTACAGATCTTCTACATCTCCACTGGTCCCAAACCTTTACACTGACAGCTCAATCCTAATGCAGACTGAAGCGCCTCCTAATTTTCCCTGTTTTACTACCACACACGCACATGGAAGAAAGAGAAGGGCCAGTATCCTGCAATCAGAGTGCTTATTCTGCATCAGTTATTCAGGTAACACCATCTGAGAAGCTCCAAAACATTATTTCAGAGGCACTTATTTATCATGCAGATGAAATTATGAAACTGCTTTTGTCTGTGAGTTTCTACTGCTTTGTTTGATCAACTAGAAGTTTTCATCTCCTACTGAGTGCAGAACCAGCCCTTTGCTCGTAACGGGGATGTGACTTTCTAGTGGCAGGTGTTGTCACAACCAGAACTAGACCTTTTCAAGAAAAACTGATCACCCAACCAACCAATAATCTCTTTGCATCAACAGCAACTGGGATTTATTGAAGTCATGGTGGAAATACAACATTCCTTAGGAAAGACAGGAGTCCGGTATCACCTTTCACGGAATTTTAAATTATTTGGTGGATCACAAATCAGAACAGAAATCATCACAGATTTCTGTCACAGCTGAATTAATTCTGAGTAAACTCTGAATGCTGATTGAAGACGGGAATGATCTATCATATAGGGTTCTTTTTTGCTCCGTGCAACACATACTGTAGGCTAAAATACAAATTTCATTCAAACCCGGCGTGTAAAGCTTTTCTAACGCCAATGAATCCAGCTGAGAGCACATTTGGTCTTCACAGTAGAATGACAGGAAAGGTCCCTATTCAGTGAAGGATCTTTTGCACTTATATAGATGATCCTCACTGTATTTTAATTGGGTTAACAATGTAAAAGCCTGTGTTGCTGATCCAAAGGCACAGCACCAGGGAGACGATCTTTGAACACTTTGTGTTAAAGCACATGTGCATGTGCAGAGGTTACTCAAACGTATTTGAAATGTCTTAATTTAGAGACATGGAGTCAGTGTATTTTCCTCCTTTCTTTCTCCTTTTCTCCCTGTTTCCTTTAAATTCTTCTTTAACAGTTTTCACTCAAAGCTGCCACATTATACTTGATGCTGAACTCACAGTGCTGTGAGCCTGACACCCTCACTGTCCAGGGAGAGCATATACACTCAGGCCTCCATCTACTCCAAATGCCTCTTCTTGTGTATTGCAGAATTATGCAAGGAATGACAGAGAAGGTAAAGAGGGCAGGAAAACAGCACTAGTTAACAAAAGCCTAGGAATATCCAGACCAGACCAGACTGGGGACCCGGAGATTAAGATCTGTTTCCAAGTCTGGCACTGAGGAGGTATGAAGCACATGCATCTTTCACTGAGTGTAGGACTATGCTGCACGGTAAAAGCAGCATCAGAGTGGCCCTGCATAGGTGGGACCTGACCCTGTCAGAGTCCAAACAACAACAAAAAAAGCTGTCCCCTGTTAAAGCTTTTCCTAACACGCGAGCAGCGTCTGTTGCGAAGGCTCCTGGCAGAGGAAGTGCCGGCATGCCGGCAGTCTGGGCAGCAGCGATCCCTGTGCCCTGCTGGGTGCCACAGCCTCCCAAGGCAACGCTGAGTCCTACAGCCAGAACCCCCATCAGACTCCAGGGCACTCAACTTTGTAGAGACACTGCTTCAAAACTCACCACACTGTCATGGTCACAATCACTGCCTGCCACAGCCACGAATCATCCTGGACAACAGCGTTGCTCTGGGGAAAAGCTCAGGCAGTGCCATGCAGAACAGCACCACTCCTCCTTGCTGGTAGACTTCTGCAGACCTGAGCTAAACCAAGCGCCACGCAGGGGATGAGCAGAGGCAACAAGCTGGTGCCTTACTCAGATTGTTTTAATAGTGTTACTTTTATGTACTGGAAATTAAAGCCAGAACGCTGCTTTTAACCCCTGCTTTGGCCAACAGAGAGAACTGGAAAAAATATTTTTAGTGCCAGTGTAGAGGCCCGGATTATTTTGAATAAATCCTAGGGGTAAAATACTGAATATCTATGTTTGTAATGCTAGTTTCCGTTGGAAAGTTTTATTTAAGAACTGAATAAATTTCAAATGTTTTCCTTTTGGGCAAGAAGGAAGGGGGGTTAAAAAAAAGTAGGTGGAGATTAATTTTCACTCCTTTAGAGCAAGCAGAAGAACAACTAGCTGGCAGTGTTTTCTCTCTCTCAACCTATACACATGCTTTTTGTCATTTAGCAGAAGTAAGAATTTTGTTTTAAGTTCCTGCAAGCAAGGGGAAAAGAGTCTCACATATTTTCTGAAGTGATCCTACTTCTTTGCTGCGCTGACTTAAAAGGTCGGAGAAATCTGGGTTGAAGGTTTACTTTTAAAAAAATCAGGTATACACAACAAGGGACACTGAACTCTTTATCCACTGTTTTCATTGGCTACATAGTAATGTAAGATTTGTTTACTTTAATGATTGTGCGAAATACAGTAGCTGTAAAGTTTCAGAAGTATTTGGTTTTCCTCCAGCAATTTAGGGCTTCTATAGGGTGTTAAACCAAGAATGCCACTGGTCATCAAACACGAAGGCAGTACAGCTCAGTTACTGGAACACGATCATGGTATCAAACAGATATTTCACTGTAAAAGCAAGAAAACAGCTAACTCCTCCACTTCAGGGGAGCTTCCACGGGATTTGTTAGAATGTCAACACTGTTCAACTAAAACACCATGGAGGAAGCTGGTACCGATTTCCAGCCAAATAGCACACTCCAACCCTTTCTTCCCAAGCCAGAAATATTATACACAGCACTTCTGGGAAACAGAACTGCTTTCCTTTAAATTATACTTCAACAGGATAGGGATTTCATAAGTTTAATTGGATTTCTGCACAACCTCCTTCCAGTATCAATGGTTTAAAATATTTTGCTAGGTTTATACATCACAAAATATATTTTTAAGTTCCTGAGCTCTTAATATGTATCCATTCTTCAGTTTAAAAAAAATACATTTGTGAAGCATGAGAATGAGACTTGTATTTGAGCACAGAAATTTTAAGCCCTGATGTTTAGATTGGAAAGTCTTTTAAAGAAAGCACGCAGCAAGAGATAAGGGAGTTTAACCTGAAAAGGGACTATTTTGCTTCCAAAGTGTCTATTTGTTATAAAAAAAATACTCGTAATGCTGTGAGATTACAAGGATGTCAAAAAGACATTTAGATGCTCACATATAACATGCTATGCTAGCCAGCCACTTCAACAGATAAAATCTCCCCGAGCAGATCCCATGGTTCGGGTTTCCTATCAACACCACAAGAGAGTGGTCTGGACCAGTAAAGAACACACACTGTGTTGCCTCTTCTCCCTTTAATCTATCCTCTGATTTAGTTGTGTCAAAATGCGCCAGTGGCTTTCCTAACATTTAATTCTAGTCGCTGGCAGCGACCCTCGTGGCCATGCTCATTTGGGTAAGGCACAGTGCCACCAGTGGGGGAGAGACGGTCATTTTGAAGGCACCCTCTATCTTCAACACGCAGCCTCTGTTCAAGAACATGTTTCTGTTCAAAATTGTTTGGAAAAAACAAGTCACTGACAGACTCTGTTATTGATGAATCTCCCCAGTAACAAGAAAATAAGCTTCCTTATTTCACCAAAGAGTTTTATGACTTTATTTCTGCAATTCACTGCTAGAACGGCTTTCTTTAAAAATAAAGTTGTAAACAGCAAGGGCTGGATTTTCAAACCTAAAGTTAGGTAACTCTATCGGTATGCAGAAATCCAAATAGAGATATTACACCAGCCAATGCCTGCAACTTCACTTGTTTCCTATCAGAAATTTCTGTCAGAGCAGCATGTTTGGAGCTTCCTTAAGGAATAACAAATAGTACACTTTTCAGAGATTTTCCAAAATCACAACACTTGATTACAGCTCATAAGGGTATGAAAGTATAAAGACAGCCCCCGCCCCCCTCCAGTCTTGCAATCATTTTAGTATTACTTGTGCTTATTACAGAACTATTTCTAGCAGCAAGTGGCTGGCCTTAAAAAATATTCAGGTAGGTGTGACAAAATTGTGGCAGGCAAAGCAGAAGTTTCTGTACCAAAACTGCACCAGTTATGTACATAATCTTTATCATGTTCAGTTTTAAAACAGATTTATGTTGTCTCAAAGATTTCTGGTGCATATGTTTTCAAATTTTTCACATGTTAACATCAGTTGTCTTAATTTCGTGACATGCTATAGCCTCAAATTTTAGAAAAGAATAAGAACAAATGAAATGTTTTTTCTGTTTTAGTTTGCTGGAAACAGTGTTTCTCTAGCTCACAGCATAGTTTTAAACTCTGACTGGGTGACTGGACCTGAAAGTAGTTACTGGGGTGTACGTCTGCTAGCATTCAGAAGGTTTTTGCTCCCAACATTTACCTAAAATCAGATCTTCTTTTTCTTATTGACTAAGTGCTAAGTGCTGTAGTCATCATTAAAAGCAGCTTTTAGGTTTGGTTTTGGTTTTTTTTTTTTTTTTTTGAGAAAGAACAGAAAGCTGGATTTTCAAAATAAGTAATCCCTCAGGTGTTTAAAAGATCTTTAGTGCACTAAAATTCTCAGTTGTCCAAGATGGAGATGGATGAGAGGACTGGTAGCAAGCCAGGTACATCCAGCTTATTTTGTGTTTAACAAAACAAATAATAGTCCTTGAAACATCCATCCACAAATGGTATGAATGAGCAACATATGCTGCACACTTCTAAATGCAATAAGGTCTCTGCCTACTATAGCAGTGGCTAAAGGGGTACCATTAAATACTACTTCACAATGAAACAACATTTTAAGGAATTTTGTAACAGAAAGCTTTGAGCTCAGCACAAAGTCCAGTCACTGATAAATGAAGCATGAACAGGAATAAAAGATAACTCACTGGTGATCAAAGAGGACAGTCAAAGGAATTCACTGCCTGACTACAGAGGTGCAGAAGGCATTACCTTCTCAGCACTCCCACCAGTGCTAGAAGCACACTTATTTTGCTAAGTGTTGTCTTATGCTGTTCAAGGATTAGTGGGGAATCTTGACTGCCCTGTGCAATGGTTTATTTTCTTTCTGGTATAACACTCTGTCTTAACAGAGGTGGTCTCTCTTCAAGGAGATATGCAAACACAGGAAAGGAATTTTTTAAAGTAGGTTTATAAGAAATCCATGCCATTTGGGGTGCACGGCTGTGTCTACACATCTTAGAACACATTTCCTCACCTATGCCTGTGGTACAAGAACTGCTCTTTAGCTCTCTCACCAATAACACTGGCTTTTATACAGTCAAATAAGAGGTGTTCTTAAAATGGAATTTATTAAACGCATACTCTCAACTTCCAGATTTCCATCTACTGTATGCACACATACACCAAAAGAAAAAACAAAAGCAATACATTAAAGGTATTTTAACTCAAAGCAAAGCACTCGCCAAAATCAAAGGTTTTAATATGTCCTTAATCAGAGTTGTTAAGAGATCTCTGAATATAAATAATGCAGCCTGACAGGACAGGAATGCTGCTACCAAGATACTCAGACTAAACTAGGACATTACTTAAATGTTTCTAATCTTTCACCAATGGGAGGTGCAGGTCATCTAACAAACAAGCAACACACTACTCTGGCTGGAACCAGGAGTCAGTCGTCCCAGTCAAGCCTCAGAAATTAATTACAATAAGGAATGTCTGATCAAATAATGGAAAGTTTTAATCACTGGCAATTGCTGCGAATCTTGGGACTATTAGCCTATGTAGGGCGGTCTCAAAATGAACTATATTTAAAGCTGGTCTCTTAGGTCAACAGTTTCCTTATCAAGAATCAAATATCCTGGAACTAAGTTTAATCCTCTCAGGGAGCAATTGACAGAAACAACAGGTTTTTTTAAGCTGTCATGCTTAAAGGGACTTTCTAGGCTTTTAATCAAAAAGAAAATAGTAGGCTTTTCTTTTCAGGATCTAAAATCTAACAGGAATACCCTCACTTGACACCTCGGAATTTAATTCCAGCTTCATAAAAGTTTTATGCTGGATACCAGTGAGAATGATCAGTAATGTTTAAATAAAATTTTGGTTTATGCTGCTAAGATTTCAACCTCTTTTGAGCAACACATTCAAACACTTCCCATTCAGCTTATGACTGCAGATAAAGAACCAGATCAATTATTTCCAAGGCCTGCGATCATTCATGAAGTGTTTGAAAAAAATGCATTATTTTCCCTTAAACTGTGGTTTGCACAGGAAAATAATGTACTTCCATTTCTCACACAGGCAACTAATGGATTTAGCAGAATTCATAAATAAAAGATACTAACGTACCCTTCAGCAGTGTCTAGCAACACTGCACTTTAATGCACTTTGTCAACAGTTTTCTTTAACTCTCTTCCACTTTTCCTTATGGTCTCTATCAATGATAGCATTTACTGACAGCTCCTTCAAGTGTAGTCTATGCAACTCATCCATTTAACAGGTCAAAGAAGCTGGATCTGCACAGAAGCATTACTTAATTGCTGTTTTCATGATTTCAGGATAAGGTTGGCTATGGCTGCAACCATGAGCAAGGCAGAGTCTTTTGGGACCTCCATTCCTCATTTGCACACCATGAGCAAAATCTCTCACCAAAGCCTCGGTATGATTTGAGCTCATACATGTTTTCCCAACGTGCATTTCTTCCAGCAGGAGCCTACGTACTACTTGTCTTCCCTTCCGAACCAGGCTTCCCTTCCTGAATTCCTGGCAAATGGCACCACTCTTAATAAGTGTCCCTATACAGGTATGGTGAACTGAGAGCACCAAGTCCCAGGGACTGCTGAAGTCTACTGCTTACAACTGGTTCTAATTCTGATGTACCATCAGTCTAATTCTGGATCTATTGAGACAGAGATCTAAAATAAAATGTTTAACACCTTGACAAACCGCACAAGTCAGCAGCTGTTCCATGCCTATATAAACATTTAAAATAACCAGGGACAGTGGAAGTATTTTGAGTGCATCTCATTAGGGAAATGCCATTTCTCTTGAGTTATCTCGGCTTCCACTTCCCATCACCAAATACAAGCTAGATCTATAGATAGAGATGAAATAGTTCTGCAGTTAATGCTAGAAACTATTAATGGCAAGCCCACCATGTGACCAGAGAACATGCCTGTACAAAGACTCTGTATACGGAAAACCAGTATGCAGCTGGAAAATGTCCTCAATGTGCGTGCCTTGATGTGTTCAAAACAATCACAGATTTTCCTCTTAAAAACATACACAATTCTGAAGTGTGCAGCTGCTCACAGCAATAATTAACCCTCCCCACTGACCCTGTAGCCAGCTGTTCTGCAGCATTACAGGTAGCGCACAGGCATGGTATTCCAGGCGCCTGCACAGGCCAACAGTCAATGATCCCAATCCAAATGTTTGGCATATAAACAAATCTAAAAGGATACGTTATAGGACCGCTGTTTCTAAACGATTATGTGATATATGTGTACATACTTGGATGCCAGAAGAAGAACTGAATGAAGTTTATCTGCAGTACGCACATAACTGCTTTTCCCTGAGATTTGGCACGTTTCAATTTGGACATACAGCTGTTATGCCAGAGCTTTCAGGTGGCTTTGCTGCCAAACAGCCTGTGATAAATGCACAACCCCCTCACACATTAGATACCACAGCTGCACAATTCTGGGTATGAAACAAAACTCGTTCCATGACAAACAGGTATTATTTTAAAAGGAACTATCTGCTTCAAAAGGTCAAAAATTCAACCTGTTTTGAAAGGTGTTCTAATAGGTACTTTAAAATACTGTATGAAATGAGTACCATTTTACCTGTTTCAGAAGTAACTAACATCAAATTCAGGTATCATATTGAAGTATTTTAAGGTATTAAAATGTACCACACATCTGGTCCAGAACTGGATGGAAATGGACAAAAAACGTTCTGTATCTTTTCAACACTTGAACCTTTGTTCATATTCTGTTTTGGGGTTGCCAGTTTGCCAACTAAAATTTATTTCATTGTGAACAAAAGCTAAAGCATTACGTTGGAAAAGAAAAACATGTGCCTGCTTCAGCAGCCGGTACAACTACATAACCCTATCTTAGCTCTTAATGGGAATACCGGATTCCTGATCAACAGCAAGAGTTCAGTGTAACTACATCAAATCAGCATAACTGTATCAGTTTATACCACCTGACCTGGTGTAAGGTAAACAGCCTGGGAACACCTAAGAAGAAAAAGATATGGGGTTTTCCTCTTGCCCATTTCCTATAGTTTTTTTTAGATGTAATTTATAAAATCTGACAGTATGTTCATATCTGAACTAAAAAAAAAGATACTACAGTCTACATTCCATCTATCAAAAGAAACATTTCCCTTAGGTTTGTTCTCAAAGATCATCTACTAAACCCAGGGAAAGCCTTTCAGAAGAGAAAGGCTGCTAAATAAATACTGTGAAAAGGCTGAGATTTTCCAATACAAAAG
Source organism: Ploceus nigricollis (assembly GCA_013399945.1). Taxonomy (NCBI): domain Eukaryota; kingdom Metazoa; phylum Chordata; class Aves; order Passeriformes; family Ploceidae; genus Ploceus; species Ploceus nigricollis. The sequence continues at coordinate 455,139 of VXBC01003482.1, read as the reverse complement.
GAAAACCATGAGGTCTGTCTTGACTTTTAATGGCAGACAAACTTTGCTGCAGGCTCTTTTATTTTAAGATGACAGATTGCTGAGAAGGGCGGGGACTGGTTGGGACAAGAGAGAGACTGCAGCCAATTTTAAAAGGTATTGTTAAGAAACTAAGAATAAGGAGAGAACAACTTCAGTGGTCCATGATTACTAAAGAACGGGTTTAGCCAGATAAACAGGTCTGCTATCCCTGAAGGGATTTGAAAGAATATCACACACAACTTTATTAAAACAGCTTACGTGACATTTGCTTTAGACTTTGAAGGTAAAAGCTTCACAAAGTCCTTTAAAAATATTTTAAAACTGAAAAATCAAAACTTATTAGTGCTGTATGAATTCACAGTTCTGGGGGGATGGGATAAAGAGAGGCACATCCCCTAATTTAGCCCTTGGCATCTATCCCTGTGGAGATCAATAGTAAGATTCCCGTGCGCTCTTGGGGAAGGCTGAGCAACTTCACAGATTTCCCTGAGTTTGCACCCCTTTACTTTAGCATTCCTTAATCGATCAAACGTTAAGTCAGAGATTTGGCTCTTGAAACACACTTCAATCGTATTGAGGCAGAGATTAGAATCGCTGCTGGAAATCTTCAAGTATGAAGTGAATATTCAGGAGAGTTAAACTAATCCAAACTCTGAAATACTGCAGGTAACAGGATACTGACTCACATTCTTGCATGTAATGCACGCTTTAGACAGTTTATCCCTTCATTCACCTCCCCAGAAAACCCTTTGTATTACAGACCTGCTTAAGTTCACTAGATTTTTATCTAAAACAACATTCTTGTTTCCATGAATACATCAGCTCCTCTGACCTTTGCACATTTTATCCACATTTCTAGGTAAAAAAGTTGAAGGCAACAATAAACATTAGTGACCCTAAGCAATATATGCTAGCCATGAGGTATGTATTTCTATGCATATAAGAACTAACTTTGTAAACCCTGAAGTCATTCTGTACTCAAGGTACAGAAAAATATATAAATTGATTTAAAAAAAGGAAAAGCATTCATCTCAAACGCTATGTAGTGTTAATGTTTAGACTAAAGCTTTGCTTTTATCTCTCTTCCTAGTTATTTTATAATAGCAATCAAGATTTTAAAATGAGTATTTAGTTCCCGGCTGAAGTGTGCAAGTGGAAATCGTACACTTAAATTTACAGATTATTTATTAAACGGGGATTCTACTCTCTGGCACTACTCAGATTTATAGCCTCATGAAAATATTCCTTTCTTACTAAACTTACTGCTAGCAAGTGATTACATATTAAGAATACTTTTAACAGCATTGGTGTTTAGTCTGTCACTAATGCAAAACAATAATTTTCTACATTTGCTTTTAATTTTTCACTGCACAACACAGGTAACTTTCATTTCTGAAAACAAGATTTCCTTAGTAACACTTAGCCTGGACATACTCAACTTCTTTACAACAATCTAACAATCCATTTATAATAGCTGCTGAACAGAGGGCCTTGTTCCCATAGAGATAGTGAAGCATTTTGCTAGACCATAGCTCCAGACAAGTTTTGATTTAAGCTTAGGTGAAAACTCACTCCTTGAATGGCATGGCCGTAGTGCTGACAGTCCGCTTCAATAACAAAGTTGCTCGAACTGTGACTCGTGTTTTGCTCTAAGCCCATGCATAAAAGAACTGGGGTTCACACTCAATTCTAAAAACAGGAGTCACAGTCCTTTCATTTCATTTCTTTACAAAATCAGTCATGAGCTCTTCACTGATTTAGCATGAGTGGTCCTGTACCACGATCCCAGCAAAGAACTGTTCTTAACAGTTTCAGGTGTGTTAGTGGTGAGCTATGTGTTTTTCCTTCTCTCCCTCTCTCCTTCTTCCCCCTGCCTCAGCAGGTGAACACTTGGGAAGAGCATCTGGGACAGTTCCACCTCCCAGCCACTGTCCTCAGCATTCACAGGTCCTGCGCCCACACACAACCAACACCGTCCCCAGCTCCGCTCCTCGCGCGTCCAGGAACAGGGACGGCTTCTGTAGCTGCAAGCAGAGTTTGATCAGGGTACAAAAAACAACTGTGACACACTGACACCTTTAATTTTCTTCATTTTAATGTCTTTCCCTGCCAGAATAAAAAAAAAAAAAAATCGAAATTATGTCCTTTTTTTAAAAAAAATAAACATGGAGAACCACTTGTCTTTCAAAAAAATAATAAAGCTTGTCCTTAATGCCAAGGACAAAGTAAATGGATGTATCTTTGGAGTTTTCATGACATTTGTGAAAAATTCTAAGATTAAATAATCCTAAAAGGTCATAAAGAAAGCCCAAGCCAGAAAATTCTATCCATTCAGATAAATCTTCAAAAGCAGAATGTCTTACTATGTTTAATTCACTAGTCGGGAAGGAAAAAAGATTTTTTTTTAACACTTCAATGGTATTTTAGACTGAAAAGGAAAGTTTCCATCTACTTCGTTGTCAGCTATTTTGAGTTCCACTGAGGTTTAACAAAACTGCATTAATAAAACAAATTTTACTTCTTACTGACCAATCCTCAAATATTTTGTAGCTGAATTGCCAGTCTGTCCACACCACTCTAGAGAAAACAAGGAGAAGCTGGCAGACCCGATGTGCTTGCTTTGTCAGAAAACGCGTCAGCCACGGACGAACGAGAGACAGCGAGAGAGCGAGTGCATACATACCTGTGTGAGTTCTCAGGTGCGCTTTTAAGTGAGAAGACTTTGTATAAACTTTTGTGC
>VXBC01003482.1:383051-448068 GCA_013399945.1 Ploceus nigricollis | reverse complement strand
GGGCGGTGGCTACTCGTGCGCTCACTCCCCAGGAGCACCAGCCCAGAGCGCATCCACTCCGGTATTGTCAGTGCCTCCGCCTGTACCTGGCCGTGGGTATCTACCCGGTGACACACGCCCGCCTCTATTTCACCCTACTCCACCCCCGGCCCCCCCTATACCCCACCCAGCCCGGAGAAGGGGCCGGCCCTGCCGCCCGCCCTGCCTACGGAGAGCGCGGGCAGCTCCTCCCCGCCGCCCGGTCCGGCCCGGCCCGCTTCGGCCCTGCCCCGCAGCGGCGGCACCGGCGAGCGCGGCGGTGATAGCGGAGAGGTCCCGGTGCCGGTGCCGGCTCCGGCAGGGCGGTACCGCCCGGCCAGCAGCAGGGGAGCGGTGCCCGGCGCACAGTCCCCGGAAAGGAGCGGCCGGCGGGGCGCTCGCCCTGAGTGGAAGCGGGTTTTCAGCAAGTGCGGCGCTCGCCGAGGCTTCTCTCGTGCTTGTACTATTATTTATAGTCTTGTAAAGAAGCACTGCTAATGTGGGCACTTTAAAACAACTGTCTTGTCCTACCTTTCATCTTCAAAAGGGTTTTAAAGGCAGTCGTTCAGATTTATTATTTTTTGTCCTGAAGGCAACTCGAAACCTGCTGCTAATAATTATCAGCCTGGCAGTACAGATCCACCCGCCCCTCCTCGTACACTGTGAAAATGAAGTTTTTCAGCATTTTAGAGAAATAGCGCAGAGGACAAGGAAGACGGGTAGAGGAAAAGAGGTAGCGACGATTGAACCTTTTCTTTCCCCCCCCTCCTCCCCCCCATCGAAATGAGGCAAGTTTCTATTTACTTGTTTTGAGGTGTGGTTTCGACGCATAGCATATTTCCCCGTAGACACAGGACGGTGAGCTAAGCTGCCGCATGTTTCGCTGAAGCAGAAAAAGGAGGGACGCCGTCCTTCCGTGCAACACCGACCGGCTCACGTCGTATGGGAAAAGTACAGCATGTAGTGGAGCTTTGGAAAAAAGCACAAACTTTCTACCTTTCTCCCAGCCCTGTCAGCTCTGCGCCTTCAGTTTGCAGGGAGAGAGTCTGAGAATCCACAGAAATGTTGGCAACCTTCTCCCCCCTGTATTTACCTCCTATCATTTACAGACAAAGTTCTTTTTTAAAACGTAAAAAAAGCATTTTTTTTCCTGGTCAGCCTGGCACTCCTCCCCTTTGCCGCCCAGTCCACAGCGAGTAGGATGTCTCAGAGCCTGCATGCAGACAGCTAATTACAGAACCAGGGAAGAGCTCAGCATAACATTTCTTTACACGAACCGTCTGTTTAGCAATATGCAGCCTCTTGATGCTTGTTATTACTAACGTAGATCCGGCTACTGCCGTCAGCACAGCATTTGAAGCCGTGCAGGCTCATTTCCATCCGACAGCAACACGTATTCCCGTTTAGGCAATATGCAACTTCAGTGTCCTTTACTGAAGACTCTTGACTGGCATTTCTTTCCCCACTCAAGCCTAGGAACAAGTGTTTTAACCATCATATTTTAAAATCATGTCTTGTTTTCTGTGAATGCCCTTCACATAACCCTGGTTTAAGGTTAAACTTCAAACTACGCTTCTTGAATACCTGACATGTCCCTTATGTCAACCCTCTTAGGCTTCAAACTATGTTTTTGACCATCTGAAAGGACAAGGTTAATATAAACTGCTCTCTAGCAGCTTTAAAAGTGCAAAACTAGCAATACTACACTTTGCTGTCTGGAAACTAACTCTTATAGATCAGGCACAACATAGGACTAGGCAGCGTCTGATGTTGTGCATGTACTGGTAACTTTCAGACATTTCTATGAATCCTGTGGCTGTGAGTAACTGAAGTGTTTCTGAGACTTGCATACCTTATTTGCATGTTTTGTCTCCATCTGATTAAATGAATGATAAACAGATAATTTCAAAAGTTTTGTTTGTTTGTTTGGGTTATTTTTGTTTGTTTTACTTTGTTTTATATATATGCATTTATAAAAGGCCTGCCCTGGCAAAAGCTTTGGCAGGTTAATTAGAATGGTATCACAGAGTAAAAGCTCTGTGTATAAACATTTTCAGAAGCATCTCTGGATGTGTTTTAATTTTTCAGAAAGGATGTAATTAGGTCTAAACTGCAGATAAAAAAATCCAATCTCATCACCATGTTTTTGTGCTACTGGTGGTCTATGTCCTACAGTCTTTTGTCAAGCAACAATCAGTGGAAGATGACTAAAATTTTTAATGACAAAATTTTTAAAGAGCAATTTTTTATTTTGACTTTTCTACTATAACTAACAATTAAACAGGAAAGTCAGATAGACTCTTGTTCCTGCTCAGATTCACTGCTTATCTGACCTACATATTGCTGCACTATTTAGTTTACAGATAGTCTAAATGCACTTTTAGATCCAGACAGAAAAATTATTTGATAGGCCATTTNCAGCACGGGCTTCAGCTGCGCGAACACCGGCTCCTCGGGCTGCTGCACGGGCCCCAGGCGGGCGGTCATGGTCAGCACCCTGGTGGCCATGGGGCTGGCGGCGGGCGCGGCGCGGACGGGCTGCCCGCCCCGGCGNCTCGTGCTTGTACTATTATTTATAGTCTTGTAAAGAAGCACTGCTAATGTGGGCACTTTAAAACAACTGTCTTGTCCTACCTTTCATCTTCAAAAGGGTTTTAAAGGCAGTCGTTCAGATTTATTATTTTTTGTCCTGAAGGCAACTCGAAACCTGCTGCTAATAATTATCAGCCTGGCAGTACAGATCCACCCGCCCCTCCTCGTACACTGTGAAAATGAAGTTTTTCAGCATTTTAGAGAAATAGCGCAGAGGACAAGGAAGACGGGTAGAGGAAAAGAGGTAGCGACGATTGAACCTTTTCTTTCCCCCCCCTCCTCCCCCCCATCGAAATGAGGCAAGTTTCTATTTACTTGTTTTGAGGTGTGGTTTCGACGCATAGCATATTTCCCCGTAGACACAGGACGGTGAGCTAAGCTGCCGCATGTTTCGCTGAAGCAGAAAAAGGAGGGACGCCGTCCTTCCGTGCAACACCGACCGGCTCACGTCGTATGGGAAAAGTACAGCATGTAGTGGAGCTTTGGAAAAAAGCACAAACTTTCTGACTTTCTCCCAGCCCTGTCAGCTCTGCGCCTTCAGTTTGCAGGGAGAGAGTCTGAGAATCCACAGAAATGTTGGCAACCTTCTCCCCCCTGTATTTACCTCCTATCATTTACAGACAAAGTTCTTTTTTAAAACGTAAAAAAAGCATTTTTTTTCCTGGTCAGCCTGGCACTCCTCCCCTTTGCCGCCCAGTCCACAGCGAGTAGGATGTCTCAGAGCCTGCATGCAGACAGCTAATTACAGAACCAGGGAAGAGCTCAGCATAACATTTCTTTACACGAACCGTCTGTTTAGCAATATGCAGCCTCTTGATGCTTGTTATTACTAACGTAGATCCGGCTACTGCCGTCAGCACAGCATTTGAAGCCGTGCAGGCTCATTTCCATCCGACAGCAACACGTATTCCCGTTTAGGCAATATGCAACTTCAGTGTCCTTTACTGAAGACTCTTGACTGGCATTTCTTTCCCCACTCAAGCCTAGGAACAAGTGTTTTAACCATCATATTTTAAAATCATGTCTTGTTTTCTGTGAATGCCCTTCACATAACCCTGGTTTAAGGTTAAACTTCAAACTACGCTTCTTGAATACCTGACATGTCCCTTATGTCAACCCTCTTAGGCTTCAAACTATGTTTTTGACCATCTGAAAGGACAAGGTTAATATAAACTGCTCTCTAGCAGCTTTAAAAGTGCAAAACTAGCAATACTACACTTTGCTGTCTGGAAACTAACTCTTATAGATCAGGCACAACATAGGACTAGGCAGCGTCTGATGTTGTGCATGTACTGGTAACTTTCAGACATTTCTATGAATCCTGTGGCTGTGAGTAACTGAAGTGTTTCTGAGACTTGCATACCTTATTTGCATGTTTTGTCTCCATCTGATTAAATGAATGATAAACAGATAATTTCAAAAGTTTTGTTTGTTTGTTTGGGTTATTTTTGTTTGTTTTACTTTGTTTTATATATATGCATTTATAAAAGGCCTGCCCTGGCAAAAGCTTTGGCAGGTTAATTAGAATGGTATCACAGAGTAAAAGCTCTGTGTATAAACATTTTCAGAAGCATCTCTGGATGTGTTTTAATTTTTCAGAAAGGATGTAATTAGGTCTAAACTGCAGATAAAAAAATCCAATCTCATCACCATGTTTTTGTGCTACTGGTGGTCTATGTCCTACAGTCTTTTGTCAAGCAACAATCAGTGGAAGATGACTAAAATTTTTAATGACAAAATTTTTAAAGAGCAATTTTTTATTTTGACTTTTCTACTATAACTAACAATTAAACAGGAAAGTCAGATAGACTCTTGTTCCTGCTCAGATTCACTGCTTATCTGACCTACATATTGCTGCACTATTTAGTTTACAGATAGTCTAAATGCACTTTTAGATCCAGACAGAAAAATTATTTGATAGGCCATTTCAAAAATTCCCATTGTTACTAGATGTTACACTTCTTGGAACAAATAATTTTTATTTACAAATTTAAAGTCAATAATAAGCTGCCAACTAATGTCATCTCCTAAATTAAATTGAAATGAGAATTTGTTCAGAATTAATCATAATGAAAAAATTCATAATGAAATAATTCATAATCATAATGAAAAAAAGGAGTTTACAGATATAATAATTTTGGAACATTTCTAATTCTTCACTGATTTTGCAGACTGAGGTAGAATGAGTTTACACCTTAACAGATGAATTTGCCGCAGGAAACCGAGTAAGCTGTTTTCAACCCAGCACAGCCCTGTTTGTGTAAGTAAGACTTCAGGCAGGTATGTTTAGCAGTTTTGCTAAGTGATCATTCCCCTGCAACACAAGTCCCCAGGCATCTTCTAAAAGTGACAATTCAGGGTCTTTAGTTATTGTCCTGCAGAGCAAAAAAAAGGAGGAATAAAGCACTGATTGGTAAACACCTAGAGCTAGGTATGTGAAAGACACTTTTCAGTGTCCACGGTCAGTGGCAAGAGAAGTGCAACACTCGGCACTCGAAAGAGCATTACTGGGTTCAGGGGAAAAGGGTTAAACTTTCTGAAACTGTGTCGATGCTGCAGGTTCTGAGCGGGCAAGGATCCAGGCTTTCTGAATGAATGTAGACTCAATTACTTTGAACTCTCTTGTTCTGTACATTCCTATTCGCTTAGTAGTGCTATGCCCATTAGGGGAGACAGGAGAAAACAAGAACAAATGTCAAGTCCCAGGCAGTTGGGAGCTTGGCAGCGGAGGAGCAGAGCACTGCCTTGTGGGAGTGGGCTTGGGAGCAAAGGAGTTCAGCAGGGGGCCAGGATGGAGACAGGCTCTCTGGTTTCCTAACTCATCGCTCCATAAGACATATCTCTTAGAAAGGGTACTTGTGTCCCACTGTCCTGCTGGGAGGAGTAGGGCCAGACTTACAGGGACCTGCACGTGTTGTTTGGAGGCATAGGGAAGGACTGGAAAGACATGGACAGATTGTTTCATAATGGTGAGGTGAGGGAAACCAAGGACCTCAGCTGAACTAAGCCAGGCTTGAAAGCCACAGGAAGATGTCTGATTGTAATTTCAGGAACTTTTAACACATCGAGAGGCCTGTTCTGATTCAGCAAATACCCACCTCATTTTTTCACGCAAATTTACCAGAGAAGTGTGCATGAACTTTCTTCTTGCAAAACAGTAGCTGTCTGTACTCTGTACTTTTGGCCACTTATTAGACTCCATCTCCCCAAGGGAAGAAATGGTTTCTCCTTTTACTTCTAACTTTCAAAAGAGCCAGCACAATCCTTTTACTTTAAGAAAGTCATTATTTTTCTCGTGCTAACTTTCCTCTGAAGACAGGATTGCACCAGCCACGAAGTACCATCTTAACTCATGACAGGCTTTGCGAATGCCACTCGCGCTATATAATCCAGCACCACCACACCAAGGAATGTAGCAGGGTGACTTTCTGTTAAAGCAAATGTGGGAAATCACGAAATGACAGTCTATTCCTGTGTACCTTTATCTCTTGCTGTTTCAGGATTCGCTTACGGAGGTGTTCCCTTTGCTTATGAAAGGCAAGCCCAGTTCCCGTTTTTCATTTCACTGTACCAGAAATACTGTGATAGACCATATGGAGAGAGGGATATTCCTGCTGAAATAATAAATGGCACTCCTTAATTATTTCAGCCTGGCATTTGAGTAAAAACACATTTCATCTTGACTTCTTTCCCCTCTTGACATTTCAGTAGTCATCTCGTTCCACCCCTGCTCTAGTGTGCAAAGCCTTACAATAAGGAAAACACCTCTAGTTCCCTTCGGACAAGGCTTTGTTTCGAAGGATGTACAGAAAGTGAGATTTCGTTTTGCCAGCCTCGCTGTATACTCTAGAGGACAGTTGTGTCAAACCTTCCCATTTCCAGTGGAGTTCCTCAGGCTTTCTTTGCTGCTCTGCTGGGAGTGAAGTGTGTACTTTCCTGAACTAGCTTGGGATTTTTGTTAATGGAATTGAATTGGCACATCACATCAGGTAGAGACCTTCTCAATAGAGTGACTCCAGAACTGGATTTGACAGTTTTTTAGGATATAAGGACTATAACAAACCTGCAAAAAGAAATTATTCCTTTATTTTACAGGCTCAGGGAAAGTCACCATTGCAAAACTCAGTACAGACTTCATAAAATGAGAGGTGTATGCAAGGTTTTATTTTGCATAGAAAAAAATGAAGCAAACTTTTAAAGTTGTTTAAAGTTTGCTGAGATTACTAAAAGCACGCAGATGCAGTTGTACTTGTGGTTTGTTTTTATCCTGTAGCTAAACATATTTTTCTTCCACTGTAAGATGAGTAAGTTAAAATAGCAGTGAAGGTTTGTGACAACTAAATAAAGGTATGCAAACTTACCCACAAACAACCTTTGAAAAAACTTTTTGCAGCAACAGGTAAAGATCCTACTATGTCTGCATTTTCTGTGTTTTGACCTGAGTCAGTCTGCACTGTACAAAGCCTAATTACTGATTAATTATATAAATCTGTCTATGCAGAGGTCTGTTCAAGTATTTTCCCTCAAGTTTAACTTGAGCATGTGTGTATACACTTGCATGCATCAGTCTGATTTGCTATTTATCAAGGCCAGTGCTGACTTGGCGGAACAGATGTTTCAAGATGGAAACTTCAACTGCTCATTACTTGAATTCTTGGATTAAGAATCATCAACCTGTCTGGAGGGAACAAGACATCTTACTCAGTAGCTGAACCCAATCTTTAGTCGGATTTTAAGAAGCCTTAACTTCAGGTAAACAGCCTCATATTACTTAGGTTTCAGGTACAGTTCAAATATTTTCAGCCCATCTGATGGGAAAAAATACAGAAAAAGAATTTATTGTTACCAGTTTTTTGGGTTTTTTTTTGACCTCTGTATGTTCAGTGTATGTCTGAACTGGAGGCTGTTTATTACAACAGGTCTTTTTGAGAACAACAGGTCACTGACTCAGCTTTAGGAGGTGAGTCTTTCCTGTATTTTCATCCATTGTCATACAGCTGCTCGGCTCTGACTTGTTGCATGGAAGGGCCAGAAATGACAATGACATGCTCCTTCAGCATGTCATTTAATTATTTATGTACTATTAGAGCAGATGGAAATCTGTACATGTACAATCTACATAAATGAGACAAGATTAATTAAAATGCTAATGTACTTCAAAAATAACATTCACAGTTTTTGGCAAGGTGGTTTGCCCATTACTTGGAAGTTTAGTGGGAGCCATCACCATTCTTTACTTCCACCTCCCCTGTCCAATGCGGAGGCTGCCTGCTTAAAAGAGCAAACGTTGTTGGCAATGCTTATTAGCAATAGGTGGTCTTATGTGGTGTTTTAACTGCTTGAATATACGAGACAAACCCACACTTTTTACTACTAAAAAAAGCACTTTTTGGCTCCAGAATGTTTATGCTGAGGATCTGTTAACAAATGCTAACTGTAAGGCTGCCATAATTGCGTATTTTGGCTGAAATCTCCTGATTAGAGGAATAACACAGTAGAGAGTGGTTTGGGTCTTGTGAAATACTGGTCTGCCAGGTGGGAGATGGAGCCCATACAGGCTTGGACATGGCAGGAGGGATGGTCTGGCTGGACAAGCTAGGAGGGCATTAAAGCAATGAGCTGCTAGGCTAACAATCCCTAGGAGCAAGATGAGGTCAGGCAATGAATGCTCATTTGGAACTAAATCATGATGTTGAGAGAGAAAATAATTAAGGGATGTGGTCAGAAAAAATTCCTTCACTTCTTATGCAGTGTCCTTTCAAGTAGGGGAAAAAAGGATAAGCTCCTTAATCAACTGCCTGTGAGGTGCTCAAAGAAGATTCTGGGGCCCTTAGATGCCAGTATCTGCAGGGTACAGTGTGCTGCTCACTGTGATCCTGGAGAAGCACACAGGCCCTGAGAGAGAGCTTTGACTATCCAGAGGAGCTAACGAGCCTGTGTGGTTATGTTCCCTGTGGGAGCTGAACTGCCCAATTCAGAGAAGAGTAGAAACCTAAATTTCATTGTGCCATGGAGCTCTACCCTTAGGGGTGAGGCAGGAGAGTTCATGCTATTAGTGCCAATGTCTGCATAATTCCTGAAACTAAGCCATATCTGTACTCAAACAGTCTTGCATCTAGGGTAGGCAAATTTTGCATTTGACAAAGCCGAAATAAACTGTAGGCTGAGTGAGGTGAATACAGTCCTGAAAGTCTACAATGCCATGGAAGTCAAAACACTTCTTCCTCAAAAGAATAACCCTTTGCCTTCTGCCTCTTTAGAGGGCATTTTGTAAAGCAGTTATAATTATAGACACTCAACAGCTGGGAAAAGAACTAGTAACAGCAAATATAACTCTGATGGCAGTTATTATGGAAAAATAACATGGAGAAAGGAAGATGCCTAAGAAGTCAATGACCCACATTGAAAAAAAACATTTAAAAAAGGTCCATGAAATGTATTAGGAACTCTAACAATTGTCTGTTTTCAGATAAATGATGCAGAATTGTTGATAAGCAAAGAGAAAAAAAATCATGCTAGGTATTTCTGTACTCCATTTGGGGAAAGAGAAGACAAGATATTTGTATCATATAATGACAAAATATTTTCCATTTCGACAGTAATTCAAGAGCATATTAAACCAACTACTCTTTATGGTTTTAGCTAAGCATGTCTGGAAAACTTCACAACAGGAATTTTAAAAGAGATGGCCAGTGAGCTTTCAGGATTGATATTCAGTAATTGTTTGATTAGACATGTTCCAGAATTCTGTTAAGAAAGCTAGAGTTAGAACCAATACTTACAAAATGTAAATTAAATGATGTAGCTAATTATGAACTTGCACCATGACATTAATTTGAGCAGCTTAATGTGAACAGTCAGTATGTGAATCTATTAAAATAGAGAGTATTATTTATGCCAGTCAGTATACACCAATGAAAAACAAGATTTTGTTGAATTACCTTTGGATAAAGTTGGTCACAAAATATAACGGAGTTTATGAAAAACACATTTTTGCCAAGTATATCACTGGATTCAGCTCAACATTTTTGACTGAAATTCCTAACTTACAAGTCTCAACGTTTTTTCAAATGTAATATTGCCAGGCTGGTGTATAAGGTCTCATGCAGGGGCACTGTTTGGTTTTTAACAACAAGCTGTTTACCTTTCTAAAAGAAAACGTAATAGTTTATCAATTTTATTGAGATTAAGTATGGGGGAAAATAAATAATGAAGGTGGGAAATCTGTCTACTGAAACAACAAATCCCTAGACTCCCTGGTATGTGGGATGCTTCAGACTATACATCTTTCAGTAGAGATATAAATGAAGAAGGTTCATGAAAAGGTTCATGGCTTAATTATGTCTAGTTAGCTAGATTCCTCAGATGGCCAAGAAAATGTGAATCTTAGGTGTCTAAACATCTGAGGTGAACCTTGTAGAGCTGTTCTGCTCACAGGGTTCTTTCACTGAAGTGCTCAGCCTTTTTCAGCATCCAGAGCTCAAGTTGGAGTGCAATCAGTCCCTCACACTTACAGCTGCTGAGCCTGCATGCACTTGCAGTGTCTATTGGAATTATCATTGTGTAGCCAGAGGAGAGAGCTGCGCCTCAAGACGGAGGCAGACACGGCTTCCTTTGGAACACCTGAATTCTGGATGGACTATGCAGCAAACTGAGGTGCTCATTTTAAGAATGCAGTTTTCAGTCTTTCCTACTTATGACTCCCTCCTTATGCCTCCTTTTATTTTTGAATAGTAATAATAATAATAATAATAATAATAATAATAATAGTAGTAGTAGTAGTAGTAATAATAAAAATAAGACAAAAACTTGTATACTAAATTTAAACTTGGCACCAGCAAACGTGTTTTTTTTGGTTACATTTTGAGGAGTCCTAGTAGTTCAAGAGCACAAGCTCACAGACTGACAGCTGTTTAGAAGGACTTTTACAGCACACACTTAAAAATTATGTGCAGTATGGACGCCGACATAGAGCAGAAACTGAAAATGGATTCTTTGAGCTATTGTATAAAGATCTACCGAGGCTGGATGTCGAATGACTGGAGTTAAATCTAGACAATTTCAATCTTGATCACACTCCCATGGTGAAGTTGCTTCACTATCATTGTTTGTGGTCTGATGGATCTTTCTTGTTAGTATTTGTGAGTCATTCAGATGCAGCTTACAGGGCACTGATAGCATGTGCAGCACAGCTCAGGAATTCCCAATTAAAGCAACCGGGCAATGCCGTTTTGTTGCTCCATTTCCATGATCTGTGCAAAGAAGCCACCCTAGCTCAAGGGGGCAGAAAGAATTAGGTAGCGTCTCCTGTCTATCTAAACAGTTTGCCCTTGGGGAGGAAAACCCCCAACAATTGGAAGGAACCAGCCTTTCTGTAATCAGGAACAGCTGCTGCAGCAGCAAAAGCAGGATTTTCAGTCAGTTAGAGGATATTAATATTACCACAGGATTCTCACTTGCTTAATAAAGGGTAATAACTCAGGTGACCATTTACCATTTTTCAAAATACCCTGGTAATTCAATTGACATGAATAGAAGTTTAGGAATGAACAAATAATTTCAGAAAACTGACAATAGCAGGTACTGGTTTTCTATGCACCTGCCTCAAGACTAAGTGAGGTTTGACCTCATTTCATGTGTGAAGACACATGAAACATCTTTCCATAAGTTAGCTGGCTAACTGGATGTCACTTGTCAGGAGGGATAACAGCAAAGTAGAGATTACAAAAACATACCTCAGGCTGAAGTACAAGGGTGAGTCAGGACTTGGAAAGGTGCTTCCCAAGAAAACTTACAAAGGTCTGCTTGATTTTTCATCCCAATCACTCCATAGAAGAGGATTTACAGCACGCACTTAACATTTTGTGATGAAAATGTTTAAAATTATGATCATAAGACTTCCAGAAATCAGAGAATGTGTCTGAACTCACTACTGAAACTAAACACTCATCAGAATATCTGTTGTGTTTAGTGGCCATCACAAGCTGACCAATAAGAAAGATGAATCAACCAAAGGCTGTCAACTTCAGAGACTTCAGTCCTCCCCTACAAGGAAGCTGATCAGCCTTGATAAAACGTGGCTGCACATGACTCCTATCTCCTGTTCACCTGGGGGCTTACAGAGTTGGTGACAACATTCATCTTGCTGGATGAGGAAATGTCTGTATTTCTAACTGCGCAGTGTAATGAAAAGGCACAGCTGCATCCTCCTTCGAGGTTTCCATTTGCCTCATGAGGAACTCACTCCATCAAGGAAGCAACTGCCTCCACACAGTTTGTTTAGTTTCATTCACTCTAGGTAAGGCATAGCCAGAAAATGACAGATTTGCCAACACTGCAACAATCTAGAAATAAGACGATAGGTGAAAAATGACAGTGGCTATTGGTGATGGCTCAAATGTCTGTTCACAGTAGGGACTTAGAAGTGACATACATCTATCAGAATGCTGGCATACGGAAATATCTCTTCTCAAATAAGTCATATAAGATGTCTATTAAAAAAGTCAAATCAAATATTACAGAAGAGGAAATATCCAATGACATAGGACAGTATTACGTATCTTACCCTAGTTTTGCTAACTATACTATTCCCAGGAGCTGCAGATGGATTCAAAGTCCTTTAAAATGTTTTGAATTTCTCAGACATATATTCAATAATAGATTATGGTAAATAATATTCAACATAGTTAAACAGCTAATACATTACTTTTCCTCTCTCATTATTTCTTGCCTTTTTGAAAATATTTAGAAGCTGATAAACAGAAATAAATAATTTTTTGGAGTGAAAAACATGAAACACTTTGTTAACATATTGGTGCTCACAGCTTCAGCTTCAAGTGTCAGATTATTTTCTACATGCTGGAAAAGCATGCGAACAAAATATATCTAGTACAATGGTCAATACAGCTTTATTCTGCACCTAGAATAAGGATATGAATTTATTTAGGTAATAAAGGATACTGTTTTTCAAAATGAGACATTTAATTTACAATCATATGTTACAACCAGCTTACCTAGTTTCCACTAATATCTCTCTAAAAGTTTTTTTCGTAATTTGTTTTTGAAAATGCTTTTTGCATTATTAAAAAAGAAAATAAATAAAAAAGAAATGCTTTCAGAACAAGAGACCAATATAAAAACTTTTCTCCATTTTAATGATGCTTTGTTAATTTTTCTTTTTTTAACTAGAAGAAGCTCTAGATTAAAAAAAAAAAGTTTTAGGATGTTCACATTTGACCTGTAACTAGTATTCTAGTTGGGTGACTTAATGGAAGTTTGGTATATGCCTGTTGTGTTGTGGTATGGAAAACTGCTGTTAATGAAGGTACAGCTCATTTCAAATGCGTTTACCTGACCGGTTCACAACATGCTTAGTTAAGCTACAGAGCCCGCTTAGCACGAACTTGGAGGTAATGTGGCAAGTGGGATGAGGCAAGACTTCAACAATATGTCTTAATCCCTGTGCTGCCTGAAAGATATAAATACGATAAAGGAGAAGAAAAGTTGATTAAATCTTTTAACAAAACAAGGCTTCTTTCTCTCTAGATTGCATATTGATAACTTTGTAGATTAACAAAATACAAAGCTTCTTTTAGTGATAAGAAAACCTTGTTTCTGTGCACTTCAAGAGTAGAGCCTAATGATTCATAAATCTGGCACATGGTATTGGGTACAAATCACCGTAAGATACGACATAACTACATGTAATGTGGAAAAAAAATATCTGCATTTTAGCGCACAGGAGAAACAAACTGGTATTAAAACAAGCATTTAGTGAGGACCAGGATAAATATCTTGTTCTATGTGTTTTAAAGTGTTTTGCTGTGCAATATTACAGTTTTTCAAATTTTAAGTTATGCATTCAGATATGACTTCACTGACAACTGAAAGAAGTAAAAGTGGAAGGGACGAAGAAATTACCTCTTTTCCTTTTGCTTCATGTTCATAGTTTCCTTTTGCTTCACAGGCCAGACCATGTAAATAGAGCAGGTTGCAAATGCACAAACTGTCTTTCATCAATACCATCTGCGTCCATCGCAGCTGTTTTAAATCTTATGTTAAAGCAACTATTTGAAGATAGTGAAATTCGCCTATGAGGTAATTAATCATAGTAGGTTAGACCAGCTTGGTCCACTGTGTTCCATCAACAGAAGCATTTTGCAATGATCCATGGCAGCACTTCCAATCCAGGTGACGTTATTTATAGTATGAAGCAGTGGCAATAAACTTTCCTGGTTTCTAATTTAAGAATATCAAAACCACCTCTATGTTCTTTATCCCAAGGACATTGTGGTACTATCAAACTAGTCTCATGTCAGTGTTTTCTCAAAAATATCACACTGAGGCACAAGGTGATGCAATGCCCAACTTCCTCTGCTCTGAATGCAGGAGCGAAAACAGTGCTCACAGAAAGCTAAGTAATAACCAAACAGCCAAAGAAGCCACACTGAATTATGCAACTTAAGGAATTCCCCTCTACAATTAGTTGAACACTAAAACATTGTCTTTTTTTAAATATCCACCCTCCATCAAATGCTATGGCCCTAATTTGTTTTATTGGATTAAATGCACCTAACTGGCAACATACAGCTGAAAAGTTCAGCTTGGCAAGGCCAAGTGTTCAAGTAGTCACAGTATTCATACACTCTAATATTTGCCAGAGGTTTCTAACTATTTCACTGAGTCAGGTGCTAAAGAACAGGATAAATAAAAACTAGAAAACTAGTATTTTTAAAGTAGACATCAGAAAATGAAGAAGGAAGAGGTGTATCTTAAGTTCAGTATTGTAACTATACTGAGGAGCTTCATGCAGTCCGTAGAAGGTACCTCAAGTCAATAGACTGGAAACTCTGAATGTTGTCGCAGCAGTTTCTTTCCAAAGCTCCAAAGAAGGTCGTTCCTTTCTTCAGAAATGCCCCTATTATCATCTTACTTAAAGGGAACTTCTGCGAATACTCAGCAGGGATGAACACATTAAATCCTATCCATCACCTGAGGAAAATGGTACATACTCAGTTTCCTATGGAAGCAGTATAATAGCTATAAAGCTATAAAGCTGTTAAGCCAATAGCCTTGCCAGGTTTGTTCAGATGCAGTTCCAGATTTTGCTCCAATAAATCTGTGCTCAGGATCACACTTGCTCCTATTCCAAACCCAACAACTGGTATTTCATAAGAGTGAGGCAACGTTAGAGCTGCCATCTTTCTGTGTAGAGTAGGGTTTTGTTGTGTCATGACTAGAACAAGACAAGGTGATTCCTGAGAATGCCAGCATATCCCTCCTTTTCGTACCTCCATGGCTCAGGGGCACCCAAGCAGGAGAACCTTATAGTTACATCTTTATGTTTTCAGAAATTACATGAAAGAATAATAGCAAACAAAGCTGAGAAGATGGATCAGGTAACCCTGTTTCCAGAAACATCCAGTGAATCTGGAAGCTTGCTTATCAAAGATACTGTATATTTTTATGAAAATCAGGACTGTCATTTAAATAAGCAAATGTGGTGCTGTCCAGTGTTGGCCCATGGGGAGTTTGCACCTTTTTGTCATGAATCCGACAATTCTTGGAGCCAGTACAGTAGATCAGACAAGTCCATGAAGATGATGTAATAAAGTATATATATTTAAAATAGTAATAAATATAATAAATTTTAAATAANAAATTAACTTTTAATGTTTAAAATGAATATGTATTTATATATAATATTTCAGTTTACAGCTACAAAATAATAATAGCATATTATGAAAATTTCTTGATATTGCTGCAGCTGGAAATGTAAGAACTTTACATAGTTTGTTTCTTTGTAATTTCTCATAGTTTAATGGATTGAAAATACTCTGTACTTGTTTTTAAATCACTCCGCTATCTCAGAATTACTATCATGGTGTAAATCTATTTGACAAAGATTTCAGCCTGCCCAGATGTGGAATGGTGCATCAGAATGAAAAACCACTATATTTCATAGGATTGGGTATTTGGTTTTCTCAGACAAGAGATCTAATCAGCTCACTCAGGTTTCCCTAAGGGAGGTTTCAGACAGTCTCCATTGTGTAGGAGGGCACCCTGGCTGTGCACTGAGATTAGCCTGCAGAGATTTTATGGGGTTGAGAAAGAAAGGTAAGCTCCCTCCTGCTGCTAGTAAACACTGTTATTGTTCTCCATTCCCTGCTGAATGGCACAAATGCAATTCCGCAACGTTAATTACTGCAATAATGAAAGAAATGACACAAAATGACAAGGAATGTGCTAATTCAGTAAGACTCAAGTCATTGACATATTAGTCCCTTTATTGCTTGTTGTTACTTTTAGTCACGTACTCTTTTACTCATAAATACTGAGTGGATTCTGGGGACTTAGTATTTAAATAATAAATTAGTAAAACAAAGATTAATGTGAAAGAAGTGGTGCCCGGTGATCTTTTAGAAGCTGTCTGGTCAGTACCTGAACATGGAACATGTCTGATGAAGTATATGAAAAAAGGACTTAGCCATCATTGCAGGACTTGCAAGCTGCATCCTTTCCAATGTCCAAAAATGGAGAATTGCTAAATGTTATTTTTATGCTAACCAGGAAGGAAAAGGTGGCAAGTGAATAGGCTGCACCAAAATATTGTATTTTTCCTCTGCTTAGACTTCTCGCAGTACCCCGACGGAGATGAGTGATATTAATTTTTTTGGGAACGTCTTACATGTAGCTGTGGATGACAACGTGTGAATCTGTGTTTACACTGCTTGGAAACCACAGCCCTGTGAAACAGAGTGACAGGTCTCCTGTATCTGCGGCCCTGTACCGGCAATGGGGAGCGCGAGAAAGCTTGGGCACAGAATCAACCCGCTCTCAAGGTCTCAAAGAGAACTCAGTGGGAATATTTTTAACTCTTTTTTCTAAAAAGGACCACTGCATTTAGGTAACAACCCTGTTTAAAACCTACATATACACTGCATATGTAAATTCCCTTGTAAAAGTCAAGCAGTACCTAACAATAATGCACAAAGAAACAAATTCTTTTAAAGAACTGAATAAGAAAGCAAGTCTTGCATGCCACAATATGTCTCTCTAAAATCACAAAAAACAGGACCACTGGGAATTGCTAACAGTTTCAGCTGCAACACTCAATAATCTAAGTAATCCTTTTTCTATTGAACCAAAAGGAAAAATGAAAAGACTTTCATTGAAATACAGTCATAAATTCCATCCATAAGACTTTTCCTGCAATTAAGTTACATTTACTGATCCACTACTCCCTTAAAAGGAGCATTAACACAAAGACTTCAATTATTCATGGTCAAACAAAGTTGATTCTATTGCTACAGTCAAAGCGGCATTCTCTTTTACTGTGGTTATTTCTGTAGTATCTTCAAAAAGGGCACAGTCTGTGAAAACATGTAAGTTTTTGAGTAAAAGCTATTTCCATGATCAATCCTAACTTTTTACATTTAATACTTCTGCCATTTGCTCCTTTCATGAGAATGAAATTTGCTGGGAGTTTTTGTCCCCTTCATCCTTTTAAGGGTAAACCGATCGAAATACTCCATTTTTTTTAATCTAGGTCAAACATCCTGAGAAAAAGAAGTCTTTCTAAAAGAAAAATTAATAAACAAAAACCACAGGTATTTACTGTTATGGAAAACTTATCAGTGAGGAAAGAAACCCAGGGAACTCCACAAAATGACCTCTGTGGAAGAAAGTTTGTGGTTCTTGTGTTGTTAGCAGAGGGCTTAAAAGAGCACAGAGGGTCTAACATCTATAAAGAGCCGTACCTACTTCTTCTGCTGCTAAAAGCTTCTGCAGTACTCGCCACTCACTCTTCCACAATTCCCAAGTGCTGTCCATTTCCGCTCATGATGCCGTCCCCCGAGAGTTGGCACCCTCTGCTGCTGCTGATTGCTGCCCAGCCTCAGTCTGAAATACCCTACGTGTAACTGCCTTAATGAAGCTGCGGAACTATGCATTTTAAAGGTCAAGAGTTCCCAATCAATCCTAGGAATTTAAGAAGGGGATAATATTGCCCAAAGACACTAAGCAAAACTTGATCTTCTAGAGATACTTGTTTCATTTTCAAAGGTCGAGAATGAATACAGATTCTCGATATTCTTTGGTATAAGAAAATACCAGGGATACATTTCTTTGACACAGTAAGAAGTCTGCCATATGATCTATTAAATGTAATGTTAACAGGGAGAGAAATGCTTTCCTCAGTAGACCTTCCTAATAAGCACAACCCTGGAAGATGACAGGATGTTACAGACTCAAACTGTTGTGTATAAATCTGTTTTCATGTAAATGTGCTACAGACTGACAATTGATTGAGACGCATATACATAATAACATAAATACTTCCTCAAAAGGTAGTAATTTGTTTCTACAATGTCATGCTCTCTGAGTCACGTCTTTCAAAGACATGGAAGTTAATGAATGCCTACCAGGAGTAAAAGAATTCTGCCTGACCATCTTGCAGATGTCAGAGGTTTAACAGATTTAAGTGTTCCTCTTCTTTTGCTGTACCATAAAATTGTGTAACTGAAAAAGAAAATAACAGCTAATGTGTAAGAGGTAGGAAATTGTATCGCAGTGATACTGACAAATTCTCAATTGATATCTGAATTCACAGATGTTCCTCTTTTAAAAGGTTTCATTGCTGTTTTGTACAGAAAGTCCTGAAGGGAATGAAGACTATTAATCCAAAAGGTATATTGTTTCTTTATACAGAAAATATTTAGAGACTACAGTGCCAGTGAATTATGACCACACGATTCAGCAGTAAGCCTTAAAAGTTTAGGCCATATTTAAAAAAGCAATTATGTTTTCAATTTTTTCCTCAAACAAGAGATTACCTTGATGCACTACAGCTTCTTGGCTTCAGACAAGGGACAGAAAGGTGAGAAAGCAATTACAGTGTTAAAGAACCCCTAAAATCCTAACCTGTTTTAAAGCATTCTCTTTCTTTCTTTCCTGTTCAACCCATGTATTTACGAAACTTATCTCTTAAGTAACACCTACTTAATGTACCAAGAAATGTAATAACGGATAGAGATTTTTTTTTGGCTTTGCTCCCTTTGGTTTGAAAAAGAGGAACTGAAGATGATTATGTGGGTTGGGCACTTCAGTCACAAGTCACTTACATGCATGACTACCCTTTGAAATTTCTCTTTGCTTCATTATTTTTGACTCACACATCATTGACACAAGGCCTGTGACAATAGGAGACTGCAAAGACCATGAATAAGAATTTTGGAATAATTCATTTGACAACTATGTTTGTGGGAAAGAACATCAGTAAAAGTGCTGTACAGGTACTGCAACTGAGCCTTTTCATTACATGGAGAGCAAAAAGCTTCATTAATTTTTGCTGTAGGGCATCTCATGTTTGAATAGTTATATTTAAGTGACATTCTAGTTTTCTCATGAGAAGCTTAGAAGGTCTCCTAGATAATTAATTATAGCCTTGCAGTCTGTGAAGAATCACAGGAAAAATACAGTCTTCAACTAAAAAAAACCCAATGCATTGAGGAGATTTACACAAGGACCACATGTATTACAAGAATTTACCAACAGCATTGTGTATTATCAGTATATTCTAATAATCTACTTTTATTTTTGCACATTTAAAGAGGGACCTTGTTAATGGTTACAAAAAACCCCTAAAAACCACAACCCTTTGACAGAGTAAGTCACTTTGTCATCTGAAGAACTGTTTAAATATCAATAAAATTTCACCACAAAATCAGCCTAATTTTCTGTCAGTCTTCTTAGAAAATCAGGCTGCCTGGAGGACAACAGAAATTTACAATGCACAATTATTCTCTAAGAGTAAAAATGTTCCTGTGTATTGTATTTCCATGGAAGAATTAAACAGAATTTTACCTTTTGGATGGTACAAAGTAAGTTAATGTCACTATCTGATATCAGATGACTTAGGAATAACACCACAGAGTAATTTAATTGGAATTCTGAAAATCAGTCGTCTAGTCCATCTCAAAGTCAGGTCCAATTATACCAGTTTGCTCAGGAGTTTGTTGGGTTCCGAACATCTCCAAGAATGAAGATTCCACCACATCTCTAGGCAACCTGTTTCAGTATTTGACCATTCTCACAGTAAAAACATTTTTCATAACAGCTAATTGAGTTTTCTAGTGCTCCATCTGGTGTCCATTGTCCCTTACACTATTGCTGTGCATCTCTGAGCTCAGAGTCAGGCTCTGTTGTCTCTGTACCATCCCATTTGGTAGTTGGAGACTACAAGTTCCTCCTGTAAGTCCTCTAATATTAACGCTGTACAAGTCCAGTTCTTTCCACCTCCCCTTCTACATCAGGTGCTTCAGCCCCTGACCATCTTGGTGCACCTCTGCTGGACTCACTGCAATATGTCAATGCCTTTCTTGAACAAGCCCAAAACTGGATACAAGACTCCAGATGTGACCTCCCATGTGCCAAACAGAAGGGAAGGATCACTTCCCTGCATCTGCTGACTATCCTGTTGGTAATATCCACCTAGGATGTGGCTGCTGGCACATTACTGACTCATATTCCATTTGTCGTCCACTGGGACCTTCAGATCTGTTTCTGTCAAGCTGCTTTGCATCAGTATTGGCATATGGGGTTATTACATCCTGGATGTGGGGCTGCAATTGCTTTTGTTGAACTTCATACATTTCTTGTTGACCCAATTTCCAGCCTGTTGAGATCCTCTGAGGCCTTTCCTTCCAGTGTATAGACTACTCCCTCAAATCTGGTATTGCCTGTGAACTTGCCGAGGGATGACACTATTCCAGCAGGACATGGCATTGTTGATCATGTTTTGTTTAGGTGGGTGTGTCACCCATCTTACAGTCTGTATCTCACCAATTTGTCTATAAAGACACCATAGGAAAACAAACTGGAAATATTTAAGATTCCAACTAGTATCTTGCCTAAAATAGCTCACAGTCCTTCTAGATAATACGAGTTACTCATTGATAACAGACAAACAGAACAGTATGGGAAGTTCATTTAGGGACTGAATCATATAAAGTATCTATTACAATCTACAAAATTAGTATTTGCAAATGGGAGCTGTTTCATAGGAAATAAAAGTTAAGGATTCTAGTCACATAAAAATATATGTTAGATAAAACCTAGACTTCAGGAAACTTTATTCAGAAATGACTGTACTGAAGGTTTGTGAACCCAAAAGTTTATGTGATTTTTTCCCCACTGAACAGCAGTTACTCTAATAAAAGATTATCACCTCTGTCTACACACTTGGCCTCCCTCACTCACAGAATGATAATTTTAAATGTGTGATGTGCAATTGCCAGCATTTTTGCCTTGGTCTCTCAGAACAAGAAAAGGGAAAAAAAAAAGGAAAGCGAAGATTTCCTGGTGCAGAGGAAGTATTACTGTGCTTCAACTGTTTGGAAAATGAAGAAAAGTGTAGCTGGGAATCATAAACTTGATATAGCTCAGTATTATATAGTAAATAACTATTGTTCATGTCCAGGTTAGAAAAAATAACCGATTTAAGAGATATTGTCAAGAAAAAGGTGCTAAGAAGAAGGAGCTTTCTCTTAAATGAAATCTGAGCAATATTTTCAGTATGCAGTACTTAAAAGATCTATATTTACGTTATACATAGAAATGTACCATATGCAGTCAAGAATGTTTTGAAAAATTAGAGAACTTTTGTATAGTCAGAATAGATGGTGGAGTGGAATAAACAAGTATAATGTGTTCTTGGACTTTTATTTTCATACAATTAAATATGGTAAGTTACCCATTTCCCTATTACACACTACTACAGTCCTCACCCATCATGGTTCTATTTTTATTATTACACTGATTTAACTGCACTACTGTCTAGCCCATTAAGTATCAGTGCTGATAATTAAGATGTATTTTATTGCTTCTTTAAACTATTTTTAATGCCTGTTTGGTTAAACAAATGACATCAAGCGATGAACTACAAATCAAGGCCAGTAAGAAATTTTGTTTCCAGCTGACATGAATTTTCTTCATAGAAAGTACGATACTAATGCATGTATATTTTGAAAATTTCCATGAGCCAGAATAGTTGCAAGGAATGTGGCATGAAACATAGGGTCCAGGAAAAACAATATAAAAAGGCTGAAACATGCATTAATTTGAACACTCTGAATAACACATCCTTTAACTGCCCAGATTATAACTTGTAGAACACACTAGTGTTTATTTATCTTTTAAAATTCAAATAAATGTTAGCAAAATTATTGCATGTATCATTTTCACACATTTTATTCACATGAGAGATCTAAAAATTATTTTATGAAGCATAAGATTATTTGAAGCATAAGTCAAAAAAGAAACAGTTAAAACCAAACCAGCTGTTTGCTTTTACAGTAAAATGACCATCACTATGGTGAAAACAACTTTCTTTAAAGAAAAGCTCCCCAAAGGATTATTTTGAATAATTTGTGAAAAATGCTATGCTGATGTTTTCTTCTTCAGTTTCTTGTACCATAGAGGTACTTCTTTATTTGTCTGTAAAAGAAAGAACATTTATTGTGAGACAGTGAACTGAAGAAAAACATGCAATCTACAGAATTTAAACAATCTACACAAGTCTCCCTTCCTCTTATGTAGTTCAAAGTTGAGTTCTTTGCTTAAATGCAAATATCAAAAACAAAACTACACATTTAAAGTTACTATTACTACATGCCAGTATTAAAACTTCCCTATTTCCAGGTTATAAAAAGCAGATTATATGATGAAAATGAAATAATTTTTAAAAAAATACCTGTCACAATGAAAACAAGCATCAACTGTGCCAAAAATAGGTTTCATTTGAAATAACATCATCTGTGTTTTCCAGCTAAGAAAGGAATAGATCTTAGAAAAGAGAGCTTAGGTGTGCCAAAACTGACCAACACTTTATGCAGTTTTAAATTTTTTTTATTTGAAAATAAAAGAATACAGTAGTTTTCTAACTCTGTACAAGGTATTTTAATTGCAGAGAATTATCTGACGAGCAACTCTTCCTTGCCTTTATAATCCTATGTGTTGCTGCTACACAGTCAGGATTTTTGCTTGTGGCAAATTCACTGGTGGTTTGAATAAAATAAAATAGTTTAAGTTTTAATAGACATAAAACTAATCAAGTGGAGGTGGAAAAAGGTAAGGACTATCCTGCTTGCAGGGTTGGGTATAATCTCTTGAGTTAGTGAGCACTGTCTCAGTCTGTTGTCCCTAAAATTATTCCTTTCTAGTTCATTTTCTGACTGCTCTCTATTAATTCTTTCCTCCAAGACTTAAAAAGCATTCAACTTAAAAATCTACTTTATTATTTTTGAAGACTTCAATTACAAAAACAAATCTGGTCTATTTGAGCAAGCTTTTAGAAGTCTGGAAATTGACCTAAACTGGCAGGATTTTCACAGGACTACTGATTTCTTTTCCTATCCAAGAAGAAAACCTGTGCCATTTGCCCATTTTCAGTTCCCTACTCCTAAGTCTGCAAAGGCTAGAGTTTTTCACAGAGAAGTTGGTTACAATTTCTTAATGTAAATGCAGTTTTTCTGGATTCCTATACAGTTTATACATCCCTAAGTAAGACAGGACAGATTATGCAAGGAAACCCCAGATAATTTACACAAACTGTTTGCTTATGTTTTGGATCACTGAATAGCTCCATCAAAAACAAAGTTTGGGCAGTATGATTTAGCACTACCAAAAGGAATATGGATGAAACAGCACTGGATAAGCCTGTGTTTAGTTGAATAATGCTATTCAAGCAAAATTTGAACTCCTAAAATCCCCCAATATCCTCACATCATGTCCCAGAGATGCTACTGTTTCCTACTTTTTGTATTATACAGCCAGTACGTGGTGTGCTACACTACAAACCTCATACAATTTAAGACACTGTATGTTAAAGTGTCTACCAGGAAAAAAAGAAAAAAGACAAAATAAGGAAAAAAAAAAGACAAAAAAGGAAAAAAGAGTTCTCTTTGGACCAAATCAGCACATCTGCTATGCAGTGTGGCTACACCCAGTTCACCCCAGAGAAAGACAGCATCATGAAGTTTGTAAATAAGAGCTGTGACTTGCTTTGTGATTCAGCATTGCAGCTTGGCTGTCTTGAATCTATCAGTTCAGACACAGTCATAGTCAGAAACTTCTAAACCATTTTCATGAAACTTTCCAATATCAGAGGCACTAAATCTGAAGTGGGCCACTTCAAATATTAAAATCCAAGCTTTTAGTTTCTGAAGGAATAAAACAGGGTTTTATACTGGTTTTATTACATCAGGCTTCCTTAGCAACAGAAGTTGTATCAATTCTGGTGTTCTATTTTTATATATATTTAGATACATACACACATACACATTAATATACATCAATTTAAGTATGCAGAAATACACCTATTTCCTCACTACTGCTTCTCAATATAGGTATGCACAAACTCCACTTACATACAATCATGGTAGATTTAAATTAGTATACATGGTCTGTGAATCCCTATAACTATTAAACTCTTGCTAGCCACTCAGTATTGTAATACAACAATAGTATTTAAAAAAAAAAGAAGACCTGGATTGCTGTGAACTTAAGATACAGAAAGTAACCAAACAGCTAAAAAACACCACAAACTCTAATTTTTCTCCTCAACATTGACTGTTTCCATAAAGAGCTGAATTAATTACACATCTCCCTGAAGGATGAATCCACATTTTTCTTTTTAAAAAGTGAGGAGAACCATCAGAAGTTTTGGCACTTACTCTTATCATAGTACTTACAAATAATGTTGGCTTAGGTGTAAATATATTTTCTTCTTCATGTTCTGGCACCAGTTTTACCAAAGGGACTGATTGTTTTCCAGTTGCACTTTTTACATCAATATGAGACCGAGATAGATTTTGTTCACAGCGTTTACCATGTAGAGTAAAAATTAACTGCTTCATTGTGGCTAGTTCCTATAAAACCACAAAAGAACAATGCTAAGTTATTAAGTTAAATTACATTTGAACCTATAAATATTTATTTGTTAATAATAAATTTATATTCACCAAACATGGATCAGTAAATGTAAAAAAGAATATATACTTCCTATAATTAGTAAGATTACTACTTAAACCCTAGCAAAGTAAGAAAATAAAATAAGCACAGAGGATTTATACAACTCAAATTTTGTCTTGCTTAAAGGCTGTAAAAGAGAACATTTACTGTGTAGTAAGAAGCACATTATCTCTTTTAACTTAGACTTCCATTCTACTTGAATTCTTTTGCATTTATTTTTTCAGGCTGAGGGAGTGTACAAATCCAATTTGAATGACTGTGACAACTTGTACTTTTGAGCACTAGGTCTTGCACAGAAATTTTATAAATACATTACTAGAAATATTTCTTTATATCCAGATTAGAAAAGAAAAATCAGTGAAGAACCTTTAGAGGATGTACAGCAAAAAGATGATCAAAATGGAAAAGAAATTTTGTGAAAAATGAAAGTTCCAGTGTGAAAAAAGGGATGAGAACATATAGAAATGCAGCCTTTTTTCGGATATCCTAGTAGTTTGCTTTGAAAAGAACTTGAATTAAAAATGTAATCTTTTCTTAATACTTAAATCTGAACAAAACAGATTACTCAAAATGTACAGTAGTGTGATAAAGGAAAAAACATATCATTTTCTGACTTTACTGGACATCTTTTGTCATCTTTCACCACACCTACCTCCTAACGTTCCCCCTCCCCCTCATGTAATGGGTATGATTACTATAAAATACGTTACAGAATGTA
Organism: Ploceus nigricollis; assembly: GCA_013399945.1. Classification (NCBI taxonomy): domain Eukaryota; kingdom Metazoa; phylum Chordata; class Aves; order Passeriformes; family Ploceidae; genus Ploceus; species Ploceus nigricollis. Next base: position 422,711 of record VXBC01003482.1, on the reverse strand, counting down.
AAGCATTAATTATTATTATTATTACTATTAGTAGTGTTATTTAGAGCATTCATTATTGTAGAATTAGAACAGCAAGATCAGTAGAAAAGCCTTTCAATGTAAATTTTGAGATGATTTTACATGTTTTAAAATATTAATGTTTTTGTTTGCTTGCTTTTTACAAATGGTGTTGTCTTCAATAAGCAACTGTTACTGTATTAGCCTTATATATAATTAACATTCTGTCTCATCTCTCAGCCAGAAAAGGGTAATTTGTGTTTACAGCTGAAAGACAAGTATTTTTTAAATCTTACCTATTTAATATCTGCTGGAAAATTACATTGATGCACATTCTATTTTCATTGAATTATTAGTAATGAGTTAAAAAAAAACCTCAGCCTTTTAAAATACTCCTGCCATATACCTTCTCTCTGTCCACTGCTGCCTTTAATACAAGAAACAAAGTCAAAAGAAACATGCTGAAGCCTTTAAATTGTCGAACACTAACTCAGTTACATGAATGGAAGTTACACTCCACAGACCAGCTTTATTGAGTGTACAAATTGTTCTTGTATCTCAGTCATTTAATATTAACTATTTGCATAATTCAGCCATGTGTGGTGGCATGTTGAAACAGCATGACTGCAGAGCAGCTGTTTAAAAGGACTGCATAGCTGATGCCAACATGTTTTTCAAAGTTGTAAACTCTGCAAAGATGTTGCCAAAGCAACACATAGCCAGAATTTCTTGATGAAAATAACTCAAGCAAGTATACAGCAAATAAATACACCATCAGAGGAGATTAAATTGTACATAAACAATGTTTTGACATTAGCAAATGGTGTTCCTATACTTAAACTGTGTTATTCTGTGGACCAAATAGTTGCACGTTTGAACACGGCAAAACCCAAAAACTGTCACACAGATTTATTTCAGAAACAGAGTTGAAACTTGTATGTGTAGGGTCAAATTCTCTTGTGTCAAGATCCACTTGGCAGTTTAAAGTCTTCTCTACTTAACAGAATCTGTCCTGTACTTGACAGCACTGTCTGTTTTCAGACTTGGAATAGGCTCTGGAGAGTCAGCTCTCACACAAGCTTCCCTTGTGACAGCAGGATTCTCTAATGTGAAGCTATAGGAAAGAATGACAGGGAGTGGGGATGAAAAATTAGTCCACAACGAAGAAGCTATTTTGACATCACAGCCAAATTTATCATGAGGATTTAGCTAAGGTTGTCTTAATATTTGTTCTAAACCCCCTCCTCATTTAGTAAGAAAGACCTTAAGACACTTGGCAAAATAAATAGCACAAGAAACACTGAATCCAATAGAATTACTGGTATGTGTACTGCTAAACAAGGAAAGAAAATTGCCACAACATATTTGCAAGAGATTTGCTGTATTCAACAAAGGAAAAACTGAAAACAAAACTCTGTCTTGAACTGCAGTAGTTTTAACCATCTCTTCAGATTTCTGTGCTCCTGAACACAATCTTAATTCTCACCTTCACTTTTAAGTTCCAAACAAACAGTCATTAGTACCTGCTACTGCTGACATGCTGCCTTGATTCTATAAGTATTATTTTCCAATCCTAAAATCCAGCAAGTTGGTCTAGAAAGCTAGCAAGGAAAAAGCAGCTCTGGAGGTTCTACTTAGCAGAAATATGTGAACTTGTTCCAGTGGGAACAAGACCTTGTGAAAGAAGGGGAGAATAGGTAGAGGGTTCAAAGGAGATGGCAAGAATCTTTTGTGGAGAAGGACATGTACTAATTTCAGGATAAGCTAAGTAAAGGAAGATGTGAAGAGAAATGGATGATTAGAAGTCTTCTACTTTTTACTGTGTCAAGTCCATGTTTCTATGTCCAGGCAGAGCTGTGCAAATTGTTTACTTACAATATTCCCTTCAGTTACCTAGTGCACTGTAGAAAACAGTGTGGCTAAAGCTCTGCATTTCCCAATTTCTCTAGGGATGTATTTGGTCTTTGCCATGCTGGCTCCTGGACATATAAGCCACGCTAAGCAAGACATGTGTCACTGTGTTGAGGCTTCCAGGTCTGAGGGCTTTGGCTTTGGAGAGCCAGACAGAAATCCTTCTTGGGAGTATTATGAGTACCAACACCTCTGAGTGGATTCATCCAGCTCCTCCCTGGGTTAGCTTTACACCTTTGGTCTTACTGTCACAACTACGGGAACACAAGCACCCACTCACCGCTTACGCAACATTCTGTGGGGACGTGGCAGTGCAGATACATGGAAAACAATGCAGTTGGCAAAAAATGGTGGGTTAAGATGACACAAGGAAAAAAGTAACCTGTGCATCTGGCACAAAAACAGTGCTTATACACAATTAGTGTCACCCACACAAACAAGTATCAGGACTATATTATTAAATATTTTGTAAGTCTGCCCACAGCTACCTGATGAATTTTTGTTAAAGATGTTGTTCTGTGTACCAGCACAAGTCCCAAAAATCAAAGTAATGAGCTATGTGACGCATTAAGTGGGATTTCACTCCAACTTGGAACACCTAAATTGCTGTATCTAAACATAAGTATCTAACCACGAGCTAAGAATCTAATTTTCCATTACAGACAATGTAGCTTGGAAAGTGATTCCATTCAGAAGTGGGACACTATTGGTGTTGTAACATTAGTCTTGCTGATTAGGCTGCTGTTAACTCTAAAGCACAGAAAGATACCTCACCACAGACACCTTCATTTTGATACCTAAATTTAGTTGTGATAAGCTGAATCCATTTCTCACCTCACTCTCCTTATCATTTACTTTTCTCAGGCTTCTACTTTGCCTAAAACAACTTTCATCTTGAATAGCCGGTGTGCAATTATAATTCCCCTTGCACACAGATTTGAAGTATCAAATTATTTCCTAAAAGGAACTGTGTTTTTAGAACAAGCTTTCACACCACAGGTTATCTACTTGGTAAGTTTTCCAAAACATACAGAGATTCATACTTTAGGACAATCTAACAACCTGTATTCCACTCATGGATGCTAATTCATATTTAGTAAAGATTACTTGAACTATAAAAAAATACTTGAAAATTCTGCATACATAACCAGAAATGGAGTTGGAATTCAAAGTAACTGATTAGAATGAATGGACTGAGAACACTGGGAGTGATGTAGCAGGAGGTGAAGTAAGGTAACATGTATTGCATTGTAAATAGTATCAGAAGAAACTACTTGCTCATTTCCATTTATTTTTGGTAAGTTATGTCCAACAACCTCAGTTAAAAATAGCAAAAGCAATTTTGTGTGCCAATATACAAGCAGAGAAGGCGATATAAAGGTTGGACTCAATGATCTTAGATGTCTTTTCCAACTTTAGTGTTTCTATGACTCTTTATTAGGGTACAGACAAAGGATAGACAGTAGTCTTTTCTAAAGTGTCCATTAATTAAAATCTTTTCTGGTTTGGCATATTTCCCAAATTCTACCTTGCTAATTTATTGGCTAAATACTGGTGTTGTGGAACTAACTGAAAATCATCAGGCTTTAAAATAGTGTTAAAAGAACCAAATCAAAGAAGTGTAAGTAACTTTTAAAAGGTAAAGTAAAAAAGGGTATTACCTACTCATACTTCAGAAATTCAGAGACTTTCTAATGAGCTTAAAGTAAAAGTAAAAATAAGCTGTAGTTTATTTAAAATAGGTTTTACCTGTCTATTGTGGATAATTAAAATAGTACCTAGAAAAATGGAGACTGAAGATCAGTTTTGGAATACAAAGGCTAAAATTTGGTTCCTTCAACTAGCAATGCAACTAGAAGATAAGCAAATGCAAAAATAAGGCATGCAGCCGTATAAAATACAAATGTATTTCGAGTTACAGATACTATAAAGGGAACTCTATTAACATTGGTTTTGATGTCCTTGATACATGTTCAAACATACACGTACCAAAAGAGCAGCTTATGTCTTCCTAATTCAAAATTAAGAGAATATTAGGTATTAGAACAAAACCATGACTTACATCTCAAAGCAAAATGAAAAAGAACTGTCTTGTGGGAAATAACTGAGGCATAAAAAGGTGCTCTTTTATCATGTAACTGATGAAGCATGTGAAAGAAATGCCTACATTAAGCATTGTAATCAAGGATAGTATCAAAATAATAATTTCTTTTTTTTTTCAGTGAATTGTCAACAGTATTTTTTTTCTCTCTGTCTCTGTCATGGAACTATAATCAAAGGAAGAAAGAATCCTCTGTGCACTCAAAAGCTTGCAATAGCACTTAATATTTGTGTATATATAGTTGTAATAACTATGTAAATTTATATAAGCAGTTAATGAGACATATCTATCTATATATCATGATCTGGAAGCAGATGCAAAATAACAGTCTCAAGAGAAAGTAACTAGCTAACAGGAATCAATCACATACATGTCAGTTCTTAGGTTCTTACAGCAGGGAAGTCTTGCACCTCAAATAATCTCCATATAATGATCCTGAAAAGAAGTGTTATGTAGATCAAACCAAACAGCTGGAACTCCGCAGTAGGAAGAGATATATACCTATGTGGTCTCAAGATAGCTCATTCTAATGTTAAATTGAATGGCTTTTTCATATCACTAAAATCATAGAAGAAGCCAAGGGGTGTCAGATCCACCTGACTCTTTCCTCATGCAGTAAAGCTCACAGTTACTGCACACAGGGAAATGTCCTCTAAATGTCCTCAAAAGTGACTCTGATAATAGTAGGTCCAGTTAACTGAACCTTCATCATGGCAAGTGGCATTCTACTTTTAGCTCTCCATATAGAATTTAGGAATTCTATATGCAATTTACAATTGCATATATTTAAGAATTTACAATTGCAAACTTCACCTTAGATTATAACTCCATTTTGAAGCAGAGAACTCATATTGTGGAAGCTGAACAAAAGATTTCTGCCCTAGAAAATGTATCAGGTTCTGGCAGAACCACTGAATTTTGATGACTGACAAGTGTTCCCAGAGAAGAACAAAGCATAAAAGAATAGCACAGAAAACCAATTTCACTGTCAAAATCAGAAAAATCAGATGAAAGAGGGATAAAACTAGAGGCCTCCTCCCTCAAGGATGCTGATCAAAAGTCAAGGTCTTTCAAAATTATTGAGTCAAGGACTAACGTGACGATTTTAGATGTGTATTCTCACTCCCAATCCTTAAGTCTCCTGTACTGCGAGAGCAAAGCATGTATGGTCAGGACCTCCTTTGGAAAGCTGGTATTCTTCAGTTTAACTGCCATATGGTCCCCATGTGGTTAAACTATAACTCAAAATAAAATATGTATCCAGTCTGGAGTTTGACTGTACACCCCCCCATGCATGGAAGGGATTGAACAAAAAACTGCTTCACAAAAAGACTTTTAGTGGACCACAACTTGACACCAGAGACTGGACTCTTCTCAATGTGGAAGCCAAATAGTAGCTTGGAATGTAGCAGCCTGGTGACTATTATGGCTGCATTAACTTCTAAAATAGCATTAACTTCTAAAATAACATTAACAATAAAACCAATAAATATATTAGAACATACAAGTGAGGGAAGATAGCCATACTGGCATGAAAAACACGTTCATGGCAAGTCAGTGCAATCTGTTTTCACATGCATGTTTCCTCTTAGTTATTCAGCTATTGTAGTCTTGAAACAAGTCTGCACAGGGAAAAACTGAGTTCAGAAATTGAAGCTACAGGTTTGTTAAAGAACCTTGATTTGAGAAACTTAAACCAGCATTTAAGAATGTTATACTCATTTGGTAGTCTTCTCTAAAGAGCATATTCTGGAATGATTTCTCAGTCTCTGAAGAATTAAAAGTTAATGTTCAATACACAAATGTTCAAGAGAGGATTCAGAAAAAAAAAAAAAGTTTTTTACACTTCCTATATCTCCTTCTTGAGGGAAAATGATCTTAATCTGGAAAAAGGTAGGGCAGGGTGGTTCAGAAGGAACCATCTTCACAGTTGATTATCTCAAGGTGTTCACTAGGATCAAGGTTAATGGGCATATCAGGTGATGGTAGAGAAAATACTAAGGATATTGCCCTCTACGAAGTCCTGTGCAGTTCCTTACTTGGATCCCTCTTAGACTTCTACTGTAACTTTTGTGAAAATAAAGGTGTATTGAAATAAAGTTGTATCATTTAATTGCTAATACTATGGTGGACAAGGATCTTTGTGAGAACTCTGATTGCAATGCATCTTTGGAACATGTGACAACTTTGACTGCAGTTTGGCTTTGGAACATGCAACTGGATACTTGGTTGGATTTCCTCACGTGCATCTTTAGATATCTGCAGTAATAATATTTAAACCTAGGCAAACTAGCTTGTCTGATCCCTTTATATTGCTGTTGGTGAGAAATTCAAAAGTAATATTAATTTTGCTTATTTTAAATGAGATTATGGTAAATCACACCATAATAGTACCTGTTTCTTTTTCTGACTGCAAATCCCTAGATGATTTTCAGGTGTAGATACCCACACAATATATTTTTTAAATTAGGCAAAATCCATCTCTGCCACTTTGTCACTTGACAAGCGACATCTCAGATGATCTTTACACTGGCAGTACTCTTTGACAGCACTGGAATTCACCAGTTAAAATGGAGGTAAACAAACAAAACTCACTGTATGGATTCTTGGCATAAACATATTTCTGCACAACAGACTAGATGACTGAAACAGAACTTGGTTCCACCTTTCAACATAAGCAATGACTTGCATACAGCACTTTGAAGTTTGAGTATAGTACTTAAACTTTGGAGTGCACTAGAGAAAGGAAACATATGTGTCATTATCAAGGAATGAGACTCTCAAGCAAAAGTAGTACCTACGATGTCTCCTCTTCAGAAGTGCTGACAATTCACACACAGAACTATTTTATAACTGTCCTTCAGGGGTTTTATTTCTGCTAGAGACATACTGCAGAAGACAGGCTATAGCCTGGAATGAATTATCAGTTCCCTTTTTTGGCTGGAAGTGGAAAAAAGACCAACATCATTAGCACGAATTCACAACACTGGACAGTAACATTAATGATGACAAGTTGTGAAACAGGAGAAAGACACTGCAGAAACACCATTTTGACATGACAGCAAAATGAAGCAAATGGTCAGTCAGTCCATTCCCTTATTTAAGACTGCAGATGGATAGGAAGCAGTGACACAAGTGGTGCAAACTCAGCTTCAACAGTGGAACTCCTTGAGCTTGTGCCTATCAGGAGTAGAATCTACATCCACAACAGAGCTCAAAGAAGATTTTAAGAACCGCCTATGAAATCAAGAAAACATCACAAGTCATTGTTCAATCCTTCAAGTAAGGCAGAGTGTATTTGACATAGTTGCATCCTAATTGCAGCTGTGCTGGAAATACAAGAAGTCAGCAAGAATTTCAGTGTGAGAATTGCACATATGGTGATCTAAGGCACATGGATACACACTGTAAAGCTGGAAACTGGAAGACAGTATGAAATGCCCTGATCAAACAAATGAAGCTGATAACTGGGTGGTGGAAAGATGCCAGACCATATGCAGGATGCTGATAGCTTCTCTGCACTACACTTAATTCACTAGTTCTCTATATCCCAGTGCATATAAAAACCTTAAAATGAACTGACAGATCTGTGAGTATATGGTTCTACAAATTACTTCCAGTTTTATAAGTAGAACGCATTAGAACTGTGGCAACAATAAAATGTCCCAGTCACTGCAGAGAACAGCTTCTGTCTTTTTAGATACATAAAAATCTCTGCCTATTTCAGCTGTATCTTAAATTTGTTCTTAACAGTTTAACCTTTCTAACTTATTAACAAAAATAGGAAATAATTTGTCTCATAATTCAGAACTAGCATGTCAAATTGTTAAGGTTTTTTCACTTTTGTATTGTGGATCAGATATTTGTAATTGTAACTAGGACTAACTCTCCAATACTTTTTTTTTTTTAATCTGAGGCATTGTGACATTCATTTACTCAACATTTAATAAAAAATGTGCTTTCTTAAGTAAATTTACCTAACAGGAAATGGATGCTAACATGGTAATGTATTAAAACAGCCTTATTTTCATACATCATTATGTACAAGTTACTGTATTTTCTGAGATGGTAATATTCTAGTTTAATTCTCCCTGTTTTTGCTATTTCTTACAGAGTATTTAAATTCACTTTCCACTTGGTAACAGTCAAAAGCTACCATGAAATGTACAAAAGTAAAATTTTTACACAGCTGGATATGCAGTAGAATGAGACAGAAATAGCCAATCCAGGAAAAAAAAGAATATAATATGGGATACATGTTGAGAAAATCTGAACAATTTCAGATTGATCAACAATTAACAATTTCTTGTTTAAAAGTTTATCCCTTTAACTGATTCTAGCTCTCTCAAAACCATATAATTTAAAATACCCATGCCAATTCTATCCCATAATCCATATATATGTTGCATTTTGCCTATGAAACCTCCCATTTAGTATACAACTGCTTACTGTATACCACTGTGAATAGAAAGATAATTCTTGCAAGAATATATATGAAAAATAGCAACACATTCTGAATAATACAGCTCAAAGAAAAGAATCAGTGCTGTTAAGTGCTTCCTCTTCCTAAATTCTTGGAATTCAATTTTTATTAAAGCTTGACATCAACAAAATAGATAACAAAAAGATGAGAACTACTGCTTAGGAGCATATTTTTCTTTGTAAAAAATGAGCCAGAAGCTTTTCTACATTCGTTTAGCTATGTAAATGTCACTTTGTTTCTCCAAGCTTAAAGCTGAGAATAGCTCTGGGGCTTACTTGTGATGCAGAAATGTTCCTGTAATCTACTTAGAAAACATGAAGAACATTAATAGAAACTAGAATCTTGGAACATAAACGTAGCATAAGAAAAATGATAATTACTCTGTGGCTTAACATTTAAAAAGAGAGCTAAGCATTGTACATCAGCATTTTTTTTAATATAAAACAAGTTGCAGCACATAGATGAGCAGGAAGTCATTCACTTTAGAAACACAAATAATTTTGACATTATCGTGTACAATCTTTTTACACAGAAAAGAAGGGGAAGAGGCAGCGATAGAGATTGTTTGAAGGCACCTGTTACCAATCACATCTTTTCATTCGTGTCTTCCCAACCCCTGCAGATACCCCTTCCTTCCCCTCTCCCCAACAAAGCAGTTTTCTCCTTTTATCCACTAAGCTTCCATCCCTGATTAAACACGTACTGCCCTCCCCCTTATGATTCCAAAGCTTTTTATGAGCATCTGAACTTCTCTCTACCTCTTTTTTTTTGCAGATGGCAGCTGTTGCTATTCTCCAGGTTCCTAAATCCAACATATTGGCTCTCTGTCCTAGGTCATTCCTAGTCAATCATCTTCAACATAACTTAATTACAGCTAAGGATAGTATTAGCCAGACTTTAAAGTATGACTAATAATGAAATGCCGAAAATTCATCTGGAATTCTCAAGGTCATTGCTGAGATGGAATTAAATCTGGGCACAGAGAATTTAGCAGTGAGGGGTAGTCCCCAACGGCAATAAGAAAGTAAGAAGGACAAACATAGAGTGGAATGGTCAAAGTAAGGTAAAGCAGAGATACTTCAGGACACCTTGCACTTCCACAAAAGAGGAAACAAAGAATGAGAACATCTGACTTTTCTTTCACTCTTGTGGGCAATAAAACAGGATAACTATTGAGAAGTACCAGGATTTTGTGCAGGATACTGACATAAGATGAATGCAAGAACAGAGACTACTGGATTCTCAAACACTGTGAACATTAAAATTTTGGAACAATGTCATGGAATTCTGAAATTCACGTGGCCATGTTTCAAATTTAACATTCATAAGCATTTATCTAAATCCTTGGAAACCCTAGCCTGATAATTCACAGATGCTCTGAAAAAACGCTTAGAGCCCTTCACAAACTACGCATATCCTAATATGACTAATTAGTAACTGTTTCTCCTCTTGATCACGTGGACTCTCTTCAATCTTAAACACACTTGGAAAATGCATTTGGCAACCATTTATCAAAAACTAAAAAATAAGTCAGATTTTTACATTTTAAAGATAATGAAGTAACTATTTTCTGTTCTTAACTTATGCTACACAATATTGCCTTATGCTTATCTCCTTTTCTTGCATCCCACCACATCCTCTGTTTGCTAGGACAAAATAAGCTAGACCTTTAATCTCATTCATATAAGACCTCCAGCTTGTTGTGAAATTTATCTTTTTTTTTTTTCCCCCAGAAAATATTATATAAAAAGTACAAAATATCCATCCTACAGATTAAATAAAAACTTTTTTCATTTAAAGTTTTTAAGATTTAATCTTTAGGTGACTGGCAGGACATTGGAAAGCGACCTTTTTCAGGAGACATTGATTACAAAATGAATGTAAATTCTCAGAATGATATGAAGAGAAAATGTAATTGTTTGTGAAACTGCTTCCAAAATGCAATCAGTTCCTATACAGGAAGATGACTTAGAGAAAAGAGTTAATTTGTGTAGTCAGGAAAATTAAACACTAAGGAGATATTCTTTTCAGGCTTTTGAACTGAGACATGTAAGAAACAAAAAATGGCTGTGAGTAAGATACTGCATTAGGACACATGAACTCTTAACCTCTTCCACAAAAGGGGGAGTTTTGGACAAAGCACCATTTCTTTTATTTCGATTATTGCTTCTGCAAAACAGGGATAGTAATAGTTTTCTGCTTAACTTGGTATAATATTTGTGAGACAGGTGTTCAGCTACAGGGGTGAAGGCCACAGCAATATTCAGTTAATAAATAGGATTATTTTGACATATTGATAAGCAACTGTGAAAACCTGGGAAGAGGAAATAGTAACATGGTTTTAAAGGAAAAGCATTAGGTTTACTTATAAATGGTGAGTTACACATCACATGTGGAATGCTCCTCACCTGCCAACTGGAAAGTAAGTTCAACATAAATAGGCGTTCAGGCAATTAGCATTTTAATGTTAACCTGGTAGACTATTTTCAGCAAGAACAGCTCACTAAGAGTTTTTTATTCTTTAATATGTTTTAAATAGAATAAGAGCTTGCAATGATCAACCAAAATAAATTTGAACCCGATCTAGTTGAAGATTCGTACCAATTCAGGTACACATATTTAGACCGATTTAACACTCAATTTGAGTGACACAACAATTTCCTGACATAAGCTAAATGGATTTAAGTAAACAAATAGCAATCAAACTCCATGTGTCTGTAGCCATTTAACTGATTGATATCAACCAGGTTTATTTAAACTACTACTACATGTTTTCTACTTTGTCCCCTAGCAGACAGCCAGAGCCTGGTTTCTGGTTGCTAACTTCACTTGAAGAGCTTTGGCACAGTAACACATGACTGTGTCAATAAGGCAGGTGACTAGTTCAGCAAGTTTACATTCTATCACTTGTATGCACAGCTGCTAATGTATGGTGAGTGCACAGATGTGTAAAGCAGACAAAATATCAGCAGGTTGTCGTATCTTCTTACCTGGTGTATAATATTCATGGGCTGATAATGAATCATGTCTGCATAAAAAATTGCATTGCAGGAAATTAATGGTTATTGTAAACAGCCTGAATTTGCAGCATTTATGTCATAAATGTTACCCTTCTATTTCTTATGACAATGATTTCATAGTATTAGTTTTACTTTTTTAGGTTAAAAATTACTGTATTGCCAGACTGCATCACATACTGGTGATTTCAAGCAGTTTAAAAAATAGTGTAAATTAAGTCCTTTGTATTCATACAAACAGAAACTGATCTTAGGACTTGAAGGAACACCTATTAAAGTATTCTATTGGTGCCTCTTACACCACTCTTACACCATTTTTTGTTTTAAGGTTTCCTACAGTATTTCTATTTGAAACATAAAAAGAACTCCATTTATTCTACTTGCTCTGCTTTTTTTTCCCCCCAAAACGCAGTGGATTATGAACTTCACATTAAAAATATATACCCCAGCTAGTTAACTTTCAAGATTTTAGAACTCAGTTTCTACACTCTGTTTGAATTGGAAAAGCTAAAATAGATTTAATTGTGAACATTATTAGTTTTCTTTATTATGACACATCTGCATCTTAAATTTCTGAAGAAATAGTACAATGCTATACATCAAAGCATAGCAAATTTATAACCTCTTAAATGTAACCTCAGGAAATTATTACTAAAACTTCTTGCCAAACATCTGAGTGCTGACAGACTGCCCTTCCAACTTTTCATCTGAAGTTTGAAAGCCAATGGATAAAGTCTAGAATTGCACTTCTGATGTTACAAAATACTAACAACTGCATCAAGCATGAAAGGCAATGGAATTGCCAGGATCACAGAGCTCATGGTAGATATTTCTTTTAGTCAAAGGCCGACTGTTGGAAAGAAAAAAACAAAAACAAACCAATAAACTAGATAAAAGGAATCATGTATCAAGAGCTTCACCAAAAAGATTTAGTGGATTCATCCCACTTAACCTTAGCACTTAACAGAGAACTGCATTTTCAGTGCCTTTAAGTTGTAGATGCCCGTTATATGAACAAAAGGATAATGTTTGGATGTGAATAAAGGATGGCACAGAAGCTGGTGTTCTATACAGTTTTGGACACAAAATGCCCTCTTTATCACAGGTAAATAATATTGACATATAGATATTTTTACTTGTTTTTTTCCTCTGCTGGACTATTTCCAAAGATTATTCAAACTGCTAACTTAACAGACAGCAATACACTTTTGTAGGGTTTTTTTTTTGGCCAGGTTAGGTTTCTGTTTAGTGATCTGAATGGTCCTACTGCAGCATTAGAAGTGTGTCAGAGCTGGTGGAACAGGAGGAGGGAGGAGGAGAATCAGGAGCAAAGGAGTAAGGTAGTGTTATAGCTATATTGGGTCGACCAAGGCATTATGTATAATTTCATCTGGATTTATTCTTTGAAGAAACATCTTTCTTTCTTGTTCTTCCCTGACTATACAAAGACAAGTGGGCAATAAGTTCCAAAGATGGGGCCAGGTCATGCAGTTAATTAGTTAGTGGCAAGAATCAAAACTACAAGTTGGTGTTGCTGTGGTTTGGTTATTAGAGTTAAGAGTGTCAACAGTGTAGAGTTCAGCCGATTAAAATGAGAACGGAGGATACAAATAATAATGCCAAAAAAAAATTAATCTGCAGATCTGAAATACCCCTTTAAAAAAAAAAAAACATACTATTTACTGGAAGATTATTGATGGGAGGCCCCATTGCTCCTCCAAACAATGTTTTATGCTTTTCTGGTAGATCTAGAAAAACAATTAAATAATTATACCTTGACAAAACAAAGAAAATATCTTATTCAAAAATCAACTGAAAAATCTGGCTGCATTAACTTGCTGTCTTGCACTAAGGGGTGTACAAATGGCATCAGAATACTATGCACCCCAGACCCTTCTGAGAGCTCAGAGAAGACAAGGGGCACTGGGAAGGCTTTATTATGAACCTCCAATATGATCTCAACATCATCCTAGATGCTCATTCATGATAATGCCATTGAACTCCCTCTAATATGAAAGTTTTCATTTAACCACATGAAGAACCCAAGAAATTTTATCTTGCCAGCTGATTCTCAGTGGTCTAAATGAAAACTAGATTAAAATGTTTTCCACATTCATTTACTAATTAATTCAGACAAAAAAGGAAGCAGCAGGCCAAGAAACAATTCAGAATTTGGGCCAAGAACATAGTCTGAATAAAACCCCAACTTTCCTTTTTTCTCCTTCATGGGTGGACAGAAACTTTTAAGGCTTTACGTAATCAAATAACTATTTTTCACTTTGATGTCCCACAGCAAAATATAAGATTAATCATCAAATTAGACGTCTATATAATTTGAAATAATGAACTGTTTTATGACATTAACATTTAGTATAATTTTTTCCTGTAATAAAAGAGCTCATGTAAGAATCCTACAGAAATTCTTCCAAGAGTCAACGTATAACTTTCAACTTTCTTCTTCTAAAATTAAAATATGTGAAAAGAGAAGATTAATCATGAATGTAAGTTCTTTATTTAAAAAGTGTATAAAATGCTATAATAGTCTCCAAAGCAGCATTATGAATTCAGCTGATATAATAAAGAGATAAAAATAAAAAAACCTTCCAACCCCTCAAACTCTAACATTCCATTAAAAAGAGTTAATACTGTCTGAGACCACACAGGCTGGAATACCTTAACTCAAAACTGTACACCTATTGAAACACGTCGCTGGAAGACAGCATTATCATTGTTTTGGCATTTTGCTTGTACTTTTAGCACTTACTTTTAACATACCTAAACTTCATTTTATCTTAACTATGAATATCTTTGGTTTATCTATTCAAGAATTCTAATGTTTCTACTTGCAAACATGAGAGCAACAAGGTAATTCCTAACAAGACATGACAGTTTAGTATGTGCAATGACTGAACAAGGCTGATAGCAACTCTGTTACATGATAGCACGTACCAAACACATAAACCTATAATTCATCTTTTTTTTTCAAAGTGCATGAATCTGTATTTACAGGTTGCCTGTCAGTTTTATTTAAAACTGCAATCTGTTTAAATGCAGTTAACTCTTTACTAACCCGAAGTGAGAAAACTTGTATTCTTTATTTCTGTCAGCAAGAATAATTACTGGAAAATTGTGATGTTCCTGCAAATTAAAATCTTTTATTACAATGGCAAAGAAGTATAGTCAAAGACCAACTCACTATCCTGTAGACAGATGAGATAACTGCGCTTTAGAGAAATTCATAAAGTGTAAAACTACTGGAAGAAGTTTGCATTAGAAGTAAAAAATAAAAGGCTGCATTAGGAATAAACAGAACTGACAAAAGTTAAACTTACACACAAACATAAAAGCTACCTATTCTTTTCAAACATTTCATGGAACAATTTTAGCTTATATTTTGTTTCTCAGGAGATTTTTTTTGTGCGTTGTACTGGCATTTCATAGTTTTCTTCCCTCAAACATGCAACTTCTAATGTTTCTTTTTAATATTTTTTACTTATATCCTTTTCTGCAGAGGTATCTTTAAACACATTATCACTGTTTGACAAAACCAGTATAACTAATATGTCCTATTTTTGACAGATGTAAAAAGAAATTTGAGAAAACAGTACTAATTTTGGAAATATTTGCTCAATTTCTTAACATTCAGGGTATGAGGAAAATTGAAGAAGTCTGTTTCAGACTCAAGTATTTGCTTTTCTTTTCCAATCAAGCCTTCCTCTGCCAGCCTTCCTTGATCGTTTGACACAGTTCAAAATTTGAAATGGTGAAATGACACAAAGAAGCAAACTGCTGCATATCAGGAATAGTTTATGAGGGTACTTATAGGGGCTAATGTAGTTTGGATGTAAAAAAAGTTGCATAGATTTAAGTTAGAAATGTTATAGTTTTCTTAGAAAACATGGCAAAATTTTTCTTTTATCACTTTCTACTGCTTTTAATCAGCTCAAATTCATGCTCATTGATATGACACTACTAAAACTAGGCACCCAAGTGTGATTGCTTTGTGAGCATAACTAGCTGGCAGCACCCCTGGTTGGGAAAGAAAGAGTAAGAACAGGAAATTTTGAAAGAAATTAATTTGAAATTAGGCCAAGGGCCTATCATATTGGAAAAACCACAACATGTTTATACAATTATGCCATGTTTCCTCAGAGTATTTTTCATACCATTAATATAAGGATATGATAAAGCATGAATATAATGGTAAGGTTTATAAACTATCTAGAAATGTTTAAATCATAGATTAGTTTGGTTTGGAACTCAGCAAACAGAATGAGTAGTTTTCATTTAAGTTGAGGCTCACTTGGACTCAGCTGCCAGTGAACTGTTCTGTTTTGGTTCTAACAAAAAGGAGTTTTTTAAGTGCTTGGGAGAGACAAACTAGTTTTGACCAATTAATGACATGGATTTTGGTTTACTGATCTAAGAAGGGAATGTGATGAATAGCATGAAAAGTAGATGAGGGAAAACAATTTTGGAGGCGAAATGAGACTTAGGAAGTGGATAATCAGTTTTCCATGAAAATAATGTTTTAAAATGAGTGATAATCCAAACTCTGATAGGGTAATTTAGGGGAGTTGTAGCTTCATTGAAAGGAATCTCTCCATCTTTTCTCTTACTAGTAAGAGAAAAGAAAGATGTTGTCAGAGAACTACTGATATGCCTCTACAACTACTTTCTGAACAGGTAAGTGGGTAGCGAGGTCCCATCACTCTGTATCTATAATTTGCACTGTTTTTCCTCATATTCATAATTCTTATTTGTAAATGTTGTATTCCTTCTGCAAATCCTTGCCAAATCATTCAGCAGCTCTGGGAGAAGATTTAATAGCTGCTTAGGTCAGCTTTTGGTTTTTTATCTTCAGTACTCTTTAGCTTCAGAAAATTCTGTGGTGTTATTCACATTCTCAGATTCCTGCAGTAAACTTAATTTATTTTCATCCTTTGTTTCAGACATTTAATCTGCAGATTTTCTCTCCTATGCCATGACATATTAGTCTCTTAAGATTGTTCAGACAAAAATCTTGACAAGAGCCTTTAGGGTTCCCTAAATGGCACAATTTTGCATATTTTTAGATCTGAGAGTATAATCCAGTCCAGTAGCACCATGATTCTTGTTCAGATGAAACTCAGGTAAGTAAACAAAAAAGCACCCCGACTCTTCTTGGAAACCTGTGTAACTATTGTCCTGTTTCCTCTCCCTAACCCCTATTTTGGAATTGAATGAGTGTATGGGAAATGAATTGAACTGTGCTTTGGTCCAATGTTTGGCTGCAAGGACTGGGGAGCACAGAGAGATCCTGAGGCATACTGTGGCACATGCAGACCTTGCAGATTACATGGGTATCAATTTCATTGTCTTTATCTAGATTCTTGTTAAATGCTTGCAATCAAATCAAACCACAACAAAACACTGTTCAAGGCAAAAGAAAAGAAAGAACAGAGACAATAAATCATCAGAGAGAATTTAACAACTGAGAGTACAATTGAGACCCTCCCCAGTACCCGACAGACATGGTCACCTGTGTTGCTGAAAACGACACAGACAAGAAAACCCCAACATATCGAACCAAAATAAACCATTTTTTTCGCCATGGTTTAAGAGCCAGTAGCAAAAAAGTGCACTTATGGTAGTAATGCTAAAAGAGGAAGATTACCTCACGGTCATTTAGAAGTCTCTCCAAATCTGCTGCCATTTGATTCTTGACACGCAGCAAATCTGTCTTTTCTTTATTTAAAAGACTGGTAAAAAGAGGATAGGAAATGCAATAATAGCAACAGATAATCTCTTTTAATCTTGTGTTCTGGCTGAAACATGCATTTTCTAAAGCTAAATACTGGCAACAAGAAAAATCTGCTCAAGTAATTGTATCAAATGATCCTTCTGTATATTCAAGCACTGAAATTTTTATAAATGGGCCCAAATGTACACACAACATCTTATTTTAGTCAAACAGAAAAACTGTTCAAAGCCTTCATAAAATACCTTTTTTTTTCTCTGAAGAGTAATTTAAATTATTAGAATCTTCTATTATAATTTCTTAGTTTCTTCTAGGCAAAATGAAATTATTTTATAAGCAAAGAAAGTCTCCTTATACCTACACTTCTGTATCAAAATGTGGATTTCTCTGTTGTATTAGTCACTAGCAGCAGAACACTGTATGAACTCTTCATACTACTGTATTTAGAATTCTGAAAATAGCAAATACAAGGAAGAAAAACATACAGCTCTTCTCCCTTTAGCTGTACAGTTTCTGCAAAAAGTGTAAATGTATTTTTGTTATTTTTAATATTTTTATTCCAGGATAATGTATGGGATCAAGTTTGTCCTATGAACCAAGTATGAAAACTGATTTAGCATGAAGGCATACCTTTATAGCAGAATGTAAAGTTTAACTTTAATCATTCTTTGTGTTCATAGTTATAGCACATGAACATTTGAAATGTTTAGCATAGACATTGTGATTCCAGGTAGCAGTTCTATAATAATTAAATGTATTTTCCTATTTAGCCCCAGTATCAGTTTCTAACATTAAATTTTAGACTAGTGCATGCATAATACCAGCATATAATCTATTTTGTTAAAACAGCCACAGAGATTTTCTTGGAAGACATATTATATATGCCATTAACATGACTTAACCAAATACGTTGTACAATATAAACTGTAACATAAATCAAGAACTATGAAAAATGTAGTTCTGCATATGGAATGCAAATATGTAATATTGCAAACAGGTCAGGAGTTCAAAAGCAAATATATTAAAATTTTATAAATGGAGCAATTACATATGTTGCAAACACAAATTATTTAATATTTCCATTATTTGATCCAGAAATGCTCAACTAAATAAATCAATCTTTAATCGGCCGTGTATCATCCGCTCATTTCAAATAAGCAACATCATCCTTTGCCCCAGAGATTTTCTGGCAGTTCCTTACAAGCTCTGTATTGTAAATTACGACTGTCAATTCCTTCTAGGCATTCATTAATTCTCAGAAAAAAATGTATCCTTTTGCCAAATTGCTCAGTTGTTTCAACTATTTAAAAGTAATAACATTTTAAAAAACTATAAAAATATTTTGATATTTTCACGAGTTTTATTTTCTGTCACATTTTTAATCATGATGAAATTGCTGTACCTTCTTTTTCTTGGGTTCATGTGCTGTAACTTCCACGTCACTTTTTCTTGGATTTCTGTATTTCTAAGAACATAAACTAATCCTTCTAGAGGCTCACAAACTTATCAGAGAAGCAATAATACAAGCTTCTCTATGACTTAAGTAGTGTACTGAATAAGCATAAGCATCAGTGTTCATAACTGAACCAGAAGTTCATGTTTGAGGTTCAGTTTCATCTACAGAACAGAACCTATTCTACTTATACTGCTTATACCTTCTGAAATAATATGACATAAGTGATCTATGTAGAGCAGTTCTAATTTTCTTTGTTTATAGTAAAATGTAGGACATAGACTACTACATCATTCAGTAGCACTTGATGTGTTTTCTGTCATACACATTGATATAGAATTACCAAAGCATGTGCAGACTTTGAATTTCGTAGTTTTGCAATACTTGTGCTTTTCCATCATTGCAGATAGAAGGGAATAATTCATGTGCTCATGAAAGAATACTGCAAGAGGCATACACACATTTAACAGAGTGAGAAAGCAGTTACCAGACAGAATGATAATACATGACAAGGTTAAACAGAAATACATTCAAAAGTTGCATCTTGGAAAAAAGACTGACCATTTCAGTCCCTGGTTTTGAAATGCTCTAAACCAGCATCTTGGATAGCAGCAAAGAGGTTCTAGCTTTAACCTACCTTACACTCCCAGTGAAGAGTAGTTTAATCTAGTCCAGGTTTAATTGGCAGTGTGACAAATCAGTGAGCAGCTTTACAATTTGTTTTAGCTGACCTAAGTGAGAACTGTTGAAGGATCATCCTTCCCTTGCCACATCCTGGTAACCTACTCTTTCTGTTGGTACTAGACACTTCGTCACCACATAAGAAGGTCCCTTCACTGATCTGGATGGACACTGGCGTCTTTTTAAGGTTATCTTTCACATGGATCACCAAAATAACTTGATTTGCCATGTACAGTGGAGACCTACAGCTGAAGGCAAGGATGAGCTGCTCCATTTGGTGATGGAGTGCCTCAAGTGTCTTGCTATGATTCTGAAATCACCATCTCTGAGTCTAGGCAAACCAGCTTCTAACACTAGAGCTCAAGGGTTGTAATTTTCATCTAAAAAGATGGGACCATGATGTGCTCCACACTGCTGCTCACTGATGGCCTCATTCTGAATGTGGAGAAGGTGCCCATTGTGAGATATCATAAAACTGAAAGTCCAGGTTAGAGAACTAACTGAAAAGCAGTGCAGGTCCTGCTTTTTCTGTGTGCTTTCCAGAAGTAACCAAATTGTCTGGGAGGACATCTAGTTTCATTCCATCATGCTTTTAAAGCCTAGCCAGGTATGAAACCAGGCACCAGGAATGCAGGCTCATCATAAAATACGCTTGTCATATGCATACACATTGCTCATAGCAACCACTGGCTTGTTTTGTCTTGCTTCACTCAGGATCTAAAGCCAAGGTAGCCTGGATATCGTATGTAAGACAATTTTAGGTAACATGATTTTTCTAGAGAATGGATACTAACATTTCCCAGTTTCAGCCTTATAAACTCTTTTCAGTTTGGGCAACTAAACCATTTTTAATGCTTAAGTGTAAATATATTAGTTACTATCCTGTTCAGAAGCTTCTATAATTAGATATTCTGAATAATATGTTTATGCTGGACACACAAAATAAACATGGGTTTATATAGTACTGGGTTTTACTATTACTTCTATTCAGTTTGGAAAAAAAAAGTATGTTTCTTTTTCAGTGAACTGTGTACTCCAGATGCTGTAAGAAATGGATTATGCCATTCTGTTAATTTGCCCTTACAGCATGAAGTTGAATAGTCCAATATTGATTTTATTTTTTGCATTTTATAATCAGATAAAGTATTACCATTGAAAAAACTAAATACAGATAGTATATGTAAAGGTTTTGTACATGTAACTGAATATATAATATAGCCATATAGTGAAGCTATCCCTTGTCTGCAAATTACAGATTAATAGCTCAAAGCAGGCAGTTAATTATTAGTCTAGGTCAAATTTTTTTCTTAAGTCACATAGTTAGGGAGGTATAAGATGTTTTGCAAACAAAGTTCCTTAAAAGAGAGAATACATGACAAATCAGTGATCTCTCATTGTGCAGCTAAATAATCACAGCTCAGATTTTTTAAACAGATTTAGGAGAGTATTGCTTAATGATTTTAATAGTAATGTTCCAGAAGGCTTAAAAACCTATCTATGAAGTGTCCAAATTAAAATTACTTTTTCAAACTGTAAAAAAAAACCCAACCCAAACAACTTTTAAAAAGTTGTATTACAGGTCAGAAAATGTATAAAAAAGGACATATTTCTACAAATTTTGCTTGGAGCATTTCTCTGGTAAGCTGCAGTACTATTGGAATAGATGGTGCACATTTCACAGAATGGTAATGTTCTCATAAAAAGCTCATTGCCCATTCTTTGATGGGAAAAACTCATCTAACAGCTCTATGCCTAGCTTTATGTTTGGATGGCAATTAGGGAACCCAAAATGTTTAGGTAAGGAACATTTCAGTACAAAGCTTCTTAGTGAGCAAAATCCTTATATGGCTTCTGGATTTGCCACACAGTTAAGGCTTTTGAGTACTGCTTTTGCGTAAGTGAACCTCTTTTAAAACCAGCCATTGGTACTGAGAAATTTGAGTAACTGCATTTAAAATAAATATCCTCTCTTTATGAATGAAGTCCTTTTAACATCTCCAGTTATTTATAAACCTAGATGTTTTTAGCAGAAAATTATGTACTAAAACTACAATTACTTCTCTACATACATAAGAATGAAACTCAGAGATTTGTTTTCCCACAGCATGACATAGTTACAAGCATTTCTTTTCAAAAGGAGTGTGATGTTTTCGTTTCTGGCTAAAGAACTGTATGCTAGAGAGATTTCTGTATAGCAGCAAGGAGTCATCCTCACACACAGCACTGCTCTTATTAACCATCACTATTTACTTCTATTAACGAGAGTGCTATGTGGTCTAATATAAATAAGAAATTACTTAACTGAGTATTTTGAGATATGTAGACCACCTATAAATTCATCCTGCAGATGCCGTGTCACTCAAGACCAAGGTTTTGTACCCGAAACATATCTGCAGGTGCATGGCTCAGCTCAGAAGCACACAAAGTGTTCTGCTCCCAGAGCCAAGTTCTGTTTGAGGTCAAGTGCCAGCACAGCCCATGGGCTGCCTGGGAGAATCCTAAAGGGATGGGAATGAGAGTGGGAGTGAACACTGTATGTGGGCAGCACCTGACAGAGCCTCCATTACCCTAAACAACCTCTCCTTCTCCTTGAGTGGTAATATCTTTGTGCCTTCACACTTGAACCTCAGCAGTGGTGTCAGCACACCTTTAATAACCTGGCGGTGGGTCCCTAAGTTGTTCATGCAAATCCCAGCAACGGCAGCAGCCCAGCTAAGCATTTACACCAACCGCAACAGCTCTTGCAGCTCTTATGAAGGTATGGCCAAAGACCCCTATGTTCAGAACGGACACACTTCTCAGCAAACCAACAAAGTATCTCTAGGCCTGCTGGATATACTACTTTTATTCTGTCTGATAAGTGTTCTGATTGTTTCTTTCCTTTCAGTGAGAAGCTGAATGGGGCTTTGAGCAAACTGATCTAGTGGAAGACATCCTTACCCATGGCAGGAAGGTAGAACTACATGATCTTTAATGGTTCCTTCCAATCCAAACCATTCTGTGATTCAGTCTGACAGCTACTGACACAGGCAACCTTGAGCACCACTTGAACAGTCCTTCTAAGTGAGGAAGATATTTTGATATGAAGGCTCTGAAAGACAGCCTTAGCTCTACAGGTGTGACATTTAAGGATGAAGGCAGGTAAGCTGCTCTAGTTGACGTGAACTTTGAAGACCATGCTGGAAGGAGACTTAGATGGGTCTGCAGGACTTGTCAAAAATATTATATCAAAATGATCTGCCTGAATCTTTCCCATTCCTCTTGCAGAAATAATTGCTGTCAGAAATGACACTTTAATAGAATTAAGAGTGTAGAGAATCTTGAACACATCTGTTGCCTGTTAAGGGACCATTATATAAGTGAATTTAGGCCGTTTTGTAAAAAATTTATAAAGATATGGCCCGAGAACATCCAAAATGAGATTTCTGTCATAGATAGCCTTCCTCGTGCTTGTCTTCTTCTTGCGCTGATTCAACAACATCTGCTGTTGAACAACATTCTGTTTCACCACAGAATCAAACTCATATGCAGTACAACCAACAAACTTCTCAATAGACATGGAAATACAAAGTGCTCCAGGTTGCTGCAAAACATTTATAGATTGCAAGAAAGTACTGACTCATCATCCTGGGAAATCTGCTGGAACCTAATCACCCCAGGAGTATGTTCTAAAAAGACTATTGGTCATGATCACTGTGTATAGGAGGCAATTATGGATTAAGACTAAAAAAGTAAATTCACTTGCAAATAAGTCCTTGCTGATCCCTCCACACTCAAGTTAAGCGGGAAGTGATAGAGAGCATTGGCACTGATGATACAGATGTGCCTGTTCTGCTGGGGGAATCCATGATTTACAGAATGCTCTCTTTTGATGAGCAGATGAGATAAAAACACAACACGAAAAGAACACCCCTCCACCATTGAATCTGCACACTAAATAAAAAGGAAGGAAAATTATGATCAAGCATGAAGCAGCTGTAAGGATAAATTAAGTCTTGATTCTCAGGGTGCAGGCATTATCAACACTATATTAATTTCTTTCCAATCTGGTACTCAAATATGAGATTAAAAAAAATGCATCCAAAAAATCACTAGTATTTTTGAAGGTCCGTCTGAAAACAAGAATTCAAGCACTATTTTTCCTTTAGCTGGTTCTTGTGAAATTGCTCTTTAGAAATAAAACTAATGCATTATTGTACTTAAAATTTTAAAAAATAATGTACCTTTGTAACTGTAGCACAAATTAAAGTTTAGAGGCTCAGTTTAGAGGCTGCTGCAGAGTTGCAATATTGTTAACTAACAATCATAGGTTATGGTTGAAAGAACAATTTCATTTTGAAATGGTTTTACAAATATTAAAATTTTCCTTCAGCTCTGAGATACAGAGAGACCAGGCTTCATAAACCATGTTTAGTGTTTTCATTAATACTTTTCTAATAGTACTAACATTATCTGCAGAATTTAAGGCTCTCCTTGAGGAGCATTAATTCTCTGAATTCATCCTCTCAAAAATATTCCATGCACAAACCATCAAAATGCTGTTTAATAAACTAAGAGGGATAGGAATAGTGGGCTAAATCTTTTGATCCAGCAGAGCTTCACTTGGCATATATTTGGTAGGGATTATCATTAATTTACTTAAATCCCATTCTGATTCAGTTCTGGAATAGCTGAGAGTAATCTGAAATTACCTAAGGGATATTTTAATTTAAAACTGTCATCAGCAGACTCCAAAAGGTTATCCTCATGATAAAAAAATTCTTGAATGTAATGGTTCTCTGGTTAGAAATCCCTAGCTCTAACCTTCTTCTCACTTATTGGAAGCAAAGGACCAACATTATCAATTTTATCCCAGATTATGATTTCTCATATGTGCCACGGAATAGCAGCTAACAATTTAGGACCTTTGTTTTAAATGTGGAGTTATGAATAGCAAAATTAGGGACTACTAATATGCACCAAAAGCCCTAAGACATTAGGCTGTTCCCAAGAATTTCTCTGGCCTATGAAATTAGGCAAACTTGTGATAGTGGAGTAAAAGCTATTTTCAGTTTACAAGGAATACTAGAAACTACAGGGAAAAAATATTACCAAAATATTTGATATACAAAGTAAATGTTACTTTTTTTTTGCTATATTTTTTTTGTCAGGCCACACTTTCATTTAGAGGAACACAGACTAAAATGGTGAGCACACCCCAGCTCCCCACAGTGGAGTACTGCTGGTATGTTTACCATGAATGCTCACACTGTAGGGCAGATCCATTTTCTTTCTTAACCTGAGGCCCTTTAAGATGAAAAAAAATTCCTTTACAGTTAATGGAGAATAATAGGCATCTCTAGGAAATAACTCACTCCACCCAAAATCTGAATTACTTTTTGGAGATGTCACTTCTTCCATGAACTATTAAGGAAAGTTGACATAAGTCTCTAATTTAGGTACCTTAATTTGTAGGGTAAATTTAAGAAGAATATCTAAGCATACAGATTATTGGCAATGATAAATGAGCCATTTAAATCAAGAAAACCAATGTTTTGACAGATTTTTTGATACTTTTCACAAATGGAAAATAAGACACTGTATATAAAGAACACTGTGATTTTTCATTTTCAGTTTATTTACAAACTTATTGATTCATATATAGATTTGCTTGGATAATAAGCATTTTTAGGTATTCCTCAAGGGATAACAAATACCATCCCAAACCATCAAAACACTCTGAATAGATACATATGTATGACAGTATGTAAGATTAAGTATTAGCTAGGGTGAACTCTGTTTTATTTTAATTGCTTCAGTAGATTAGTGGAAAACCCTGTATTTTTCATGTAATTGCTTCATAACAGAATCACATTAATGTCTCCTAATGGTTACTGTTTGCTTTTCCTAACCAAGACACCACATAAACACCTAATACTTAAAATGCTAACTCTTCTGTAGGGCAGTGGGGCTCGGCTATCAACTTCATTGAAAATCAAGGGACATATTATTTTGTAACAGCTTACCTGGGAATCAGATGTTAGGGAAGTTGCTCAGTGGTTAGAGAGCCCTGACAGATGGATACAGCAGCAAATCAGAGAGTCTCCACAAGAACATATCTAATTTGGATGAAATACCTTTTACTGGTGGATTACTCCATTATATTTTTTCTCTGACTTTTTTCTTGATTTTTACTGTTGTACAATTGGTATGTCATTCTTTCCTTTTACTCTTCTGAACTCTTTACTTCATGAGAGCTCTTCTCAACTCCAAACTCACCTTAAAGCTGTCACAGCTACTTTTCCAAAACTAAAGTACCCTTTTCTGACATTGTGAGAGAAATAACAAGTGCTACAGTTCCAGCACGAGAACTGGAGTTGGTTTCAGTGATGGAGTGTTAACATCTCAACTTTGTGGACAATAGCATAATTTTTTTCTAATGATAAAAATATAAGTGATTTTACCTTCAGTTTAAGAGAAAGTAAAACAAGAATCAGTGATTTTAATTACCTGAAATCTTTTTCAAGTTGTGTAATATGTTCTTTCTGTAGACTTATTTGAGAATCTCTCTGTTGCACAGTTTCAATGAGGTATTTGTATGGCTGTTGTGCTTGGTTCAACAAAGAATTTGCTCTGTCAAGCTGCAAAAAAAAGGTATAACTACCATAAATTTTTTAACTTATAAAGCACAATTACTTGATTATTACTGAATCATTATTGGATATTATTGGTTTTTGCCAATTGCATATTAATATAAACTCCAAACCTTTTATTCCATACACAAAAAAGGAAACATACCACCTTCAAATTGATTACTAGTACATTATCTTCACACTTTTCTGTTCTAATTGTGTGCTATTTTCACTGCAATCATGGTACCACTCTTTACACTTCCCTAATCTGCATTTTCAGAGGTTTTAATGTAACAGCTTCCATTGATTAAAAAAATAGTAGAGTCAACGCCTCTGTTTACGGTCTTATTGACTTACTGTGGTCTTTTCCTCCCTCTGAAAAGGCTGTATCATAAATACTGCACTTAAGTAGCAGTATTTGAGCCAAGTTCAAACCAAAAGCTGATAAAATCACTTTTGCATCAGCTTTTTATCCATGCTCTAGACTTCATCTAGATGACTGAACAAACTGTCAGTGGAAAGAAAAATAATGGACTACTTAAGCACGCTGTAGTCTACAGGATCTCTGGTTTGTTCTTATATAAAAAAATCAAGAAAGACAATGGCTGGGAGAAAAATCATGTAAAGACAGCAAAGAGAAGTTTTAGAACTTTACACAAAAAAACAATATTGAACTTTGTACTGGATTGTATTGTGATTTAATCTATACAATTATATGGTAAAAGATAAAAAATTTAATGGCAGGATAAACACGAGCTGAAGATGTTCCTGTGGAAAGTTGCAGGAATTTGAACTAAGGTCAGTGATACTGAATCTTTCATCAGTGAAGTAAGTATAAAACTACTGTGGGTAGGAAATGTATTGAAGTGAAACACAGAAAAATTTAAGACAAAGAATAGTGATATGGAAGAATACCAAGCACAACAATGGATTCACCAATTTTCTGATGTCTTCCAAATAAGAACCCAAAAGAATATGTTTTAGTCAAATAGAAATTACTATGATATACCTAAGAATACATAACAAATTATAGTATTGGTTAAAAAATCCCCAAATTTCACTGTTCATGTATCTTTCACTGAAATAATCTATGTGAACATATATATACACATAAAATTTATAAAATTCATGTAATTTAAAAATATGTAGAAATTCAAGTATTTGCACTCTGTGAAGTACTTGGGTGTAGTAATTCTAATTTGTAATTACTGTGGCTTTAAAAATCAAATAGTTAACCACATTCCTGAAATAGTAAGCCTACAAATTGCATATGGTGGCAGCATCTAATAGAAAACCTAGCTGTCCTTTCACTCCTATGAGAAAAATCAAAAGACAATTTAAAGACTTTTTAAAAAATTAGTTTGCCCTAATTGTGGGACATTTCAAGCTGAGGTTTGTTAAATATCTTCAAAAGTGATTTAACAGAAGAGCTGTGTAATAAGTAGTGATGCATTCATTGAACAATTAAGTATCAAACAGAACAAACTAGCTTGGCTGGCTGTTCTTCTGTTCAGAAATCAAAATGTTGTCTGTCTGGCTCACATTCTTGTTTAGCCTGTAAAGTAATCCTCCTTTCAATATTAGTTGCAAAACACAATATAAACTTCTTTGAAAACTTTTATCATGGAGTTTTGGTTAATTATGAGGCCATTTTTTAACATCAAATAGATAAAAAACACTGTTTAGAAAATATTTCATTTTATGAACAGCTGTTCCTCAATGTTTCTACATATTTGAATTTTTGTGTAATAATGATTTACCTCTTGTGAAATCTGTGTTACTTGTTCCTTCTGATGTTCCAGATCTTTCACAAGCAACGAGTTTTGCTTTTCTAGCTGCAGTAATCTTCTTGCCAAGTGAACACTGTGCCAGTAAAAAGCAAGCTCAACTTGAATTTTTTCCAAAATAGGCAAAAGAAATTCTAACATTTATACTTCAGGACTTGATTGCCTTAATTTTTCACCAATGCTTAAATATTAACATATATAAACTACATAGTTAAACATGTTGCATGGTCAAAGTTAGAAGAACAGTGAAAATATTACAAAATGTAACAGCACTAAAATAACATTCCCACAGTTATGCTATTGTAATATTTTATGCATAGTAATTACTTATACAATTTGTTCAATACTACACAACCATAGAAATACTGTCAAAATCCTTCATCTAATTATGATTATGATTATGATTATTTACTTTTTAGCAACTTTACAGACTCACTTTAATTCTAACTTAAATAATTGTTTAAAGATGCTCATTAATATGTTTTGCAGCAAAACACTGAAAATTTAGTATTTTATCACTTTCAGAGGAGAAGCAAAATTGTTTTGTCTGACATTTAATATGCTAAATAATTTAATGTTATTGCCAATTTTGTTTTAAATAAACTCTTATGTGGAGTCACAGATTAACTTTGAAGAGAAAGGATTATTGAGCTATTTAAACAACCGAGTTAAAAAATTAGATCCTCAACCTCTTGCAAGCTTCATGTCCAGGATCAAAAAGTTTATTATATATTCAAGAGCACAGGTCCATGAGCAGCAAAGGGAAGATTCAATATGCACTGGAGAGCCTACTAGCAGACATCTAACCTAGTCTTCCAAACTCTTATGAATCACAGAATGGGCAAGGTTGGAAGGGACCAACAGTTGACAGTGGTCAACTGGTCCAACCTCCAGAGCACATGGTGGAGGACTGCATCCAGGTGGTTCTTGAGTAACTCCACAACCAGTTCCTGACTATGATACAGAATCTATGAGAGGGTAGAGTGGTCTAAAGAAGACTGACTGACTTGAAGCTCAGGCTTAAGTGTGCATAAATCTAGATGAGTGTACGAAGTTTATCTGAAAATTTGACCAGTCATAACCTCCATCTCTTCCTCAGTAAAATGGAATAGACTTTTGGATTTGGCAGAAGTCTTAATAATCTTCATCTGTGTTATAAACATACTCTTTCATGCACTAATCTCATCTAGTACAAAAGACAAAGGAACCAGTTCTTTGACTAGTAGCTATTAGAGTGCAAGTGAAAACTTGGATACCCTCCCATGGCAAATTTAGGAATGCAGCCCATTGTAATTTTCCCGGTTTCAACTACTCAGCGAACTTCACCTGAATTTGCAAATATTTAAGGATAACACAAGTACACCTTTCAAGCATACTTTTCAGTATTTTTTTTGACCAGTTTGAACTGAAAACAAAGAGACAAAGGGACTGACGTGCAAAGAATCTTATGCTGGAGACATTTGATTCCAACTACACTAGAAAATTATGCAGTGCTCAAGAATGTGATAATTCCTTGTTAGCAAACCACCAAAGTCATCCTGGTAGTGTTCTGCATTCTCCCATTAACACCTCCCAAGCAGTTCCTAGGCATAGCTGAGAAGTCAGCATGGGCAAGAAAATCATAGCCAATATGTTGTTCACATGTAGTTTAACCTACACAGAGAATTGTTTTATGGCAACGGGCCATTTGGTCTTGATGCTTCAGAGCATTCCCAGGCATGCTTAATTTAGTACTATGGGGGCACAATGTCTACATCTGAAGTAATGAAGGAGTTGTTTCTGGCAAGTGGCCAAAGAGGTATAGACCCCATACTGCTTGAAAAGGTCCGTTTTGTACAAACTTTCAGAGACTGAAGTGCATGATGTGAACTTAAAGGAGCTCTTCATTTAGGATCCCTTATGTCTGGGATTAAAGAGCAGGTAGTGGACTCCAGAAAGAAGATCACATTTGTAATAGATTGTCTTTCCTTAAGCAATCCTAGAGAGTAGAAAATTTATTTGTGTTTCTTTAATGGCACTAAATAGAGGATGGTGTCAGAGTCTTTGCTTTTAAAAACTTTGGCAACCAAAGGCATCACACACATTATCTGCCTGGCAGTTTTCCTTGAATCAAAAACAGCAGGTAAACCATACACAGTCTTTTATGGCTTTTTAAATCTTTTTAATTCTAAAAGATAAAGAAACTCTATGAAGTTTCCAACACTATTATGAAGGATTAAGTCAGTTTATTAGTCAATGCCTTTTGGAACAAAAGTGGAGTATATGAGTCATTCTAATAGAGCCACTTCTAAGCCTAGAAAGCATCTTCCAAGCATATCTGAAATCCTGGCCTGATCATCAGATTCAGCATTCAAAGGAAATTCAACAGAGTTTTCATACATGTAAATAATCTAAACTGAAACTAGTAAGGTGAGGAAAAAGAAGGATCGAAGTGGAAACTCAGAAAAGTGCCCAAACTGTTGACAAAAGAGGAATAAACTGAAGCTTTAGGAAATGGTGCTATAGAGCTCTCAACAGTTTTCTAAACCAGATGCGCAACAGGATTATGGAGGTTTTTTGCACACTCCTCACCTTCCAGGGATGGTGACTCCACCACCTCCCTGGGCAGCCTATTCCAATGCTTGACAATCACTTCTGTGAAGAAGTTGTCCAACCTGAACCTCCCCTGGCAAACCTGAGGTCATTTCCTTTTACCTCCTTGTTAGTTGTGTGGGAGAAGTGAGTCATAGCCTCTACACACAGGCTCACAATGAGCCATTCAAATGTCACTATTATTTCTTAAAGACAATGCATAATATAAATTTATTAGTTCAAAATGACTATGATCAAGAGGTATGTTTTTCACCTATGCATCATTTTAGTCTATTGATCAAATTTTCAAATTGGCCAAACCAGAGTAAACTAAAAAAAATGCAAGTGGAATAAGATCCTATATTAGTGAAGATAAAATAGTGATGCTCTGAACCATTGTCCTTCTTAATATCCTGACAGATATGTTTTTCTTACTATTAAATACAATGATTTTTAGGGTATTAATAATGCATATCCTATTATATAACTGTAAACAATGTAATTAATCTGTTTTTACAGCTGCTTAATTTCATACAATTATAATTAATCTTTTTAAAAGTCAATGAGAAGAGATTTTAAAATGACCTAGAAAAATATTCTCATTCATATGCATCAACCATATTAACAGGTCCTAGTCCTCAATCTATTCCTGTACACTTAAGTCATTAAAAAACCTCTTCATGTTAATCAAACTGGCTGGATTCTAATACAAAACATAATGCATGTAATCTTCATTTAGTTTATCTTGAACAAGTGAATTAATGAAGTACTCTTTTTTTACCTTTGCTTTAGTCGTCTTTTGGCTGTTGTAGGAACATTAGCACCGTATCCATATGAGAAGAGAACCCTTTCAGCTTCAGCTTCATCTTCCACTGCAAAAAATGCAGAAAGGTGCTGTTGAAGAACAGTGCTAGAACTTTTAAACTTCTAAGCAATTCTATTTACAACTCAACATGAAAAAACATTTTTCTAGAAGCTAAATTTTCAGTTGGTACAACCTTCTGGGCTTGAGTGGAACAGTTTTTTTCACCATTAGCATTAAATTTAGTGCCACATTTTAGTTACTTACAACACTTTTTATTTTTATGATTAACGTAAGACTTACGCAATACAAAAGTAAAGGAAAATAGTTCAGTCGCCTTGAATATTCACACTGTTGGTATGGTCACAAAATACATACTACTTGTATAAGTTTAGTTCAGCAGTAGAAGGTTAGGTTGCTTAAGTTTTTAATCTAAATAATTAATTTTCAGTGCATACATGAGAAGGTAGAGGAAGATAAAATTTGGGAGTGTTTAAGGTGACAGGACATAACCAAGTCCATGGGACCAGAAGGGACACATCTGATGTTGCAAAGGGAGCTGATGTCACAATGAAGCTGCTCACTATGGTTTTTGAAAGGCTGTGGTGATCAGAAATTTCACCACACTTGATGAAAACAAATGTCATCCATTTCTTCAGAGAAGGGCAGAAAAGACATTCTTAAGTACATGCAAAATAGAAATATTGAAAATAATCTCTGCTTTCATAGGTGATTGATTTCTGAAAACACATTTCTAAGGGCTTTAAACAGATTATAATTGCTCTGAAAGGAAGTCCTAATAGCAGCAAGATTAAAATCTCTATGTTCATATTTCAAGTTCTGGAATTCAGGTTTCCACTCTCCTGTAAGACGAAGTGGGCCAGGAAAAAAAAAAAAAGAGTAAGTGTATGCATGAAATAGAAAGAAATAGAAAGGGGCAGAGAGAGGGGGACAGAGAGGAGGGGTAAAGGGGGACAACGAGAAAACTGGGAGCGGCAGGGGTGTGAGAGAAGGAGGGAGAACAAGTAAACACCAGCCCAGGCACCACACAAAAGCTTTGATGAATCAAATAGTTGGGAACAGGAGAAACAAATGTAGGAAATTATGTGAGTCCTATCTGACTCATCTTTCTTAATGCTCAAGTGCCTCAAAATCAGAAATACCTACATTTCTCAACAACTTGCAAAATGCTGTAACTTCTGTTCTCACTTGTCTAATACCCTTGTAATGCTATTTTAAACAAGGATTCTTAAAACACATTTAGAAAGAGAAAAGTCTCTAGAGGAGCACCTGTGGTAAGTCACATATCTAGTTATATTAAAAACAATACAGAAACTTCAGTAAGTATGACAGAAAAATTTTACTAATGTGGCACTACAAAGACACCAGCACTTCAGAGCTGTCTTAAATATGACAGGGAAGTCTTCAGTGCTGTAAACACCTCTGGTTCAGAAAAACATAAAGAATAATTTAACCTGCCTTTGTTAATACCCTTATTTTTGGTTACATACTCAGTGTCGAATGTCTCAGAAAAACATCAGTCCCTGTCCTGTAAATTGAGATCTGTCTCTAGTGTCCAGTAAATGTCATATCAGGAAGACAAACACAAAAGAAATTGGAAATGTTGTAGGTATCAAAATAATATTCTGTATCAGTGTGTACTTCTCTTCTTTTAGAACATTCCAGGCTCTTCACCTGACTTTGTGGTGTAATATATACATTTTATAAGCTAGGGGACACTTCTTAATGACAGTTTCTTAGGCTACTCAGCAAGGATGTGCCATTGTGAGGATATAGATAGGTTCAATCCTTTTCTTAGAAAGATACTAAGCAATGAAAACAAGAAAAATCAAACTAGTCTACAACAAAAATACCCTAATGTGAAGACTGTACCCTGAAAAGGAAGAATAGACAAATGCCAAGGAAATTTACTACTGTTATTCATCTGGAAACCTCTTAGGCACTGTAAGAAGTGGCTATATAAATTCTTGATAGCTTCCTGAATAGGCTGTTTCATGTCATTTCAATATTAATAAAGTGAGGCATAACGATCAGGGAGTAACAGTAAAAATTCAGTGATCTCTTCCACATGTGTATTTTCCAAAGGGAAAAAAAAGTGCATATATATATATATATATATATATATATATATAAATAAATTTATGTATAATTTATATATTATATGACAAAAGCCATCTCATATGTGTAAATAAATACACAGTTTATTAAAAGTCCAGAGAACCCAACCCTCACTGGCATCCCCAAATACTGTAAAACAGCAGAGGCTTCATGACTCAGGATGAAGAAAAAAAGCATTATATGCTATTTAAATATAAAGAGGTGACCACAGGAATGAAGCTTAATCCTTATTATCATTAAAGTCTGTAGAAAACTCTAATTGTCTTCCACACAATACTTCAGTCTAAATTATGTTCCAAGAAAGATGGACTGAAGTATTTCCATAACACACTCAATTTGAAAAATAGTTATATTTCCTTTCAGTTATTTTTCTATCTTTACCTCTTTATGACATATAACTATCAGGGCATAATTTGAGACACAGGAGGAAGTATATCTGTCTTCTCCTTCAAAGTGTTTTTAAAAAAAATACTTTTTTTTCTTCTGTTTTCCCTAAGATACTAGACTTAACTAGTATTAATCTTAACTTCCTATAACGAATACACTGAAATAGCAAGTTCAGTATTAAATAGAAAGTATATTGAAGTAATATTAAGCTATAACTCCTTTTTTTCTCCCAAGAAATCAGAAAATAAGGTCACTATATTTTAAAAGAACAGTTCATTTGGAAACTTCCCCTTCTTTAGCATTCTGCAGCATAGAATGTAAATTGTAATTAAAATAGATATTTAAGAAGAAGTTAAGAATGAGCTGGTAAAAAACTTAACTGCTGTCCCAAGATGCATAAGAAAATGTAAACCAGTGTAAACAAAAACTAGTGTTCTGAACTCTACTTTCTCCTTGGAGAAAATGAAGGTAAGGTCCAAAAATTCTGTGTTAATACATAAATACTCCTTAGGCAAGTATGTGTGTGTGTATATATATATATATACACTTCAAAAAATGTATTACTGACTAAAACAGAAGCGTGTATACAGCAAACATGCTTATGGTCAGACTGGAACCTTTGGGTACTCAGGCCATTCTAAGTACAGGCTGCAGTGCAAGAAATTTATAAAGCATGTGCAGTCTGGTTACTAACATCACTGCATCTTGGTAATGCACACTTTGCTAGACACTACTGTTTATATATAAACCTTATGCAATAGTTTTCTATACTTTATAAATTGTGGCTATTTTTTGATGGAGGAAAGAAGGAGAAAAGGAGAAGATGACAGTTGAATTTGTCTGAAATTTTAGAATATCCTACTCTGTCTACACACTGGATCGAAGACTTCAAGATTAGAGTCAGAGTTTCAAATTAGAAATTAATTGCTTTGTGGATTGATTTAGGCTGAGAACCAAATGAATAGAGATTTTACACAAATTTTGCTGTGTTTGGGAACATTTTAATTTTTGCAAATGAGAGACAAAAATTTTCAAGAGTAATCAGGTATGAATTTAATCCATGGTTTAGTACTTGGAACAGACTGAGCTGCCACAAGCAACTACTTAATGTCTAATTATTATTAATTCAACAGAAGGAAGAGGTTTTTTCCTCCTTCCAATTAGTTAAAAAATTCACATTAATCACCGTACTGAAATATAAAACCTGTATTTGCCTGTCAACAAAGAGAGCTTCCTGACATTTAAAATGTACTAAAATAACAGAAGAATCCTAAAGAGTATATCTAATTATAATGGATAATTAGAATAAGGAAAAAAGAAATGACTGAATACTGACATGATTTTCAATAAGCACAAACTTAGACATATGGATGCTTGATACATATTTACAGGTACACTTAGAAACCTGCCATTAATATTTTCTATCAAAATAATTACTGCCTTTTACTTGTCAGGCATAATGAAGAAGAATGACAGGCACTGTAATACTTTCCAAGTAATGAGAAAAAAGATATCATAATGCCAGAAACACCTACAGATAAAACAACTTGTGACAGAACTTACTTTCTGCTGTCTGTAGTATTATCTCATCAAGCTCTTTTTCAAGTTTTTCATAAGTATCTAGTCTTGCTTGAAACTCAGAATTCTGTGTTTGAAGCTCAATAATGCGAGTTTCACTAGAAGACTGAAGACTATAAAATTCCTTTGTAAGCACCTGTGAGAATGAATAATGGAAAGATCAGAGATTCAGCATTACAGTGATTTTTGAAAGAGGCAAAATATAATACATGTAAAATGTGTACCGGTATGATATTAAATATTTGATATAAGTTTTGCACAGCAAAGATTAAAATACTTTAAAAAGCAGTTATTCTTTCAATAATATTATCTTGCAAAGATTAAACTCTCAGATCTTAGGCCTACCTGCTGAGGCCTTATTAATTCTAAGAAGCTGTCTGAAAAAGCTACAAGAATTTTAAAGGAAACTTAGGAAGAGCCAGGTAACAACTAAAAAAATCTACACACAGCAGTCAAAATAGCATAAATGCAATAAGTTTTGTTGCTTTAATTGAATTCTGATTTCAGTCATCAATTTATGAAGATTCCTTTGCAGAATACAAATACAAAAATTGCCATTAAAGCTATACCAGTTTTATTACTTACTTATTAATAAAAACATGCTATCAACATTCAAGACTTATGTAAATACTTAATCCACTAAGCTTAAACAAAAAACTCTCATATTCAAAACTAAAACCTATAAAGGCCTGTGTAATATTTCAAATTTGATAAAGTGCTTGATGATAGGAAACAACATTGACTAAATAAATACACACCAAACTGGAATAAGAAAATCCTTGGTACGTAAAGTAGCAATCTACATACTTTGCAGAAAAAATCCCACCAAAATAGGTAAAGTAATAACCAAGCGGTACTGCTGTTAAATTTCATACTAACTTCCTAAGTAAAAATCATAAACATTCAGAATTACAAGTGAATATAGACTTGGAGATACAGAAATATATGCACAGTGTGCAGAGCAGTAATACTAGAGTCACTGTCAAAACCACAAAAGAATTCACAATGCTTAGAGAAACAAGCCACTTGAATATAAAAAGTTCAGTCTAGTGTCACAGGAGAAATAAATGTATACGTTAAAACTGGGCAACATCTAAACCATCTGTTTCTTAGTTTAGCACGAGAAACTACTCTATGCCCTAAATAAAAGCAAGAGTTAGTCCAGAAAGTTGTGGCTTAGCCACAAGATACCAGTGCCTACACTATTAATAAAGACTTTCCCTACCTGTAATGGTAGGGAAAAAACCTTAGTACATTAATGTTATATTTAAGAAAGAAAATTAAAAAACCCCAATAATTCAGTCAGAAGCAACAAAAATAAAAGCTTCAGACATCAAATATTGAAATTCTGTAAGAATATTTCTTAATGAAAGAGTACTTAAGTGCATATTTCTTAATGAAAGAATTTAAGTGTCTCTCTAAAGAGAAAAACAAGTGCCAAAAGTGTTAGTAGAATTGAATGCCAAATATTTGAGTTGTCAGATCAAAAAATTTCCACAAAGAAAATGAAAATATAACTCAAACTGAACTACATTCTCCCAAGTACTACTCTCAAGTTTAGACATGTCTGTGCAATTAAAAATCTGTTTAGCAACGTCTAAGTTTAGCAAAACAAGCACTCCCAGTGCTTGTGACCACAACTAACCTCATCAGCCAGGATCTGAATGTCCCAATACGGACAAAACAAGAAATTACAGTCTATCTGAAGCTCTCTAATTCTGTTTCCACTCTATAGTTCCTTTTCATACACAACTTAGCCAGGTTCAGCACTAGAAATGTGGGGATCTGAAGACTGGTATCCTTCCCCCAGAAAACAAAGGCTGCCATACATATCACTTCTTCTGTCCTGTCCAGTTTGTATCCTGACATTCGTTTGAAACATACACTACCAATCTCATTTAATCTCACAAATAGGACTCTGTGATATGTTTTTGGGACTAACTTTGGACAGGTGAAGAAATTTTGTTTTAAAGTAAATTTTCTCTGTGGAATACTCACATTTCCAAGATTAAAATAAGTGAACAGAATATGATACATATGTTTTAAAGAGAATAAATTCTAAGCTTGTAGAGATAAACAGGCCCAAGTGGTTAAAGCCCACATAAACAGGTGCATTGGCTGCAGGTGCCCAAGCTGTGTCCCTCAGCCAAGGAAACTGTATTTAATAAAGCACAAAAATGCTACATGGCAGTGAGGAGTGAGGGGAAAAAAGTGAGAGAGCACCATGGTGCTGACACTGAGGTGAGAGAAGGAGGGGAGGAGGTGCTCCAGCTGCCAGAGCAGAGATCCCCTCTGCAGCCCATGGTGAAGCAGGCTACCTGCCTGCAGACCATGAAAGACCACACCAAAGCAGATGTCCACACTGCAGCCCATGGAGGACCCCATGCTGGAGCAGGCGGACATCCCCAGAAGGCACTGCAACCTGTGGAGAGCCCAAATACGAGGGAGAGTTTCTCCTGAAGGAAGCAGCAGGACATGGAGGATCCACACCAGAGCAGGATGAAAAAGTGTGACGAGGAAACACCTCCTGAGAGGAGCTGTCATGGACAGACTTGAACCCCTATTTCCCATTCCTCCCTGCACTGCACTGGAAGGCGGCGGTGAAGAAATGAAGGAGGGAAGTTAAATAAAAGAGAACAGGGCGGAGAAAGATGTTTTACTTTTTGTCTTTGTTTCTCAGCATCCAACCTATGTCAATGGGTATTAAGTGAAATTAGTTTTCCCCAGGTCAAATCTGTTTTGCCCATGATGGTAATTGGCAAGTGCCATCCCTATCTTTATATCGACCCATGCTCTTTATAAGCTTATTTACCCCACCCCCATCCTCTTCAGGAGGAGGAATGAGTGACTGGGTGGGTGTCTACCACCCCACCAAGGTAACCACACTAGGACTTACAAGGTTAGGTCTTTTCAATGCTGTATACACCGTGCTCACCTTGACTTTTTTAGCTGTGAAAAATTTATTCTAAAACTGTTTATCAATAAAAAGTATTTCATTATGTAACAATGCAATTACAGATCCTAGTTGCAAATAATGATACTGAACTCACTGTACTTTTTTTGGTGAAACTGTCTTCTCTCCCTACAATTCTCACACAGACTGACATAAGCAGCTGCATGACACAAGCAGATAAATAAACCTCACATGAATGAGGTACTGTCTTTAACATCTTTCCATGAGAGATTGCTTTGTTTTTTCCTCTCCCCGTAGTCTTGTGTTCCATTAAACTGATCAAACATAGTAAGCTTTGTCATTTGACCCTGCTTCTGTGTCATTTGACCACAACTTGGTGGCTGTGGTCACCACCAACTAATTCAACCATGCCATGTTGTAACTTTTTCTCCAAGCTTTTCCAGTTTACATTCAAATTGAAAACAACTATGTAATGCCCTGTAAAGTGTCTCTTTATATAACATACCTCCAGCTTTCTCTGGTATTTCTCACATTCCATTTGGCACTGTGAAAGATTCTTAGCTGTTTCTTGTTGCATGAGTTGAACATGTTCAGTTTCAAAGGACTTTAACTTACTTTGGTGAAGAAGTTCAGCTACTCTGCTTTCTGTGCCAAGCTGCATTTGTCTATACCTAAAAGAAAAATGAAAAAATAAGCTTTGATTCAAAAATAAGCAAAGTTGGAATATATCCTACTTCTGTTCATCACAGGTATAAATTTAAAAAATTAATACAGTATTTTGAAGACCTTAATAAGTATTAGTATGTAACTACTGTAACCTGTATTTGAAACAGCATTAGGAAAATTCAATATTATAATGACAATACAATTCAATATTATAATGACAATAGGTGGAAAACTCTGTCAATGGCTTTTCTAAATATGTTGTTAATGCAGAATGAAATGACAATGACTTTACAGCATACCTTATTTTCCTTATTTTTAAGGAGTTAGATCAATGTGAATCTCCTTCTTGGTACACAAATGCACTGAAATATTTTCATTGGAGAGACACTAATGAAATTTTGTCCTCCCTCTACACGTGTAACCATGTGTTACATGTAACCATGTGTTACATGTGATAGGGAGAAGTGGCATTAGACATCCATGATATCAGTGGTGCACCCTTTGAGATATATGGGTATCAGCTACATTGCTTTTTCCATATCCAAAGATACACAGAAAAGTCAGACCACAATGGTGTAATTATTTCCACAGTCACTCAGAATCACAGATTCTTCTCAAAAAGCAGAAATGAAGTACAGTTTTTAAAAATATCACTATAAGGTATTTAAAAGGACAAATACTCCTGGAGAAGCTGGCAGCCCATGGCTTGGACAGGAGCACTCTTCGCTGGGTTAGGAATTGGCTGGATGGCCGGGCCCAGAGAGTGGTGGTGAACGGTGCTGCATCCAGCTGGTGGCCAGTCACCAGTGGTGTCTCTCAGGG
>VXBC01003482.1:320616-382675 GCA_013399945.1 Ploceus nigricollis | reverse complement strand
CTATAGTCTAGTTGAGGTGTTAGGGCATAGGTTGGACTTGATGATCTTAGAGGTCTCTTCCCACCTCATTATTCTGTGTGATTCTGTGTGTGAAATAATATTCCACATAGAAGTGGACTTCATCTATTTTATTCATTCATTCTACTTAACAGGCAATCTCAAAAATGAGGCGTAAAAAAGTTTGCTGATAGAATACTATAATACTAGATAGATGAAAATTGAGGTGATGTGGAGAACAGGAGAAAATCTAATGAATCTTCGCATTAAATGACATATGAAATTCAAAAGAGATATATGCAAGGTAAATCACAGGTTTTAAAAATGCTCCTTACCATATACATAAAATGATGAACACCTAGCTGACTGTTTTCATTCATAAGTGAGATCTTGGGATTTATTATACTTGATAAAACCATTAAAACTTTGGTTCAGTTTTAAATAATGGTAAAAACAAACATTTTGGAAATTACTGTGGAAGAAATAAATAATACAGAACTCACTGTGTCACGTTGCAATTCCATGTTGTTGTCTGCATTACTGAATGCTGACAACCATTCTAGTACCTCACCTCACAAGGAACAGAAGTATCAGAGCATCAGAGAAGGGTAGGAAGGGTTACCTCTGGCATGCAGCAACATCATGCACTCCCACAATTAAACTGTGTGGAATAAATCACCTAAGCAAGCTAGGACTCCACAGCTTGGAAAAGAGACGGTATAAAGAAAAGCAAGAAGTAAGGAGCCTGTCACATCATGAGAATGGAGAATGGAGAATGGAGATAGGAATCAACTGTGTATTTCAATAGATGAATGAAAAGACATCTAATGATGCAGAATGAGAACAAATATAAATCGCTTTTCATGCATGAAAGCTGTGGAATTCCTTTTCATAAGATCCTGTGGATGCTAAAAATTAACACCTATTTGAGAGAATACTGAACAACTTGCAGCAAAGAAGTCCTTTGAGAACCATTAGCAAGATGGTACTTCTCACACTGAAGCCACTTCACAACAAATTGAAGGATTGCCAGATAAACCTTTACTCTAACCCAGCATGGCTGTTGTGTTAGCTGTCATCTGTCAAATAACAGTTGCAACACAATTCCACCCTATTTAGCACCTAATCTTTAGGTGGGATGGAGAGTGTTTAACAAAAACAAGAGGATTACTTCAAATATTTTCCCATAGGATTTCAGATGTAGGAATGTTTCTAAGGCACAAAGAGGGAGCAATTTTCACTGGAATTAATTTGAACAGAACAAGCAGGTGTCATTATGATGTCGCTAATAATCACTCTGTAGACATCCATCTATGTGTAAATAGTCCAATGCATGAATAAGATTGTTTCCTCACTGCATGAGCAGAGCTTGGAAGTTCTACATACTGAGCTCATCTAATGTTTTCTTTTAAAAACAATTTTTTTTAATAGCATGACATTCGTTCTCAAACAGAGTTATGGTACTCAAGCTGCTAAATGCCAGTTATCTTTTTGCTTAGGGGTGCTTTTCAAGTGCTGATACTTTCATCACTGTTTCCTGACTGTATGTTCCTGTTTTCATTTTACCACACAAAAAAATTTCAGCACTCTTGAATTCTCCACACTTTGCACATGACTGGCTGCAGACATGACACTAAATCTGTTCTGGTATACACATTGTTTATAATCCTGGGAAGAATGCTTTGTTCCAAAATTAGTTAAGTCTTCATGAAAATACATGTCATTCAGCCAACAATGCAATGAAACACACAAATTTAATTTAATTATTAGTTATATTTATTGACTTCCAACAACAAATTCACACCTTCTACCTCAACACAAAACAAATAGCAATGCCCTCCTGTACACAGCCTCAGACCTTCAACCACTCTTGAGCTTCAATGATCTGTACTGTACTGAGTTGGCACACTGGAAATATGCAAGAACAGAGGCAATCCATACTTCTCTGTACCTACCTTCTATACTTGGTCGAGAAGTCTGTAGTTATCTGATGATTCTACTCAATCAACTGGGTGCTTTCAGAGCATGCTTCTCTACCCAATTATGAGCAGTAACTTCAGAAAGAAATTTTATCATTTGTTTTGGAAATTTGAAGTAGCTTAAATGAGTGTGATCTGTTTTGCACTGGCAAGGTTATGACAAGTCAGTTTTCTTTTAACCTTACTACACTGTTGATCTCACTAGTAACTCCTTCACCATAGCACCATTCAGAG
Organism: Ploceus nigricollis; assembly: GCA_013399945.1. Classification (NCBI taxonomy): domain Eukaryota; kingdom Metazoa; phylum Chordata; class Aves; order Passeriformes; family Ploceidae; genus Ploceus; species Ploceus nigricollis. The sequence goes on along the minus strand of VXBC01003482.1, from coordinate 380,465 downwards.
TTTCTTTGTCATATTTGCTTTTCCTTGGCCAGATAGTATCTCTGCTTTCTTGGCTACTATTTCAGCTCAAGTGTGTGTGCATGTGTGTACAGTCATGTAACACAATGTGCTGAAATACATCCCTTTATCTGCTTAGATGGTCTCTGAGGGAAAACAAAAAAAACCAAAACCACCCTATGCTTTGATAGTACTATTATGGAAAAAAAAAAAAAAACAAACAGTGGAATGCAGGTCTGCAGGATTTTTCTCCGTTGAGAAATTTTAGCAAACTTGATATAATGAAAGAGTAGAGTTTTTAGTCTCACAGAAGAATGAGGGTTGGGAATCACAGAGAAATTACAGACTGAGCCAATGAAAAAATCCCACATGTAAGAATCATCTAGAATGAGGTCTCAATTCCTTTATGTCTCTCTGCCATTAGGTTGACCAGTCAATCATGCCTGAAGTTTGCTAAAACAGTAACATAATGGTTATAAAAAAATTATTTCTACAGTAAAGGAGAAGAGGGAATACTCAGAGAAGGACTTGAACTTTCTTTTGTAAGGTTTGAAAGATTTTTTAAACACAGGAGCTTGTTTTTCAAGTAGTGGATAATGATATAATAACGTGTCCAAATATGCTTACCAGAGAGCAAACAGAAAGATTTAATGGTAAAATCATGTAGTCTGGATACTGAAGAAAATATGGCAACCAAGTTTTTTTTGAATGGAGGAACTATAAACTGTCCATCAGCAAAACCTGAGATGTACAGTGGTACTCCTTAAAAAGGTAATTGAACAATGAAGTACATTAGAAGACAATAAATTTGAAAAATTACCCTTTCAAGAAGTGGCAAATCCTAGTATTAAACTTGCTAATAATAAAGAATGCCAAGCAAGTAAATAAAAATAATGCATCTTACAAAGAAAGTCCTACCAAAATTATACAAAATGAAAACCCAATTTTATAATTTTATAATTTTGTAAACAAGATTCTACCAACCTAAAGCTTTGTGGGATATATTTTAGAAATTATTTTCAAGTTTGAAAATGGAAAAAAACCCCTGTAAATTGTGAAATTACCCTAAGTCCACAGTTGGGTCAGTTCCAGATCTAAGATCTTCAAAGCAATTAGAATATACTCTCATATTTGCACAAATGTCTGTGCTTTGGTTCAGTGCCAAATTTGCAAAGAAACCTAAGACATTTCCTCCCTAACCTGTCCTCTTGCAAACCTCCCACTTCCAGCCCCAACATGTCCCCTAATGTTCCTGACCTTCTCCCTCTCCATCCCAGCACCAGCCCAGACGTCTCTTGAATTCCAATTCTATTTTCAGTACTTATTCCCAGGACATCTGTTCTTCTTCTTATCTATGTTCATAGCCTATCCAGCCTCCATTCCTATCTTATAGCCCTACTCTCTGCATTCTGGATTTCTCTCTACTCCTCTATCACCCTTGTAGTCTGGCATCCTTCCTCAAATCCTACCCATCCATACCTCTTGCAATTTGAGGTTCAAATCCCAGTTTAACTTAATCACCTTTTGCAACTGAGTCTGCCTGTTAAGGCCTCCTCACTTCCAAAGAGCCCCAACCTAAGCATAAAAGTACACAAATGAATTTTCCTTACTGTCCTTTGTGCTAATTGGAGTCACAGAAGGAGTAACAGTGCTGTAGACAGACCTCAATTAAACTCAGTCTGTCACAGACTGCACAAATCCTGTCCATACATGCAGCAAACTGCCAGACTCCAGTTCAAACATGGGTACTCAAAGGATCTTGTTTCCACTGGCTCTCTTTTTCATCCTTGGTACTACAAACTGGTTGCCTTATTTCTGAGCAATCAAAAATATCCCAAGATTTGTGTTCACATGCTACTCATAAATAACTAAAATGTAAGAACTCAGATCTTTAGTTTTCAAATGCTTTCATTGTTCAGCTTTTGCAGCACTCTGATTATGTCTGATTAGTCATGTATCTGGCTGATTTCACAAAATGAAAGTCTGTTTCAATATTTACTAGAAAATAGGTAAGAAATCTGTAATTTCTTATGATTTATTTAAATTTAAAAATACATATTTTATGAAGTTCTTATACCAACTTTATAAGCATTTTCAATTTTATGTAATATTTATTACTTCATTCATGTCTATCAAATACATTAAACTATTTCTAATCTGGTCTAAAATAACAATGCACTTTGTAACACCAAATTTAAATACTTCCAACAACAACAAAAGCTCTGAGTATAATGATTAAACACAAGATGAAGCATGTAATTTACAAACTGTTTAAGCAACAAAAAATCTGTTTGTTGAAAAAATTTTCACTTAAAATTTGTTTTTCCCAAACAATATGCTGAGATTTTTTTTCAGCACAATATTCCTGGTTCAGGTTGTAATTAAAAAAAAATCCAGAAACATATAGCTTAGACACTAAAGGCTAAACTTGATTTAACATTCAAGTTCTTACCAGATGTTACATTTGCTTCATATCAAGTAATTAAACATACAGTACTTTTGCATGTGGTTCAGTAAAATCTGAGAGAGAAAGCTTAGAAGCTTTGTTTAAAGCTGCTTGCTTCAAAGCAGATTTTTGTGTTTTGCAGCATCCTAAGCATTTATTTTGTATCGGCCTCTGATCCTCATTCTGTCAAAAAAAAAACTTCCCCATACTATTTTACAGTTTACAGGAAGTGCTAGTTCCAAACTTCCACACTCAGCAAGATAAACAGTTGTTTTTCACTCCTTGTAACTTTGGGACACCTAAACCCAAAACCCCTTATGCAATAAATAGGAGTTCTTCAGAATGTAGGACCCACGAATCCTTTCTACCCTAACTAGACTAATGCCCAGTGTATACTAGACTACGAGAATGAACAACATGAAAGCCTTAAATGTATCTGCTGAATCATGCTGACTGCCAGGGACAGAAATTCATCTTTGTTTCTCAGTCTCTGGACTACGCAACTGTGCTTTCTTTTCTTTGACTCTGACTCTGTGAAACATAAGATTCTCTCCTGCACCAAGACACAGCTTTAAGACTACTGGGTAGAGACCGCTTCTGCCAAGCCTGTGCTTGGGAGTCATACTTCAGTCATGAGAATTTCCTAATAAAACTTCACTAGGGAGTTTTCTCTCAATCCTGGAGCTCTGACGGGCATCAAATATAGCCTTTCACTTACTGAAAGTGCATTCTTTATTTTGGGCAACTGTAAAAAACAGAAGAGCAGCTCCTGTCATGCCTTTCTTACAAAAAATGAAGCAGGGTGCAATTGCTACTCTGCAATAGTACAGTGCTGCCAATGCATACGTAGTTTGCTCACTTACCTAGACTGTTATTACTTGGTTTAAGTAATCAGCATATTTATTGACTCTTTTGTTATTTGTTTCAATGAAATAAATGCAAAAGATGCTCAAATAACCTAACTGAACTTTACCAGTATACAGACATTTAAGGATGTGACAGCCTCCCTAACAAAAAGAAAGGGCCTGAAGAAACGAGTGAGCATATAATAACAGATGTGATATAATTTCACTGTTTCCTCTTCAAAACCTGTTTCTTAGATACATAAATAGGAGAACAGAGTCACCTCAGTAATTTTTAGGAATCTAATGGTAGTTGCTTTTCTCCTTGCCTATACAAATCTGTCAAGATGCATAACCTTGTGTTCTCATTTATGTTTCTGGTGCTAAAACATATAAAAGCATGAAACACATGGCTGGTCTGAGAATACCTACCAGATCAGGTATTTCAGGAGATGTAGGCACAGAGATATCTAGTTTGGGAATCCAAAAATGGGAATTACCACCTCACAAGATCCCTTGAATGAAGCTTCAAAATAGCCCAAAGACGAAGCCCAAAGAAAGATTAAAGATTCATCTTTTTGAAACAAGAAGGCTATGAAATGACTTCTCTGAAGCCTAGTGAAGAGATACCAGAGGAAATAGTTTCATAACAGACTCCTAAGTTCAGGACAACAATCCAAAAGGGAAACATAGCGAAGCTAAAGGGTGCAGACATCAGCACCTCAAGCCAAAGTAAGTCAGAAGAAGCTGATGAGTTCTATTGTTTCTGGCACAGCCTCAATACGCTGCACAAAGTTATCTTTTGCATCTGTGTGCACTAGCACATAAAATAGCAAAAGTCACAGATCTTGGAAGTGTGAGAAACATGCTGAACTGAGGTGGACAATACATCTGGATGAGCAGCAAAACAAGCATGATTAAATTTCTCATTGCTTAATCAACATATTTGCTCAAACAAATAAATACTTCATTTAAAAAAACCATCACTTTGAAGTGACAGATTGAAAAGGATCCCTGCAATGCAATATGTTTTTGTCTATGGTACATATTTTAATCCAACAGCAAAGAACCCAAAGTACATTTATTAAAATCTCATTAAATCTTTAGTCATATTTTCTATGTATACTTTTCTCTATTTGATTTCTCATGGCATCCCAAACCATTAACTTTATTAAACCAGTATTTTCATTTTCATTTCTTAGTTTACTTCATTCCTTGCAAAAAATGCCATGCTAACAAAGTTGAATTTTGTACTAAATCAACAAAAAGTCAAGGAATAGTATAGAGACTTATCCCCCAATAACGTATATTGATTAATGAGGAAATAATTACTTGAAATTGTAACTGTGAGAGGTTTTGATATGAGAAACATAAAACAGATCTGAATGAAGAAAAGGCCAGCAAGTTTCTTGATATTTAACATTAAGAAATGAAAGCATCAACTTTTAATATTTCTATACACTAAGTTCCAAGTTTGTAGCATACATTTGGAATTTCCTGACTTGGTAATTTTTTTCCGCTGCTCATAATAATTTTTTCAAGATACTATACAATTTTGATAATGATTCCACAATTTACCTCCTTAAACCAAGTATTAGCTTTTCCAGAGATTCTACTACTTTACTATTATAGTACTTGTGTTTCTGGAAAATAATTGTAATAAATTGCTATTGTAGCAGATAAAACAGACTTGAACACATCTGATATTGGAAGCAACAGAAACTGTTCATTACATTATCATTATTGCACTACAAACATTACAAACGTTGTTTTTCAGTGCTCAAGAAAATTAAGAGATTGGAGTTACAGAAAGACTCTGAGTCTGTTGTCTGAATTGTTTTTTCCTCTTGGATAAAACATACAAAAATCTGCTCTTTTAACTCACCCCTCCCGCTAGCCAAAGAGGTTATATTTAATCAAATATACAGTTAAATCAATATAAATACTTTCTGGTATTTCTTGTGATTCCACATGGAGTGATTATTACTCACTAGCCTAAACAGCATTCATTATTTGTGGATGTATATGCTCCTGTTCCTCAGATTAAATAGAAAATTCATTAAGATACTTTTAGATGTATACATGTACTTAACAAAAGATAATTACTGTATGATTTTTAATTCCAATAATGCAAAGAGGGAAAAAGTCAATGTGAAATGATTGACAGAACAGCAGTTACATAAATGACAAGAGCAGTAACTAAATGTCTCTCTCCTTTTAAGAAATAAAATCTAAAGGGCATTACAACTACCAACTACAAGAAGAAGAAAAATGTCTGGAATGCCATATACCTCCTTAAAACAGTCAGAAATAAACATACAAACATTTAAGTTCTTAATTCTGTAAATGTAACTTCTATGAAATCAATAATATAAAAACTAAAATTCTGTTTTACACAATGATAAAAAATGGATGATCAGCAAGGAAAAAATAAGGAAAGGAAGAGCTATGCAGCTTCTTGGAAAAGGACAGGGAGAGAAATGAGAAGGTAAGGACAAATCTTTTGAGGTAGGGCTAACTGGGAGACCATCAGACAAAGCTGGTAACTGCTGTGCCACCAGCGAGACTGCTTACTCCCCCTCCATTTTCCCCACTGACAGCCTAGCAGAATAGGTCAGAAGGTTAGGGTTCAATCTGCCACAATTTAGCAAAGGATTGGTATGTCCTTTATATCACACATAACAGGTTTGATTTCCTGATAAGCAGAGTTCAAGGTACAGGCATATCTTGATATCTTTCAAGGACATGTTCCTAAAAGTGCTACAGTTAGCAATGAGGGACAGCAAACTACCTTTTCTCCTAATAATCAATGTAATGGATGGTCTTGGTGTTTGCAATCACTTATGAAAGGTCAGCATATTGCTGCATAATACTACATTTATTCTTCAGTGAAATTATGCCTTAAAAATAAGATCTCAGTAATACAAATACAAACCAGTTATTAAATAATTGAGGTTGGATGGGATTTCAGGGGGTATCTAGTCCAACCTCCTGTTCAGAGCCAGGTCATCTATGAAATCAGACCAGATTTTTCAAAGTTGTAGCCACTCAGGTCTTGATAACTCAAGGATGGAGACTGCTCACAGTAATGCTTGTAGTGAAAAAGATTTTCTTTAGACCAAGTCAGAATCTTCTGTTTCAACTGACACTCTCTCATCCCTCTTCCATGCCCTGCTGTGAAGGGTCTGGCTCCATCTTCCCAGTAACTTGTCCAGAGGCACTGGGGATACTGCTGTCACAAACCCCAGAGACCAGCCTGAACACAGCCCCCCAGCCCCTCTTCCTGGGGCAAGTGCTCCAGCCCTGACCATTCTGGTGGCTCTCCTCTACATTCACTCCAGTTTATCACTGTGTTACTTGTATTGGATATCCTGAAAGTGGACTTTTCTGGATGCCTTGGTTATTCTCCTTATAATACAGCCCTGGATTTTGTAAGAGTACACTTTTGGTTAATACTGAGTTTGCTGTTTACAAAAAACATTTGTTCCCTTCAAAGACAAGAAGGATGATCCCACACAAGATAATCTGCATTTCCTTATTAGCAAATGAATGCTACATAAAAACTATTAATATTAAAAATCACATACCAAAGACTGCTATGAATGTACTTCCAGCAGTTGTTTTAAACTAAGTATGATACCAGAAAAATACATGGCTTTCCATCTGTTTTTCAGAACTTAAAGGAACTTCCACTAAGCTGCCTGCAGGCCATCAGGCATGCTTCAGTGCAACTGGGCAGCTCAGGGGAGCTTTTGTTAGAAGAGCAAAGGATGGAAAGACACGGTAATGGCAACAGTAGAGATGGGCATCAAAGGATACTAAAATGACTGACAGACAAGCAGTGGGTAGGGGAGCACAACTGGATCTGTCTTCTTTCAAATCTAAGATATGTAAAATGTCTTTTCCCAAGCAGACACAGTAATTGGAACCACATTACCATTAACAGGAAAACAAAGAAGACAGTGTGAAAACCTCTTTTCATAAGCATGACTTAAAAACAAAAGAAGTTCATCAACTGCATTTCAGCTCTAGAGACAACTATCAAATAATAAAGTGTTGTATACTGGCTGGTTTATTACAAGTCCTAAAGTGCAGATATTTCTGTGTGTCATTATCCAGAAATGAAACATATACTAGTTCTAAAAATTATTTTCCTGAACTGTACAAGTCTTTCAAATCAAACAAAGAGTCTTTGTAGGAACAATAAACACATGGACAATGGTATCAGAATATGGAAGACACTTTTACAGCCCAAAACAAAAGGAACAAGCTACAGTCACCTTATCCATGCTTATAAAATCTTGGAGTGGTAAATGAATCCTGAACAGATACATCACCAAACTACTTATGACACCAATGAAACAATCTCATTTCTCTTCATCTGCAAACATGAAAAAGGTCGAGTGAATCTAAGCTTTCTATAAAGCAGCCTATCCCAATAAATTCTTCAGTTATCAAATTATCCTATATTACCTGCTGAGGCATGTGAGAAATGAAAATACTTTAAAAATGCAGTAACTATTGTGAAAAATAATCAGTTAACTCCAAGCTGTCTCCAGTCTTGAGCATATTTGCTTTTACAACATACTTTTCTGTATATTATCAGTCATCTGACAAGTTCAACAAAATTTTTATAGAAAGTCCCAACTTTGCCTTTACAACTTAAGTTATTAATTTGAGAAGAGCAGTATTGTGAAAAGCAGTTGAAAATAAAGAAAACAAAATCCAGGTTTGAAAAGAAGAAAAGGAAGTCAGGATTCATGAAATATTGGAATACTAACAGGCTTTGCAATACAAGTTTCATGCATACATTCTAAGAAGAGTCTTAGATGTGATAGAAGCATCACTTTTCTCCTGAGACACAAAATCAAAAAGCACTGAAATTAATTTATTTTAGTGTGTATCATTCTCAGACTAATCAAATCTTCTGTTTCTCTGCTTCCTCTAATTACGTCCAGTTCTCTTCTCTCTTCCTACGTATCTTTGTCCTAACTTTTCTATTTTCCTCCCATTTGCTCTGTTCTCTCTCACCATTTCAACAATTCCTTCTTTAGCTGAACTATCACAATCCCTGCAATAACCCCACCTAAGAAGTACAATTTTCCTTCTTCTTGTAGAGGATTTGGAAAAAAAAAAGTTTGTTCTTTTGGGTCTTTTCCCCTAATGGGACTTGTGAACAAAGACACTCTTGATCCTCAAGTATTCCCTGTCCTAGCTCAGTTGCATATCAAAGTCAGCATCTTTTTATTGTGGAAGAAAGGGAAAACTCCTACTACTCTGTGTGTCCAGTGCTTTAACATTTCATCTCTGTCATTATCCATTCTTTCTAGGATCCCTAGAATGTGGCTCATCTATCATGCAACTAAGGGAGCAACTGCAGATGCAACTCCTGTACTCACTGAAGAGCAAATGGTAAGTTTCCTCTGACATCTCATATTGTTAACATTAACTCCTTCGATAAAGGAACCCGTTCACTGGACAGTATGTTAAAACCCTTCGTATTCTTATGGTCTACAAGACTTCCACTGAATGGGGACCCAAATACTGACAGAAAAAGTTAATTTCCTTTTAAAATTGGAAGAATGAACTGTTGAACTTCAGTCTGGCCATCCTATTTATCAGTTCTGAATGAATACTTAGGTCATGACTGAAAAACAGTCTAGTTACCACTGCACTTCAGTTAACCTTATTTTGTGTGATCTGCAGTACTTTTGCTTTGTTTATTACAAGAAGGTTTCAGTAGGTGAAGGTGTTTAATATTTTTCCGAAGTAATTTAAACTCTATTCCACTCTGAGCTCCATTCTTAGCATTCCATTCTTCTGCTGTTAGAGTCTGAACCAGGTTAGAACCAGACTTTAGGCTTAAACTGAAACCCCTTCATAGGGTAATACTTTCATTTGCCTTAATTCAAAATGGAGTCAATTTGTCAGAAAACAAGACAATCTGCACACTGTCAGGTGTTCTTGGAGATGCAATGTTTATATGTACATGACACTAAAGCATGCTTGTCTTAGCAATACTAATGGGATATACAGTCTAATACTTTGACTACTGTTATATAAGTGGGCTGGAGTTTGGCCCATATTTTCACTTCCTTCCAATATCAGAATTCCTGGTAATCATAAACAGACATTCAAAGGCAAGCAATAAACAGTGTACACTGCAAATGTGCATATAGAAATCATACTTTAAAGAACAGTTACAGGTAAATTGCTTCAGGACATCCAGAGTGTTAGTTACTCCATATGTACTCCCCACAAAAACACCATGGGTATGGGTTAGGAATCTTCAATAAAAACTGCAGAATTACCATCCTGGAAGCAACATAAAGCATAAGGGTTTCAGGAGTTAAAGCTTGTGATTTGCAGTGCAAATCTCAGGGGTGAACTTGTGCTGGGAACCATCACAGTGACACAGGCTCTACTACATTATGATTACAAGTATTAGAGCTTTTCATCCAGTGAAAAAGCTCTTGAGGCATTGAGGTTCCCTAGGATCACTATGCCACATGCTAAAAAGTATTTAAACGTTTGAAGTCTATTAATATCAAATGAAAGCATGTGCAGAACTTCCCTGCAGAAGAATACAAGGAAAAAGATTCTTCTTGCTGCCTGACAGAGTTAACGGGCCAAACACTTCAAACTGCAGCATGTAATGAAGCAGTAGCCACATTACCTCAAAAAATGTCAGTGACCTAAGCATAAAGCAAGTCAAGAATCTGATTGACTCAGACACATACACATTGAAAAACACTTCCTCATATCAGATATCCAGTGACTACGCTGAGTAGGAAAACTGATAATCCAGCAGTACTCCTGACAGGGAGAACAGTACTAAGAACTTTATTAGTTATATTTCCATTTGCTGAATCCCCATTGTTACAGGATGTTGGGGATTTTCTGTACAGATGATTCCGGTTGGCAAAAGCAACAAAGGAAAAACATTCTGCTGCTTTCCCAGCTAGAAAGTTAAAAAAACCTTCTCAAATTCATCTCTGATTTGTTAGAATTTGAAGAGAAAGAATTACACTTCCTGTTGATGTCTAATCTTGTGTTATCTCCAAGTTCTTTGAAAATAGGTCTTAAATCATCATTTTTCACTTCAGTTATTTTTCAGCTGGGAACAAGCCATTCTTTAGATGAACTGGTACTGGTAGGTACTGATTCACTAAATACTCCTATCACATGATGAATTTGATCAGTTATTCCTAAGTGAGGAGATCTCATTTTGCCTATTTTTAGCAAATTATATGAGAATAGTGTCACCCAATCATTATTCATATAATGATTCTGAACTTACAGGCAGAGGACAGAATATGTTTTCTTCTTCTTAAGTTCCAGGGATATGGAAGTGTAAACTGTCCTCCAGAGTGAAGCTTAAGCCTTACATCAGCAGATTACTGGAATTAAGTCCTTAGATGAGGTAAAAGGTCTCTGTCATGGGAATGAAGTTTTTAGGAAGTTAAGATCAAAACCACTTTTACTTAAAATAGGACCTCCACCCAAGCTTCCTGTTTTTGTCAAGGAGTTCACAGACTCTTTCAGATGAGAGTCTTTCTGGAATTTTTAATACTAGCTTTTCTCGTCGATGCTTTGGACCTTGCATGAAATGTTCCTCTTTAAAGCAGAGTAAACAAAAAAACATTAGTGTCAAACTTGAGAATTACCATCAGTGAGAAAGCTACCAGAGGAGGTGACACCCTGGAGAAGTGAAGATAAAGCAGAAATCACAGTATAGTTCTGGACCTTGTGCTCTATTCTCTGCTTTGTGTTGAAAAACACTAAGTATGATAAGGTAGGACTGTGGATTGTAGGTGACATGCATGAATATTGATAAAGATGGGAAATTGTCATTAGACTTGAGTGTATGAATGTTCAGATGTGGAGACAAATACCAAAGGGATACTAAAAATGTAACTTCTAGATGAATAATGCTAAGATTTGAAATCCAATTGGCCACAGGAGATTTTCTAACAGATGTCTGGGCTTTCAACAACGAAGGGCATTTTCTAGGACTGCACTCAATACGTAAGGTAAGGAGAACAGTAAATTAGTCTTCACTTAGCTTTGTGATCAAGTTAATAATGGTGTATGTGCAGACTAGTATAAAACTAGATCAGATTAATGTAAAAATACAATAAACTGTATACATAATCTTAGATATAGCCAAAAGTAACCAGAGAGATTAGCTTGTTTGACGAACACGATGTAAATGACTTTTCTGAATTCTTGTTTGAATTCAAGTATATTGGTAAGAGTAAAGAGTATCTGCTTTGAGAGAAACTATTTTAGATACATGTCAAATTCTAACCAGGGATTATTCTGATGTGGCCTGTGGCTTAAACTGTTTAAACAATTTTCTTTGAACTTTCAAGGGATATTCTCCCTTTCAGAATAATAAAAACGTATTCAACTCTGCCTGTAACACCAACACTGGGAAGACCCAGAATATTTAGCATTTTATCCCATTTTAAAATTGCTTCTTCGAAATAGAAGAAAATATCCTTTATGAATCTCTGTTCCCTAGCCACAGAATGTAACACAACTCAACGGAACATGCCTGTTTATATAAAATATAATCTCTTTCTGAAAACAAATGAAGTATTGGTTATTTGCCACTTACCATGACACACATCATTATAAATTAATGAAGGAACAAAACTTTTTACAACTGCACCTATCCTTCCCACCTATTATAGCTTTTTTTTTTCTTTTTTTTTGGTCAGTGACAAGAAGTACCTTTTCTGACTTTCCTTGCTGGACTGTAAATAATTACTTGTAGGTTTGTTAAGTTAATGACTTTGACAGAATTCAGAAGTTATTACTTCTATGCCACCTTAGGGGTTTTAAAAAATTCAGAACAATTATTTTTCTTATTTAGGTAAAGTCATATGCATTTTTAGCATTGTAGGAAGCAAAACTGTCACCCCACAAGTGCAATAGTGTGTGTCAGGACTTTTAGTCCATTAAGTGCTACACCATTGTATCTGTGTCATTACCGTTCTTGTGTTTCTAGAATTGTGGCATCATTATATGGCACCCTATATAATTTGGTACTTCTGTTTTATTGATACTTTTCTGTTACTTCCAAAATTTCCATTTACTCTATTATCTTATATTCTTGCTGAACATGACAACCAATAGCTCATGTGAATTATTCTCTGTAGCACATGGAATGAATTTAAAGACTCTGGCTGATCATGTGAACATTAAAATAGGACAAATATGTTGCTTTGGCAAAGTGAAGTCAAATACAGGCCACAAAAGTTTGGATTATGCACAGACCACTCCCCTCTTCACCATTCCTTGGTATGCTATCATTTACACACACTCTACAACATAAAATAAAAACAATTTTTAAAAATCCTGCAAATATATTTACTTAAAATGAGAAACACAATAATTAGGCACATGTGAAATTATTAAAGGCAGAGAACAAAACTACTTTGTTCATTCAGATATTGCAGATCTAGTGAATTAGAACATAATCCTTGACAGTTTATAAAACCAACACCTACACTGCAAGTACCTTTAAGTCCAGTTCAGTTTAAGGCATCTTAAGTTAATTTTTTTTTTACTTTGGCCTAAGATAACTACTCTTTGAGTGTTTTCCTAAAACACTACATTTCTCAGCTGTAACAGCATCTGTCATTCTTGGCGTGGAAGCAAGCTCTTGCATGAATGTGAGCAATCTTTTTTTACTTCTTTAGAAATGCAGGGTATGTTCAACAACTGTACTATGGATCTATAGGAATCTAAAGCATGCGTTTAAAGTAATTCAATGCATCTCTCAGATCATGATCAAATACAGCATGCAATACAATTAATAAAATAAACACCAGACTGAAATACTTGTACTCTTACTAAGACATAAAATAGGACCATAAACTTTGTGGATAGGAAAGTAATTAAAATATATACTAGAAGGAGAATTATAACTCGCATATTCACTTATTTTTTTGTATTTAAGAAAGCATAGTCTATTGCTACTGCAAATATTTTGGTCAGATTTTATACTTTAAATTGCAATAACAAAAGCAACAATACTTAGTGCTTCAGTATTATTCTGCTATGAATTTCCATTTCTCCTGCTTAGTGGCATTTACAGTTCTCATTTTGCACTTCTCACTGACTTCAAATTAGTTCGTGCAGCTTCAAAAAAATGCACAGCTTGGGACTGTTCAAAAGAATACTAAACAGCAAAATGAAGTTAAAAAAAAGAAAAAAGGAAGAAGAGAGACCATTCGACATTGAAGGGACTCAAGAAAAGAAAAGACACCTTTCTACAGTACTATTTAAAATATGTTTCTTTCAGTCTTTGTGTTCAAGAATTTTTCTATGGAGCTTCAATAGCAAAATTTTCTATGTGTGCCAAATAGATTGTGTTTAAAAGTATCTTTTTTTCAAGTTTTTTTCAAATATTATTCTTTCTGTAAGTATTATTAGTTATCAAGGTATTATCATTCTTAGATGCAATTTCTGAATTTGTAATTTGAACAAAAATTGCAAAAATGGCAAAAAGAAGAGGTCCTGAGCACAATTCAGTTGGTAGGGATAGAATTTACATTTTTCTGAAGACGTAGAAAACTATTTATAAGCATCAGTGTTGTATTGGCAAAACTATTTTTCTTTCATTTGGAACACTCACATTTCAGTAATCTTTCTATTTCCTTATTTTAGGAGATTCTCCTTCATTATATTCCCTCCACAAACTGATACACAAACTTATTTTTAATTTTGGAAAATATGGTTCCATTTTTCAAACAAATTCAGTTTAGAAGATTTTTTGCTTTTAAATGGTTCATTTCCTATTTTAGCATTAAAATGGGAGTAACAGAAAATTGCTAACTTGCTAACCATCCTTAAGATCACTGAATTGATATGAAATGTGCACACATGCAAGATCAACAAAGAATCTCTTTTCAGTGATCACACATTTACATATATAAAGTTATCTAACTGTCATTTTATAGGAATGTACTTGTACATGAGTTAAATGCTCTGAGAGTTTGCATTATGAATCATGCATTATAGCTTGTACTGCTGGCATCTTGGCATCAATTTGAATATACAAGGATTGATTTTGTAGGCTGGTAACTGGAGTAGGAAGGCCAATACAAGTAAGCATAAAAGCTGCTTAAATTGCAAACATTATGGAAAGATAACAAGTACTAATATGATGAGAGAATTTCAATGTTTAAGTGATGCTTAAGCACGTCTATTCACTTCACACATGAGCTATAACAAAATCCTAAAGTGCAGCAGGCAAGTGAAAGCTAAGGACATTATTTGAACTGTAACATAATTTATACTATTCTCTTCCTTAAACCCAGAGTGTAGTAAAAACTTTATTCTTACAGATCAAATATTTTCTGTTTAACAGGACACAAAAAGATAGTCCATATGACTAGTAATTAGCAAAACAAATATGCCTAAAATCTATGTATTTCTAAAAGACAAAAAAAAAATAATATCACTCAACATTTCCATAACATTTTAATCTGGTATCTGCTAAATAAAGTGTACAGAAAAGTTAAAACAAGGCAAGTAAAAAAATTACAGAGAAATCAGTGTAATTTGTTTTATGATTTTTCATAACTAATAGAGGAAAAAAAATTGCTGTGTCAGGTTTGTATGGTTAAGCTGTTAAATGATAAGAACAAAGAAACAACTTGCAAGTATTTGCACTTTCCACAAATGTTATTTTCTCCCCACAACTCAGTAATGCAAGTTCATCAATGGATTAGCATCATACACCAGAGCTAAAATTACAACTTTTGAAACCTACGTCCTTTCCTTTTTTAGCAATTCCATTTTTTATCCTATTGACACAACACGGAATAGCTGAAGATCTGAAATGTAGATTAAAAACGTATTTGAGGAATGATAATAATTCAGACATTTGCAGCTCCTTTTTAAGTGTACTCAGCACAGGTCAATTTAGGTGAGTTGTATGTCATGTTAAGTATTTGCAGCAGAAACGATTGCACATCTTCTAGTGATGTGCTCTTCTGAAATGAAGGAGAGTGTGATTCTCACAGAACAATAATAATGTAGCATAATCACAAAACTAGTAGCAATGTATATATGGATGGAAGACTTAGAGCAGGGCTAGGGAACTTCAAGTGATGGTTTCGTTCATCTAGACTCCTACAAGACAGAGCAGACTGAGGAGAAGGATCTAGATTTGTTACATGAGACTAGAATAACTAAACTGCTAACATGACCCAGCTATGCAAAAGACACAAAGTTCCAGGAATCACTCAGGTACATCTAGTGGAAATTATGGTATCATACGAGATAGAGCAGGAAATTATCTGACACATTATTCAGAATTCCAGTTATCTGTGTTAAAGTGAGGTCAGGATTAGGAGAAATGGTACTCAGATGTCCAAGAAAACAAGGAATCCATCCCATGAGAAATCAAATAAGCTACAATCTAGAAAAACAAAGTCTGACTCAGATTTTAAGAGGACAAAACAATAGATAAATTTGACTAATGTTATCATCGGAACGCTGTGATATAAACCAGGAGAAAATAATCTTGAAACGGAAATTAAAACCCCATCTGAACATAACAACTATAATGTCTTCCACTAGGAATAGTACAGTTCAGAGTTTAATTTCTGAAAAGATGGTTACATGAAATGACAAAATAATCAATGATCCAAAAGGCTTATTCTAAAAATGATGTTTATAAACCTTACATGTAACTACTATATTGCCAATATCCATATTTGTAGAGTTTTTGGTTTTTTCTTCATTTAATAATGGAAAAAGAAGTACAAAAAAGACAATGAAATAGCCAGAAGATTCTGAAAGCTATATTTTAATTGCATTTATATAATATTTTGAGAATTTGTTTGTTTGATTTTCACCAAAAAAAAAAATCAAACCAAATTTGTTCATTTTTCCTCTTGTGGCATTTTGCTAAACTCATGCATCATGTATACCAAGACTTGTTGCCAACAGTTCTGGACAAATTGACATAACTTCCAGGTAACACCAAAATCTGTTTAAATAATTAGGGAGACTGAGAGGGAAAGGACAAGGGTCTTAAACTTTCTGGGAGAGTGCTCAAATCATGTTACAAAAGAGGCAAAGCTTAGCCATTACCTCTTCTTCTAACAGTGTTCTGGAGTGAACTCAATGATTCTGAATGAGTTAGCCATCTTCTAATAAAAACAGGCCCTTCAGGGACTTGAACAGAGTTCAGGCACCTCCTACCCGTATCAAAATAAGCACTTAGCTTTCCAAACCAGGAGACTTCCGAGCATGCACAAGGACCTCTACCTAAATGTGCTCCAACTTGGAATGATTTTAAGTGCCTCTGAGGTTAGGTGGTGCTTGAGAACAGGAGGTACTGGTAAGACTTCGCTGGAATCTTGTCAGGGAAAATCTACCCCCAGATATCACTATGACAACCTGTTGGAAAGTCATTAATGTATGCAAAACCTGTACTTACCAACCATACATTACATTTTGAGTACAGTGTGGTGGATTGCCCCTGGCTGGAACCCAGGTGCCCACTAAAGCCACTCTCATCTCTCTGCATCTGGACTGGGCATTAGCCATTTAACGAAAGACTCATGGGTCAAGATAAGGAGAGGCAGAGATGAGTCCCCAGTTACCATCATGGGCAAAACAGACTCAACTTGGGGAAAGATTAATTTACTACCAATCAAATCAGAAAAGGGTAATGAGAAACAAAAACAAATCCTAAAATAAACCACATTCCCCCTATCCCTCCCTTCTTGAATTTAACTTTACTCCCAATTTTCTCTACACCCACCCTCCCAGTAGTGCAGAAAGACAGGGAATGGGGGCTGTGGTCAGTTCATCCCACATTCCTGCCAATCCTTCCTCCTCAGGGGAGGACTCTTCACACTCTTCCCCTCCTCCAGCATGGGGGTCC
The DNA here is from genome assembly GCA_013399945.1 of Ploceus nigricollis. Taxonomy (NCBI): domain Eukaryota; kingdom Metazoa; phylum Chordata; class Aves; order Passeriformes; family Ploceidae; genus Ploceus; species Ploceus nigricollis. The sequence continues at coordinate 363,265 of VXBC01003482.1, read as the reverse complement.
CTCCCATGGGAGACAGCCCTCTACAAACTTCTCCAGTGTGGGTCCTTCCCTCGGATGCAGTCCTTCAGGAACAGACTGATCCAGCATGGGTCCCTGTGAGGTCACAAGTCCTGACAGCAAACCTACTCCACCATGGGCTTTCCACAGGGTCACAGCTTCCTTAGGGCAATCACCACCCCTCCCTGGGCAACAGGTGGATCTCTGCTCTATCACAGATCTTTTCTGTCCTTTCTACTCTTTTCTCTAAAAAAACAAATGCAAGCTTCCTCTTCATTTGGGTTTGACAACTCTTTTTGAGTTACTGCAAGGTAGCTAAGACTGAAAATTTTGAAGGAGTATGGTATCTTCCTACTTTCTGTAGTTTCATTAACCAGGTCCAATCTTTTGTATTATCACATATCTAGACCTATATTGATTGAATTTCTGTCAATCGAAATACTTCAAATCATGGAAGACAGTAGAGTTCAGTAAAAAAAGGCCCAAAAAAGCAGCATATAAGGCATATAGCACTTCATAATGAAAACATCCCATTTTTTGACCAGCCTTTGAGAAATGCTTAAAAGGCTTCACAATTCTGCATTGGAGGAGGACTGAGTAAGCCTGATGGTAAAACATTAAAACCCCCAAACCCATGAACTTCTGAAAACAGTCTATGCTGAACTCCTTTTACTCAGAAAAGCCATGTGGGACTTGAGTTGTGTAGCTTCTGCTGTTTATGATGTGGTTACCTACAGCTGAGCCTGTTGTGCAAACTCCCTTTATAAGTCAATGGAAAGAAAAAGGTACTTACAGACATGATTCCATCCCAGCACAAGCATTTAAAATTAGACAAGACTGATGACAGCCACAGTAAACACTGTACTAAAACCCATGCTGCATTTTACTTACTTTGATCAGAAACTAATGTTTGAACTCATCCAAAGTCTAATAGTATATTACATTTTAAAAATGTTTCCAAAAAATCACAAAATTCCAAAACAGTGGCATGAGCAAAACTAAGATCTCTGAATATGATGTTCAAAGGTTTTCAGTGTTAGAACTGGAAAGAGATGTTCACCTTGTACTGAACAAAATTCATATCAAAGTTACCATGAATTAGATTCACAGTTTCCATCTCTACAAATAGCTGTACAAAGGTAACTGGATGGGCAGAAACAAAGAAATGGAGTCTGCCATCAATCCCAACACACTGACTTCCACTTATCCAATCCCTTCATGAAAGTGTTTTGTCTTTGCTGGGCTTAGACTACTCTTCCAAAGAGAAAAACTGGGAAACTGCACCATATATTTTACACTCAGATGAATCACACTCAGTGAAGCTTTCATGACTGCTATTTTTTTTATCTCTTCTTTTTATTTACACTATTCCCTTCCCCACCTCTCATCTTTATTCTTTTGTCTATCATCAATCCCCTGCAAGTTTCACAACACAGACATAATGTAAGGAGAAAAATGCTTTTGTCTGACAAAACAATTAAGATTCTCAATCCCCTAAACTAACTTTTCCCCCTCCTTTTTCTGATTTTGTCCTTGATGAAAATTTACCATATTTAGGACCATTCCAGGGGAACAGGTAGAGAAGGGTTTTGAAACATGTTTCCTTTATATTTTATACCACATAAATAAGGGAAAAAGGATTCCAGGAAATCTTTTAATGAAGGACTTACTGATCCAAGTTTTATATGTTTTCCGCATCTTCTTCTGAGACTAATAAAAAGCTAAAGAAATTTTTAAGGGTGATAACTACAGTAAGACCTTACTGATAACATGGTGTTGCATCATGGACAACATACAGATGGTTAAACTTGGAACAGAATAATCAGAGAGTTGCAAAGTTATCCGTGCCATAACTGCCAATACAAATGTTGCCAATAATTGGAAAATATTTAGGGTGGTATTCAAATCCAGACTGCAGAAATGTGCGTGTATGTAAGCATAGGTCTCACATATGAGCAGAGTGTCTCAGGTCCCCTTATATTAAATGTTCCAGACATCAGGAAGCCAGGACAATGAAGTTAAAATATAAAATATTCTTTAAATTATAGACATAACTTTCTCAGAAATGGAACACTGGTCATTTTGCATTGGGGATTTTGTTTGTTTGGGGTGGTTTTTTTGGTTGCTTTTTATTCTTCCTTTTGAATCTAAATATGGTTGGTCTCCCCCATGTTCCTCCGACTCACACTCCACTTCCTTAACTCCTCAGTCCCTTTTAATCATACAAACTACTTAGTCTTGAGTTTTTTTCCAACAGTTAAACTGTCAAGGTAGCATCAGGAAATACATTTAAGTAGGGCATGGCACATATAATCTTAAACACATTAAATCACATTAAAGCAGAAGTGGCACTACATTAATTTTTAAAAAGTTATAAAATTGAAAAATTTTAAAATAAAATAGCATGAAAATTTGCAAAATTCAGTTAACATACTGAAGAAAGGTATTACTAGCCTGCCTAAAATATCCAATTAACAACACATTGTGTGTAAAATTTAAGGCTTTTCCACAGAAGTATTCTCCCTATTTCACAGGATGGTTAAACCAAAACCTGCTAAAGGTGAGGAAAAAATCCCCAATCACGAACAAGCCAAACCAAAAGAGCTCTGCAAATGACTTCAGTTTTATTACAAAAGACACTTCTGCATTCTGAAAGGTCTATTCACAGTCTTCATTTTAGCAAAATACTCTTTGGAAGCAGTTTCTAAAACTAGATGTAACATTCATTTACATGTATCTGCCAAGTTTTTAAATGTTTTAGAAGCTAAACTAAAACATCTTGAAAATGATTCACTGTGGTACGAGAATACATACTGTAGGAAATAAGAACTCATTTACAAGTGGGAGAAATACACTCACACTTCATCTGTGGGAATTCACTAGACTTCCCTTCCAGTAAACATTATATTTTAAAATAATCACGGAAAATATGTTCTTTTAACTGAAGTTTATGAAAAGATTTAGACAGCTGGCATAACAAAAGAGACTTACAAAGATAAATGTAAAACTGTCTTCAAAAACAATTAGTAATTCTGCCAAAAGATACCAATTTAGCAATAAAAAGATTCCAGGTTTTTTTCTTACTCTAATAGTTAAACTAAAACTGTTTAATACAGTTGTTCAGTCTAAACAGATAACCATTTGAGACAAAGGACAAAAGGAAGATTTGATTATTTTACGAGGTAAGAAAATGCAGGGTAGGGGGACAACCTTGGCAGGCAAACAAATTACCACAAGGTGACTCTTCTAACTTGGAGCACGCCAACTACTTTTGTAGATGTGCACATTTTAGTAATACAACTACCTCCAGCTAATGCACTACTTTAAAAAGTTTATTTTCTTTGAAAAGAAGAAGTCATCTGGCATGGAGAATATAAACCTGAAATGTACTCCATTTATCTATGCATATAGAATACTTTGAAAACAGAAAAAAAGAACTCTGACACAGAAAATTAGACTCAGATTTCATAACTTGTGACTGGGAACAGTGTCATAAAGGACAAACCTAAAATCAAAAAACCCAGCCTCACTAGCTTCTATAAAGTAACAGTCTGTAAAAACAAAAATGTTCTAGAGGAACGTGCAACAGACAATAAAAACACAGTATTCCCTCAGCTGGTTTTAGGTCTAAAAATCTTCAAAATGAGTTGTTAATAAAGACTCCATTCCACCTAATATAGGGCATTTCACAGGGTCACAGGACTATCATTAATCACACTTTGGTTGCCCTTTACTGTTCAGAGAAACCCTCTATCACGAGTGTACTCAGAGATTCAGGTGTCAGTCAATTACTTGAAGTGAGCAGCTTATAAAGACAAGGGAAGGACTTTTCATCTATTTACAGTATCACTTTGCATAAACAAAACCTTTTCCCCTTCCCATAGTGTTTTCAGTGGGACAAATTCTTCCACTCTTTATAACCCACAACCAATTTTAGTGACCCTAGCAATGTATCCAAGGTAAAATGGGAAGATTTAGCTTTTTGAAGCATTTTGAACTCATGATCTAGATTATATTTCTGGAATGGAAACACTAAAGATCTTAGAAAAATCAGAGCAAATATTAAGCTAAATTTCAAAAGGGATGACTCAGTGCACTTCCATATCTGTTTATCCATGGCAACACTTTCCACAAAACAATTAAAATATCTATGAAAACAATTCCAGATGACAAGTTCCACATCAAAGCTTACACTAGATTATATACATACACATGCAGTAGTATTTATATTAAAATGTTAGCCGAGAGCTGCAGCATTTTGACAACATATTCAATGTTTAAATTTTACAAGAGATGTACAAATAGGCTTGTAAGTACAAGTATGTACACTTTACATGTCTATTATGAAATCTAACATTTCATAAAAAGACTAAGTGCCTGACAGGTATAAGCATTTTATATAGTAGTGCCCAAGCTTCATCTCAAAGGAACCTATTTCTAGTTACATTTATTCCTACAACTATACTGCCACTTCATGGAAAAATGTGACTTCCACTTAAAGAGAAAGTTTCTCAATTTTTTTTATTCCATGGGTATAAAGCTGCATAAACTATGACAATTTTTTTCGCTGCTGGAGTACTACAAAGGGACACACACACAGGCCATGCCTTCTCCACGCTCTATGAATCAGCAGGGTGGTCTGTGCAGCAAGGTCTTGACTTGGCAACATTTGTTTCTTTGCTAGTACAAAAAGCTAGTACAAAAAGCTACTATTAAACAGGGCTCACAAGAAAAGGTTGGCAGTATAGACACACGAACAGGATCTTTATGGATTCTGCCCAGTGGTAAGAACTAAAAGAGGCCTTTACTGCTAGTTGCAAAGCCCCTTAATTTAGTGTTTCATATGTACCCCTCCATTCCATTTTGGTTGGGTTTATTCAGCGCCCGGGCTCTGTGTACTTACTGCCTATCACCCCACTCCTCTCACAGAATTACAAATCCTCTCGGTAATCACCAGTAGCCACCCTCTGGAGGAGACCAACATGCCTGCTTTCACACTGTGCTCTTCTTGGAGGCCCATCCAGAACAAATGTCCCCATCTCCTACTGAAGAGCCTCTTGGTCTTGCTAAGGTTCTAAGCTTTTTTGTTGCTGGTTCTTTTTTGTTTGTTTGTTTGGTTTTTTGTTTGTTTGTTTGTTTTTAATCTAAACCAGCTTCCCTTTACTGGTATAATAAACAGCTCAAAGTAGTACCACCTTCTTGGTAACCCCATGATTTAAATGTCATGTCACAGCTAAGTGTCACTATGGCTAAATGATATTTGGTAAAAATGGCCTGGTATTTCACACTGCCATCCTACAGCTACCCAGATCAAATTATTTCTTAGGAAGCTCTTGAACTCTGGCTAACTATGCCTTGAACATTAATTGCATATGCATTTTGCTGGTTTCACAGAATACACTCACAGTTACCCATACAGTCATATAAGTAGACACAACTGCGCCTTTAGACCATTCAACTAGAAACACAAATAGCTGTAAAAATTGTCTAAATGGCTTTCCACTGAGTAAACTGAAGGACACAGCCTTCCCACTATCCAATATGTGATGCAATACTTCAACACTGAACGCGTACAATTTAAAAAAAAATTTACTGGTGTCCCTGAATGTAAACAACTCTCTGAGTCAACTGTGACAAAATCTGGGATACATTCTTGAGGCAATCTTATCTGGAAACAAGAACATACGAAAGGGAAATCAGCTCTCAAATCCTGGTCTTTCCATTCTTTCCTCATCAAGGCACTGGTCACCAGACATGCCAATCTCATGAAGAGAGAAAGCAACAAAACAGCTGCCAAGGACTTGCATGGTTGTCCCATCAGCTGTGAACAGTAGACTCACCAGCTGTGAGCACTACACATAAATATCATACATCACTCTCTTTTGGGAAGTCCTTGATGTGATTAATTAGGCATATTCAATGCAGGATGGACTAATGTCCAAGGCAAACATCTCCTTGTGGTTTATGGCATGAAAGTACCTTGGCTCACTGAGGTACACTATTCTGGGTGCCTATGAATGAACATACTATGATGGTTCCTTCATTTACTTACAGTTCTTTATTCGTTCATTTACAAATTATTTACCTATGCTCTATTCCAGAAGCACATACAACCATTTTTCCTATCTGTAAGAGTTATTCACATGAAACTGGTGTCACCACCACGGAAATGAGGACCAGCCTAATGCTTTCTTCAGTTACATCTAGCATTTTCTAAACAATTCCAATGTGATTCTGCAGAAGACAAACTCTAGCCAACACTTAGCTAAAAGCTCTCACTCATCAATACTAAGTCTTCATGTCCAACATTTCAGAATTTATGACAAGGTTTTAATATCACAAAGCTATAACTTCCTTCTCACACCACACAAGCACCTATTGGATACTGTTCTTCCAAAGTCTGCTATCTGGAAATGAGTACAGCATAACATCCTTTTCTATGAGGTCATCAGAATCCTTTTCTAGAGGGTAACCATAGACGGAGAAAGTAATCACAGAATAAAATTACTATTAAAATGTTGTTGGTTTTATTAGTCTTAAATACAGTATTACACAAATAGCCATATTTTGAAGATCAAAATTTTTGTACTGATATACAGAAAATACAGTATTCCTTCTATGAAGAATTTAGCCTTTGAATTGGCATTATAATACACTGTTTTGGTAAACATATACAATTAACATTCCCTGACTGTATTTATGGTCATGGTGTTAATTGTGACCTGTTTTTCTTCTGTATTCTAAGAAACATATATCTGGGAGTTTCCTATAAACAGGTTCTTTTCTCACATGCCATTGAAGTGTTAATGCTTTGGGTTACTTAATGCTGGTAGGGACTTCAGACACACATTTAGTCCTTCAAGCCCAGATGGTTAGAAACACTCCAGAAACACATTATTTGCACAGATAACCTGATGTATGTAACAATCTTTGAAAAAATACAAAAGAACCCAGATTAACAATTTCTTCAGATAAAAGCTTTCATTTGTACTTTGTCATTACATCCAGTGTAATGTCCCCTTTTCNCCAGCATCCTTCCCTACCACAATGAAGTAAAAAGGCTGGGAAGTTCCCCTGTGTTTCATAGCTCCTGTTCTACATAGAATGGCTGTAGTGTATCACACAAAAGGCATATGTAGCCTGATAAAGCTGGCTCCAACAGCAGCCAAAAGTGTGTTTTGAGAAAAGCAAGAAAAACTTCTGCATATTCTGTATTTCTCCCTAATCCTCTGCCACTAGTGTTCAACTACTTCTCACTTGAGCATTTCCTGAAAGGGGATGTGCCTTCTACCTGTAAAGGGATTCTCAAATTTATCTTGAGCTTTTCCAGTCTCATTTTGAACCCATGTAAAATTTAGTACCTGAAACATGATTGGGTAAGGAGTTACAAAGGACCCCTACTTGCTCTTCCTGGCAGTGCTCACCATTAATGAGAAGCTGGGTGCAGTGAGTCACAAAAATGGGTGTGTACCTGAGGAATACTAACAACCACAGCAAAATCATGGACTGCAGTGGAAATTTCAACCCAGTAATTGAAGAAATAGATATAAGCAGCAGTACCCTTATAATGCAGAATCCCTCTTTGAAGGAATTTGGAAGTGCTTTTGAATTTGTTCTCAAAGGACATGATATATTTCAATCTTTCCAGGCTAGCAAAAATACCTTAAGGACTTGAAAGAGTAAAAAAATATTTTCTTAGGTACTTAGAATAGCCATTGCACCATTTTAACAATTTGCCTCTACTAATCGTAATATTTTAAGATTAAAACATTTTGGTTAGCAGGAAGTAAAAAGTAAAATGAGAATGACAAGGCTGATGGAAAATCTTTATGATATGACGATATATTGATATTACAACTTTTCCAAAGCATCCCTCAGAGGCTGAAAATATTTCTTATGAGCTGGGGCAAGAGCAACTGAAATAGAAGATTTTTAGAGCTCTAAATATAATCATTAAACATTCCTTGCACAGTAAGAGAACAAACTTCAAAGCCTGTGTTCCAGATGTAATGAAGCTCAGAAAGGTCAGACATCAGACTAACCTAGCATTCCTGTGAGTCTTGATGTAGATAATTCTTCAACATCAAGACAGTTACAGTTATGAAGTGACTGGTTACAGGGCTCAAAACATTCATTTTGTAAGAACACTATCTTAGCTAAGAATGTAAAATTTTAAGATCCTGATTAGCAATCTAAGAACAAAAAACAACTAGGCATGCTTTAGCAAGTGTGCAGTCTTCCCAACACTATTATTCATCCATTTCAGCAAATCAGTTAAGTAGGTTTTCTCCTTCTGTTTATTAAAATGCATCCTAGAATTATCCATTAAGATGTAAAGCTCAAATAAACATATCCTCAGAAGAAAAAGAAGAGAGTAGGAGCCTCCCTAGTAATTTCAGGAGAAATATAGGATACATAGACTTTTTCTGTTATGGATTTCAGTGCTGCTTCTACAGCTTGGAAACAAACTAGACTTAGTCACCTGGGAAATGGACTTTTCTTTGCTTCTCCATCAGATTATTGCTCTTGGTTCTTTCACTGACTTCTTTGCATTGATTCAGAATTTCCAAGAGAGTGTCTTTCAGCAATTTCCATGGCATTCATTAATTTTACCCTTTTAGTTGTACCTCGTATTTAACTTTCTCATCAGGAGAACAAGATGAAGGTAGTTTTATGGGAAATGTGCAATAGTTACTTTGGCAAGGGCTGAAATCTAAACAAGGTGTAATAATGCCATTGAAGAGCTTGGCTTTATTCTGATAGAAATTCTAATTGTTAAAAAATTATACGTACACAGCATACGATAGAAGTCATAAATGAATACAATAGCGGCAAATTATTATTACCAAAAAAGCATTTTGGAAAGCATAAAAAAAGTTAATTGAAACTACAGATTTAAAGTGGTAGTGATTTTCAAGACCTACATAGCTTTTCAATTCAAGGGATTACAAAACACCTCGTATATAAAACCTAGCAGCCATGTGTAGGGAGTAAGAACTTCTGACAGTAGTTTTTATCACAGAGTGATGGCAGCTTTGCCCAAGAACTATTTTGGCCAGCAGTCTTCAATATGGATTTTTAAAAATTCATTATTGAAATCTTCATTTGATATAAATATTCTTGAGGAGATAATACGCACTTATTTAAATATTAGTAGTAACTCCAGCACATCTATATACATTGAGTTTGTAATTTTAATATTAAAATCCTGTCACTGCAGTCAGCAACATCCATATTATAAAAATACATTAACAGAAGGGGAAAATGATTAGTTTTAATGTTTCTGTTAACAATGAAAGTATAATGTAATAAATGAAAATCCAATGATGAGATTCCTGCATGCTCCACAGAGATTCTAAATGTATTCTAACATTTACTTATTCAGGAAATTTATCCAATTATCTTCTCACCTAAAATAGTCCTCTAGGCTTGTGTGCAATTAATAAGATATAGGGATCTTAATTTCATCTTATTTAAAGACCCATTTGATGAACAGAATTGACCCCTTTCTCCATCACCTAAAAAGTTTAAGACAGATGACTAGCATCACATAGTATTTCATATATTCTAAAATATACTGCAATTATGAAGAACAAAAAAAAAAAAGGGATAAAAGAGATTCAAATGAAAAAGACTATGGAGAGACTAAAATAAGTCTCTAAGTTGTATAGTCAGCTTGCAGCTGACTGGAAAGAAAAGCAATAAATCTGTAAACATAAACATGCAAACAACTTTTTGCATACTTTTCTTAACCTATGTGGCAGAGACAAATGCTGTCAAGAAATGCCAACAATCTTTATTCTATTTTGTTTTTTATTTGAAAAAAGCATTTCCAAGCAGAAACAACAGAAATACTCCTAAAGGTATTTCTACCTGTAGCAGAACATCCATTATAAATTCAATAATTTTTACAAACTGAGCTATGTACATCAACCCAGAAATGTTTAAATAATAATACTACAAAATACTTTGAAATCTTTATAGAATAAACTTAAGGCTCTAAATGATTTCTGTAGTCATCACCCTGACTTAACACAACTATAGAAACATAGTTTAAAATTCATCATCTGTGTATCTGTGTATATGCAAACAAGAAAGAAAAAAAGTACATAATTAAAAATATTACCTGATGGACAGAGGCAGGAATTTAAACTAGCTTTTACAAAACCAAGGGTTTTTATGAATAGTGTCCACTGCAAAATTGAAGGAACAGCACTGCCATAACACAATTTCCTTTAATATTCATTTTCTGTTTACTGCATACCTATTTTGTTTCTCTTCATTCCTCTACACTTCTCACTTTATCATTACAAAAATAGGAAAAGTACAATTACATGATGTGAGCAGTATTTTTTTCCTCACTAATTAAAAAAAGGTTTTGTATGAATTTCCCTTGTGTTCCCAATAATTCTAGAATTTTTAGACCAGTTTCCATTGATACAGTTGAGTCTTGGAAAAAGATATTATACTCCTTTTAGAAGAACTTTAAGGAATTTGACTTCAAAGGAAGTCAACAATCAAAGGCAAGAGATTTTCTTGTAGGTAAAGTGCTCTAGTACGAGTTCATGCCATCTTAGACCTCTGAGTCCACTTTAAGAAAAGAAAGTTTGATGTTGCACCTTACAGGAAACTAGGCACCTTATCAGGAAAAAGCCCAATAGCAAACCACAGTGCACTTCTACTTTTTTGGTGTGGGTTTTTTTTTTTGCTCTTGGTGTTTTGGTGGGTTGGATGTTTTTTCTTTTGGCAAGGAGAAGTAACAGATTAACAGTCAATAGTTTGAAAATAACACTCCAAGAGTGTTCAAAAGAAGGAAAGGCTGGAACATATCTAGCACCTGCACTTAACCGTGTAGATGACAGAGATGTCACAGAATTGCTCTGCTTATTCTACCCCTAAACAATTTCAACTGAGGTAATACAGCTTTGAAATTAGAAAAAAGTCTTAAGTCACATTACCAACAACAAGTGAAAACGTTTCCCTTTGGTCATGTTTTTTTAGAACATGTGTGACATTGACAAGACTTTAATCCAAAAATATCAAATAATTTAAGGTTGTTGTCATTGTCATAGGTAAATGAAACACGGATTCTCAGACAGAAATTACAGATTTATAATGGCAAAAAGAGCAACAAAACTTACATCCTGACATCACAGTGGTCTACTTTAAGGTTGAAACAGCAGATCCTTTCTCAATATAACTCTTTAATGAATATTACCACTTTCGTATTTTCTTGGCATTTGTAAATAGGTGTTCACAGAAAACTATCACAAACATGAATAAAAAAATGAAAATAACTGCACTTGACTAGAAAATTGGGTATTAGTTACACTTCTGATCACAAGATTTGCCAGGGGATTTATTTAACCACCATTCAGGCCAGTCGACATTCCACATACTTCTGAAGCTTTCAAACATGTTTGTTTATACAGATTACAATACCAGTGGTAACTATGATGAGTCACCTTGTCTTTACTAAAGTAGAACAAGCTGTTATAATCACTTAAATACAGTACTGGACAACACAGCTATTCCTTTTTCATCTTAAGGGTTTCTGGTGATATTGGAAAATTTCTTTGTTCCATAAAACTGTCACATGTGAGTCCACAGTAAACTCAGAATTTGGGGGTCTTTCAAGTTAAGGTATTTCTAACATCTCAACATGCCAGTTAGTTACTTTGCAGTTCACTTAGGTAGATGATTTGGAATGCGGAGAAAGCCATGGTTGTGACACCTGCTATGTGGCTAGAAGTGAGGTACTTTTAAAGAGAGACACCAACATTTCAAAAAAGGCTAGTATGGGTTTTCCATGTTCCAAAGCAGAAATTAATCTTCTGAGGAGCGAGCTACTTCTTAAAACTCCAAACCCAGCATTAATCAACTTATTAATTTATTTAACATGAGGAAATGAGAGTTTTACTTAACTGGAGGGCTTATCACTAGAAAATGCTGTAAGAGTAAAGAAGTATAAGTGTATCAAATAAGATTCCTATGTTTCTAATTGCAGTGGAACATCCCTCCTCAAAATAAAGCAACAATATGAAAAAAGGCCACATTATATGAGTGGGAATACAGCTGGAGACACAAAAGTATTTTCTCCACAGTTTTTAAGTTTAAAAATAAATACAGAAGAAGTGCAAAGTTAGTATTTTTATTATGCAAAAGTGTAAACTGAAATTACGATATGCCAGACTGATTTTCAAGAGGAGTTTCCAGTTATATATGAAATCCCCATGTCTTAGTAAATCTTACCACAGTGAAAGGTAGGAGACTCATTAAAAAAAAATCTGTGTTGACTCACATTAGCATTTTATTTTAACCCAGGAGATCAGTTTCGAACCAAGTTTCCTGGTCCTCCCTATTCTTTGATTTCTGCATTGTGGAGCCATCACCTCAGAATTTGCAAACTGAATTCCTTTTGAGAACCTAACAACCCCTCCAATGTGCTCTAACCACTAAAAGGCATTTGGCACCCTTGGGCCCATTCAGCTGAACTAGAATTAATCTTAAAAACCCCCTAAACTCACCATGGATATCAAGTGCTCTGATCCATTGCATTTGCTCTAGACCTACCCCTACTGTTTGGCATCATCAGTTAGAAATCACATTTTTTCAGTCCTTAGGCAATGCTATTTCTTCAGTAGTATCACCACTGCAATTTAGGAGTTATACATAAAACTTAAAAGCTTTAATAAATTTGTTCCTATGCTTAAGTTAACATCATTTTAACTGTAATTAAAAATTATTCAGAGCAAAGAAGTACTAGTACTTCCTTTGAGTAGATGACTAGGTAGCACAGTCACTTAATGAACTGATCTCTTCACTACAGAAAAAAAAATTTGTTTTAAAAAATTAATTAAATCCAAAATTTAGGACACATGACAAACTTAACCTGAAAAACGTTGATTACTGTCCATAGTTTTACACTACCTCATAGTTTAACCACAGCATATTTTCTAAATTTACAAAAAGTAAGGAAAAGGCATTACAGAACATAAAGTAAGACTGCTTTTAAACAGGCAAAAAATCAACTACAGTTTCTTTCTCCATTGAACGGAACTGTACATTGGTATAGACAATATATTCTACGATGGAGTATGAAAGACTGAGAAGAGACAGTAATAATAAGAGCAACATTTAGCAAACATAATTGTTCATGACTACTGCCCTCTATCCAAACTTCATAAAAACTATTAATTGAAGTCATCTTACAAAATGATTTTCTACTTTCAGCTAAAGAAAAAACCCCACAAACAGGTTCAGAGTTTGACTACTGCTACTGTACAGTATAAAATCGACATTCTTGCTATGAAATGAATAATTATATTTGCTTGTCTCTACAGTATGGTAGGAGAAATACAAAACTTTGATCTTATTACTGCAGTGACAACAGAAAGTATTTACTACAAGAATTAAGTCTGCAAGTCCATTTAAACAAAGAGTTTGTAATTCAATTTGTTCTTTGTAAACAGAAGTCATTCCTCCTACCTAGACCTCCTAGATATAAACACTGTTATACCTTTAGATTTTTATATGCATTTTAAAAACACTTACTGTTCTAAGAGTTGATCGTATTTTCTTAAAGATTCCTTTTCAGCAGTAACTGCTCTCTCTTTTTCAGAAACAGCATTATCTCGTGCTTCTCTCAAATTTCTGAAGGAAACAAAAATTATTCTGTTAAGAATCTGTTAGAAACAAGACTGCTTTGCTTCATTAATTACTGCTCTCTGATCCAAACTTCAATGCTACCTTCTTCAGCTCTCATAGAATGACAGAAGGGTCTATCTATTCACCTATTTATTACAGAGGCTTTACTTCAGGGTATTTTCATATACACCAGCAAAGCTTCCAGTTCCGAAATTGTAAAAAACAGTTATTGAATTACCTATCTACATGTGGTAAATATACATGTAACTCTAATTATTCTAGAATACTAGAACTAAAAATTGTTTAATTTTTGTAGGAATTAAATAAATTCCAGTGATTTTCCTTGGTGCTTTGGGAATAACTGCAGGAATGCTGTCTGCCCAGCTGAGATGATTCACAACTTTTGATAGAGCAAGAAAAGTTTAGGTAAGCATAGAAATCCTACTTCCACACACAACTAATTGTCTAGTTAATGTGATACATATGTTATTGCATATCATTGGTGTCTCCTTCTGGATTTTATTGCTGGAAACATTTTTGATCTGCAAAGAACCACAAAATAACATTTTATTACAATCAATTGATACTCCTTTTTTTTTATAACCAAGGATCAGTCAAGATGTTCAAACGACCTCAATTATTATTTGACCAACACAAATGAGAACAGCATGATACTAAGAATAAAACATATAGTATTTTTGGTTAAAAATTGGAATTAGTTATTAATAGTCTGTTATGCTGCAAGCAGGCTACAGATTAACACTGCAGTAGACTGTAATGAAGGGAAGCACAGCTTAGATACTGTATATAAACTCAATGTCCAATATTTAGTGTAACACAGCACCAGCCAATTTGCCAGAGCTAACAGTGGTTGTTGAGGATCAGACATCTGTGTTGTGACTGTTTTTAAGGATTTTACTCTACTGCTTGTTTGCTTCTATGATGAACATTCACCAGCATTTGGAACATATTAGATGATCTTAAAGAGTCCTCTCAATTTTGTCTTATCTAAAAGGAATCCTATTCATATGCTACAAATATGAGCAAATCCAAGCACAGCTGCAAGGCAAGCTAAAACCATGGTTAGCAGCAATGACTAGGAGATTTCACTTCAACACCACATTCTTCATCTGAACTGATCTGTTAATGTGGATGCAACCAAGATCTTCCTACTGAAGTTTTTTTTTTTCCTCTCCCAACAACAACTTTCTGACTTAAGGCAAAGTGAAATTAAAGGCTCAAGCAAGTTTTGAAGAAAAGCGAAAAGTCAGGATACAAACAAAAATAGAAAATTATTACACTCATGTAAATGTTAACCTAGGTCATTGTATCATACTAAAGGTATATAATTTCTGGTTTAAAGACTATTTTCTAGAATAAATGTTATCAGCGGCACTTCCTGAATTCAAAGTAATTAATATGAACAGCAAACAGTTACTTATAAAAAACAAACATCAGAATTATGTTTCAGTTAACTAGCTATTAGAGAAAGATAACAAAATTTCCTTTAAAAATTGAGTTACCAGGCTACAGAATTTAGTGCAGAAATTCAGGGACTGACCTTAAGATTAGATTCTTTAAAAGCGACTCATACCAAAATATGGGAACATGGCAATACATTTCGTTAACAGCATTAAGATCAAGCATATTGTGTCTTAGAGTAGGAGTCCAGAGCAGTATCCTTAGACCATAGTAGTGGAAGTGGGATAAAAATGAAACAGTAGGAGAGACACAGAGATTCATTTAGAGAATAAACTATTTTGCTTAGCTGAACAATTAATCAATTGAAAATGCAACAGGAGGAAAAAGGACACAAGACCACAATCACAGACGTGATGCAACTTCTGTTGAAATACTCCCTTTCTAGAGAGCCAGGAGCCAGCGATGCTGTCAGTTGTGTGATTGCCATTTCACAGGAGGTGAAGCACCTACCCAAATGGCTGCACTGGGGCCTTAGGAGGCATCTAGCCAGTCTATCACACAAGTGAAAATAACCTTCTGAAATGGGACAGAAGTACTATCTAGAGGATCAAGAATGGGCATGGGGGGAAAAAAACATGGGATGAAGACATGGGAGGCAGCAGCTCATGGGCATCTTTATTAGGTTTTCAAACAAACCTCTTGGCAACCCCCATTTATTGCACTTTGTGACATCCCTAAACTAGTCTAGAATGCACAAATTGGATTCCAGTCAAATTCAACTCCATCAGAAAAGTTGCTCAGGGAAAGCATCTCACACGCTGAACTACTAAATTGTGTTTGAGCTATAGGAACAGATTATAGGTAATCCAGTGTAAACCTCTTGCAGACATTCACATGCCCTGTGAATTCACTCACACTTGCTAATGCAAACACAACTCATGCAACAACCATACAAGTGAAACTGATGCCAAAAAAATTAGGCATGAAAGCATCACCTTTTTATTAGTGGCCCCCTCCCATTTTCGTTTTTTGAACTGATTCATCCAAGTGTAAAATAAGTGCCAATAAATTCAAAGGAACTATCAGGCACATCAGGCTTGGCAAAGTGGCAAAGAATATGAGCAACTGAATATTGGATTAGCTTAGCTGTGATACCATTCCATGCTTTGAGCAGAATGATGAAACCAGCATCTTAGCTTCATTTTCAGCCACAAACAGCATCTCATCACATTACACAAATTCACTGCAAATTGTTTTGCTCACAATTTGAGGTTCCATTTGTCTTACCATAGAGGCAGACGGCCTTACGGTGGATTTTTTATTATCTTCTAGAAAGAACATATGCTAGAAAGCCTTCTTTTAATTTTTGGTTTTTTGCTAAACATGTAGGCAAATCTAAGGGATTTGTATTTCAGAAGTAATTATTTCAAAATGAGGAAAGAAACTTCTGTAAAGCAGTTCCAGATACAAATGAAATATCTTTCAGTAGCTTTCTCAATGATATACAGACATTTGTCAAATCTCCAAAGGAGTGCATGTTTAAATTCATACTTTGTAATTCAAAATAGATTTGCATACAGGAAGTGGTGTGGATGTATATGTCTATTTTACTCACACTTGCAAAACTACACAATGATGTAATTGTTTTTTAATTAGAACCTTTCTGTTGAATGAAATACAGCAGAAGCCATGTTCTTTTTCCACTCTTCCCAGCAGTAACAAAACTACCTATTAGAGGAACAGATGCTGATGCCACAAATACCTTTTTACTACTGTCATTTTCTTCTCCACACGACACTTTCAGGACATCTACAGTGAAGTTAAGTTACTAAGCACTCCTCCCATTTTAAAGCAATAAAATGGGCAAAAACAATAATAAAAAAGAAATTTGGTGCCAAAGGTCCAAAGCCCTAAGTCCCTAAAGGGCTTATGCATGTGCATATAATTCCATGGTATTCAACTAGATGGCATACATACAAACTCATCATGCAAGTCTTTGCAGGACTAGAATCTTCTTCAAATGAGAATTTTACAATAATTTACAGGAAATCAATGTTTTTTTTGAATCACAATGCTCTTAAAAAACTCAGATTTATTTCACACAGGTCTAAGTCTTATCTCTTTTGGGTTTTTCCTACCTTATTTTCTGCATCAACACATTCTCTTCTGGATTCCCAGCACAGTTTCAAGATTGCCCCTAGAGCATGACAGGTAAACTGTCATCCCATATTAATTAACTAATACTATACCTCTGAACAAACTTCAAACCACCAAATTTTATGTAGAACATGAATTTTAATAATCCTTTTCAAGTGACAATGTTGGCTGTTCATCATTTAATAATAAATCTAACAACATAAACTTACTATACAAGTATAATTTCATTTTAGTTTTTACAAGACTCTTACCAGTTTTACAACTGAGCTTAAATTGTTACATTTTGAACACCTCTCAAAGAGTTAGTCAGCTAGGATTATACCTAAGCACAAAACAGTGCTTGGTCATTTCTTCCTTAATTAGGTTATTGCCTACGCCTTACCTACCTGTTTTCACGTTCGTACATCTCTTTTGAGGTGCTTCTTAGTTGCTCAATTTCTTGATTTGTTTTCAACCTTATTTGTTCCAACTCTTCATGCAGTCTCTTTTCATATTCTGCTTTATAGTGGTCTCTGTAAACAAACAAACATATTGCACTAGTCAAAATATCAAAACTTCAGGTACAGCTCTACAAGAGCAGAGTTCTTCTTGATTTTACATTTTATTTCAATCTTTACTCATTCACCTCTCAATGACTTAAAATACTTATCAGCTTATGTTGCTACATAAATTAAATTAAAATCAACCAGGAATAAATAATATTTAACTGTGAATAAACAGAAGTTTTTTGCACATAGATTAAAAATTTTTAAGTAATTTAAAATATTGATTAATCACATAACATTAACATTCTTCCAGAACTACTTTGTCAGCCTCTACGCAAGTGCTTATATTAAGTAACCATTTAACTCCTCACTGTCTTCTTCAGCACCGGGTAAGGACTGAATAACTTATTGACTTGCAATGTTGCCATGCCACTACAAGACTTCTTTGTGTACTATCTGCACCACGTATGAGGGAAAAAAACATCACAAGAAACATTAAAGATTAAATGGAGTGGAGATTTGTCAAGTCAAAAACCCCCAAGATTTGGGAATATATCCCGTCAATGTAACATATGAATTATTTAAAACACAAAGTTTTTAAGCAACAGGTATCAGAAGATATCAGAATAAAAGAATTTCGTTTTAGAGAAACATTGACTTTTTTTGTAACTTTGGAAGCTCATGACAGATTGTAAGGAATCTCATAAATAATCTCTCCTACAAAAATATGTTGTACGCACTTAACACTTAAGGAATGTCAAAATTTTACAGCATCTAGTTAATGTTCAAGAATAATTAATCAGCAATTAAGCAACTGGTAAAAATCACAGGTTTGGAAACAAAAGCATATTACGAAGATATGCGCATTTACAATTGTAAAAAGTTTTAGATTTCGTTTGATTTCTAATCATGTGATAGCCCATAATTCTTAAAAATGAGTACCTGAGCTGGTCAAAAACTCCCTCACACTAACTGGAAGCCCCAAAATATTAAAATGAAGAATGCTGGCTGTCCAAGTTTTCCTTTTATTTCCTTTTCCTTTTGTAAAAGAAAACTTTCCAGGTTTTCTTTTTATTGAGACACTGTATTTCAGTTGACCTTTCAAGATAAAAGTAAACTTATTTCTTCTCCTTCCTCAACTGTGCCACACTATAGCAAATACTGTATGAAGACCTTTTATACAATAAAAAGGTTTATCATAAAAAAACCAAAAAGAACGATTTCTTAAATTTTCAAAAGTAAGACTTAAAATTTTATTTAAAATACAGAAGTTCTGGGTGAACATAGTTCTGAGATATAAACATGCAAAACAAATATAAAAAACTTTGAGTGACTGCACTGAAAGGAAAAATAATATTTAAAACTCTTCTGATATGGGCTAGAGCTTCATAACTAATCATTTCAAGAATGCCCTTCTATTTTCATTTAGGTAACAATTTTTGTTTTAGTTGTCTATCAGAAGAGTCATATTAGCACACTTCCTCTTAGTTATACAGGACACAAGATTTATGGATTTACATTGAAAACAAAAAGTTTGTTTTATAATTAACTGAGTAAACCTACAAGAATAATTGCCATAAACTCCCAATGCTGAAAGTTTACTTCTACTGCTATAGTCTTATAAAGGTTTAAAAAAAAAACCTTCTATGTTTGTGATATGTGGTAATATGTTTGTGATACATATTATGACCCAAGAAAAGTGTTCTGCTTCTAGTTACAAAAATACGCATTAGCTTTCTGAAAAATAAAATTAATCAGATTTGTGCAAGAAACAAGGGAAAACAGTTAAAGAACCTGTCTATTGATAGAAGTGAACAGACAATAACTTGCCTGGATGCAACATATTTTTCATACAATTCTTCCCTAGCTTTTTTGGCATCCTCTAGCTGAATCTGTAGTCTTTCAAGACGATCTTCTTCATGTGCACAGCGAACACTAAGCTCCATGTTCTGGCGATTAAGATAATCTTTATCTTTTTGCAGCAAGTTGAGGGATTGTTGTATGGTTGCCAGCTATAAAAGGTATTAAAAAGAACACTTTAACATGAATTTCAAGATAAGTATTTAACCTATGTACACATATTTGTAATTTAATTTTAACTCTCTTCCGTGAAATCATCTGAACCAAAAGACTCTATTTACACTTTAAGAAAGTTGATGAAGCTTTAAGCTGAAAAAAAGACTTTAATAATAATACAATTCTATGAGTTTTCATTATTTATTTCCAGTAGTTAGCACCTGAAAAAAGAGGTCCTTTCCTCTACATCAGTATCTAAATAGTGCTGAAGTACTGAATAGAAGCGGTACTGCATAGTGCTATGTCAGAAATACTGATGGAGAATCTTGGTGCCAACCTGTCATACTGACTGTGACATTCTCAGGAACAGCAGTGAAATGTTTAAGGGCACCAGGGTGATTACTGCTCCGTAAAGAAATAGTAAAACTGATAGTTCTGGGGCTGATATAAGGCACAATTGTTGTGATGTAAGGCAATGCTCCAGGCCTGCCCCAAGGACAAAGAGCTGGTGTTGCTACAGAAGGCTGTATTGATGCCAAAGTAGGAACAAGAACATTTTGAGAACAGCCACCTTTGTCATCAGATCAGCCATGTTTCCTACACCAAGAAGTAGTGTGACAGAGAATAGTCTCCACCCATTCAAAGTGAACACAGTTAGTGAACAGCCAAAGAGCACAAGGTGGCCCAACTCCATAATCATGATAACAAAACAGTTTCATCCCCTTAAAGAATTTTGCCGTTTAAGCTCCTGAGGATTTCACATACCAAGTTCAAAGAATGATAAATTAATAACTTATCAGAACCATGTTTTCTACAGCTATAAAGACATCATGTACATGGTTTAGACAGAATTCACATTTTCTAAGTCACAGAAAGACTAAAGGTTACTTAGGGAAGATACTGGAGACAAAGACATGGAGCAAGCAGTTAAACAGATGACAATTTATATACAAACAGTGCTCTTAGAGGCATGCTCCTCTCCATCAGCCCACTTGCTGAGCACCACACTCAGGGTGAGGTATAAATGCCTGTCCTATACTTGATTTAAGAAAAAAAAGTAAACATGGTCTCTCTCCAAGTAACATGTTATCTGTACATCCATAATGAACAGACATCATAGACTACTACACAAAGAAAAACAAGCAGTTACTGCTCCCATGAATACTCCTCCTCTGGAACAGTCTTTACTGTATTAAAAGTTCCAATTGGATGTTCTTCCAGTGCAGGACTTGATACTGTATCAGTAGACACAAAAATCAGCAGAAACCTTCCACGAGATTTAAGTAATACACAGTTTGAAGCAGTATTTTAGTTTAAAGTAGTGCTACTTTTATTCTCTCTCATTAATTTAGTATAAAGTTAATGAAAAAAGCCATTGTTGCTGCTATTCTGCAGTACTTCATATGTATGTACAAACTTGATGTACAGGACAGTACTTTTTTGGCCATTGTTGCATGCTGAGAACAAACCTGACTTTTGGTGTTCTCTTACAATGCTAGACTGAGGAATAAGCAGATTAACAAAGCCTTCAGACTGACACCAAAGAGGTATTTTCTAATAGAAACTCTGTTTTTCCCTAATGTTTCTGACAATCTCTACAGCTACCGGTAAAATTAGGCAGAGCAATGCTATCTTTAAGGTGGCAGTTTTAGCCACTATTTTCTCTGTAACATTGTTATTTACACAGAGACACTAAGGAACACATCTCCCCTGAATCCTCTCCGGAGTAGTCTGTCTCATTTATTCAGCTGCTAAAGTGTTAAAAGACAAAGATCTTCCACACTATTCTTGCAGGGCTCTGCTTCCCTGGCTGAACCCTTGCCTGCCCATTGGAAGTGGGGAATGAATTCCTTGAGCTGCTTTGCATGTGCGTGTAGCTTTTGCTTTGCTTATTAAATGGTCTTTATCTCAATGCATGAGTTTTATTGACTTTTACTCTTCTGATTCTCTCCCCCATCCCACTGAGATGGGCAAACAGCTGTGTGGGGCTTAGTTGCCAGCTGGAGTTAAACCATATCAAGCATACTCACAGCATTCATCTTCCAATGGTAAATTTTCCCCTGGGGCCTCCCAGGTTCCTAAGCTTATTGGCAGAGTTCAGTCTGTCTTTGCTTCAGCCTTCTAAATCACACACCTAGGAAAATGGCATGCATATAACGCCTAGGAAAAAATGGGAAGCACTTGACCAGTGTTGAGGGAGATAGCCTATGTTGCTGTGAAGCTGACCAGCCATTTGAAGGATCATAGCAAGTGATCAAGGCTTCCGATTACCAGAATCCTCCTTCAAGGAGGAGCACTCAGTTGGGTTGGTAAATGCAATCTCAGTCCCTGCAAGGATTATGAAGTAAATTCCCCTGGAAGCTATATCCATGAGTATGAACGAGAAGGTGACAGAAAAACTAGCAGGAAGTTACCGCGGCCAAACCTATCAAACCTGACAAAAATGTTAGCTCTGTGGATGAGGGGACCACTGTCCATGTCATTTACTTTTGCATGGCTTTCAGCCACCTCCTGTAACAAACAGCTCAATTGAAAAGATGGCAAAATACGGAACAGATAGGCAAACATCTGTTGAACAAACTGAACATGGGACAGAAATGTGCCCTGACAGCAAAGAAGGCCAAGTGGCTACAAGGCTATATTAGCAACAATGCAGACAGTGGGTTAAGGAAAATTATTGTGTTCCACACTTGTGAGACTATATTTGGAGTGCTATATCCCATGACATGCATGTCCTAAAGACGTGCATTAATATACTGAAGCAGGACCAGAAGAGCTCTACCAAGATGGTAATGAACTATAGCATATGATGTACAAGGGGTTAAGAGAAATACTTGGAACATTTTTTCAGTCTTCAGAAGAGAAGTCTGGTTGGGGAAAATATTATTGTTGTCTTCACCTATCCAAGTGGAACACATAAAAATAGCCAGATTCTTGGCCATACATAGTGACAGAACAAAATGCAATAAAAAAAAGCTGTACCGACTGATTAGTTTTTACAAATGCATTTTCACAAGAGAGCAGACAATGACTGGAACAGATTGTCCAAAAGGCTGTGGAATCTCCATCGTTGGAGACATTAAAAACTTGACAAAGCCCTAAGCAACTTGACGTAATCTTGCTGTGTACTGCATGGGCGTGTTGGAGCAGCTGGTCTCCTGAGACCATTCAATTAAATTATTCCGTGATCCTGACAAACTTGATTAGACAAAGAATCAAATTCCCGAGATGAAGAAATACACAATTACTAAGGTAAGAAATTTATGTTTACCTCTTTTGCTAAGTCATTTCTTTCTTTAGTTTGTGTTTTGTATGACATGTCCAGTACTTCATAGTTTCTTCTGAGTTCTGACAATTCATGCTCAAATACATCACGTTCACTGTGAAAACAAAGCTAAACTATTAGATATATAAAGTGTAATGAACAAAATTCCTGTGCCTTTTTAATTTCTTAGCCTTCTTCCAGTTCATGACACTGACTTCTTCCAACCAGTCACTCACAGAATAATTGGTGATAATCTTAACCTTTTATAGTTATTAACACCTGCAACGGTATCATTTTATATTAAACAATTGAGGATTATTTAAATAATCAGAAACAAAGAAAATTCTACTCAAATATAGAGTAGATATATACTCAAACTCCCATCCAAAATTATTTAATTCTCCTCTGGTTATTCTTCCTTAGTGTAATTTTATGGGCTATACATTTCTTCTCTGAGCAATGATCTCTAAGTACCCTTATCCATTGTTCTAGCTTAATCAAGCTTCTGATGCTTCTGATTTCCCATGACATTCTCTTCAATCTTTTGCCTACATGGAAGTCCAATGAAAAAGTGAAACAACTTAATTCCCATCTTCCCAACAGAGCAGAAAGCAATGTATACTTGTTCTCAGTAGGTACTCTCCCCTGCATATAGCCTTGATACCAGAATGGATTGTCACGTTTAAAATATACAAGACACAGCTGCAAAAATTGTGCTGGTGTTCTGAGCAAAAAGTGCTTTCTCCACTCTCACCCTGTCAGAACAGTGAAATGAATAAGCTAGTATGAGCTTGCAGTTTAGAAAATAGCTAACCAATATTATATTAAGCATAGCATCGCTTTAAAATTGAGATAACTTGTAGTACAGCAGAACTAGATTTGACATAGTGTTTTTTAAAGGCAGAAACAAGTCTGGAAGTGATTTACTCCTGCAGTGCTCCCAAATATCCTCATGCAGTTATGCCAACAGAGCTCTCCCCTCCCCTTCGTCTGTGCCTACCCAGCTGAATACAACCTACTCTCTCAAATACAGTTTTGGCACGTTCATTCATGCTTTTCTCAACTCAAGACTATTTTAAATGCACACTGTTAAACACTGGGACCATTCACATGGAAGTTATTACAATCCACTTATTAAGATGCAGTTGCATATAGGAAGCAAATCATAGCACCAATCCATCCTATTTGCAACAAGATGCCAGACGGATTCCAGGGTTGTTTTTGTACATATAGCTGTGAACCAAAAATGCTGTGAATTCTGAAGACAGATTCCTCTACAAATGACTAAGATGGGCAAAGTCATTTGTGTCAGTAACTACACCTGAGTTCATTCCATATGATCAACTAAGGAGCTGACAGGGCCTTTTCTACTCACAATCCCCATTTTTGAATACATTTCTCAACAAATGTGCCAAAGACCAGATTTCTTGTACTTGTGAGCACACTAAAAAAGCTATTTGGAAGCTGGACTGTGAAGTATACATCTATGAGTATATTTACAAGAAGTCTATTTTCACTATTTTGCAATTGCTTTTTGCAAGATGGAGATTCAAAACATTGGCTATAACAGTACAATCTGTATTTTAAAAAAGCTAGACACTGGAACTTCCTGCAGTTAAACAAATTCACTATGGTAATCCTAAGATTATCTGCCAGAGTTCTCAAAACAGCCCTTTCAAATTTATGGTTTCAAGGATATCTTAAGCTGTAAATATTAATTCCCAAGGTCCTGCCCTCCTAACTCACTCGGTAAGCAGCACAGAGTAGAGCATAGGGCCTTTTGTTAGATCATTGCTTTTAAATTACAAATAAAAAAAAGAGTACTTGTTCCAAGATGCTTGCCATCAACAGCTCCCACTTCCTTAGCTGCAATGAGACTGCTAGGCTCTCTTGAAAACACAGTAAATCTGAAAATATAAACTTTTAGGAAGATAATTTGATGCATTGGTTTTCAGAATGTTGTTCATTTTAGGTCTGCAATATACTAAAGGAGGTAATTTAACCATCAGTGTATGAGGTAAGGAAAAATATCTGTGTGTGTAAGTCAAAAACAAAACTAAGAAGTCTAGTCAATCAAGGCTGATCTTTATTAATGTTTGTATGTTAGTTAAACACTTGAATTATAGAGACACTTACCATTTTACTTTATCATAGTTCTGTTGTCTGTAATCACCTTGCTGAATCAACTGCTTAGTATCAGCCAGTTCCAGTGTTAAACGCTGGCACCTGACCTCAAGCTCTGACCGACTCCTCCTCTCTTCTTCATAGCTCTAGGAAGTGAGACATTTTGAAATGATCACAGCTGCACTGATATTTACTTGAAGTAATCACCAACTAAGTTTTGTGAAAACCTCTTATGAATATTCAGGTGGTAATGCTTTCATTTGTTTCAGTATTTGGAAATTTAGCACATCACAAAGTAACCAGCTATATCGATACTCAACTTATTTTTATCTTATTACAAATACTTGATTAAATGTACCTCTTTTTTCCAATGCATTTGTCCATTAGCACAACTTCCAAGACCAGTAACCTTCATATAAACAGCTGGTGGTCTGCAAACCTATACTAAGAGCATGAAAGTCACACCACCTTTACAACAGTTTCAAACAAGTCAAGATACTTGTGAAGATACTTGCTAGTTAATTTGAAATTAAAAAAAAAAAGAAAGAGAATGGCTTGTTCAGCAAGTTTAGCAATATCTGTCATTCTCTGAAAGATTTCAGCCAGTTACTCCCAAATTGTAGCTACTCTATCTGGTAACCTATGTTTGCTGAAGTATATCATGGAAAGCTTTGGTGGAAGAAAAAAAAAATAGTTTACGTAATGGTCCATCAGCATCAATTTCCATTTTCCCTTCTTTTTCCTCCTCACATACTTTTACGGATTATTCTGGAAACCAAAACAACAAAAGCAAAGCAAGAGGACCCACAGAGAGTATTCATCTTTTAAAATGCTAGGTATTCCTTTTGAAGATCAACAGATTTCCTAATCACTCATTCCCTCCAACTCTCATCAAGAATAGCAGACTTTTATACCTTAATCCCCAATCTAGACTCCATTTTTCAGTTTTCTACTACATAGGTACTTTTTTCACAAACTTATCTTACTTACTTGTCCTAAATACTGTACTACTTTATTCATAAGACCAACCAAAATAATAATGCTTATTCACTTATACAAGGTAAAGCTGATGGACTACAAAAAAAGTTGCTTGTTAAAAATTTAAGAATACTCCTGGGCATTTAGATTTTTCCATATCCTACTTTCTAGAAAACTGCTAAGTTCAGTTTTTTACTGCTGTGATTGATAGCAAGCTCAGTAATGGATGCTTGATTAACAATTATTCTATCTGGTTATTATGAATGGATATCACAATATTATTAACTGAATGCGAGCACAGCCTTAAGATGCCATTACTAAACCAAACATTTAGCAACTGCAAATTACATTTATTTTGCAGTAAAAGACACTATATGAGTGCAAAATTTTTCAACATTGCTGAATGCTATGCTTTATACAGTTATAGGAGGACAATTGTCTAGCTAGTTTTTAATAGACAAGGGAAGATTAGGCAACAGCATATATGGAGTATATGACAGAAGGACACTGATAAACTTCACAGACATCATCAGCTGAAAGACTGACAGAATGCCTTCTTGTAAAAACACACCTAAATATTTATAAGACACTACAGAAAAGCTCCCTAATCTACTAGCCATATTTTACCTATTCTGTTGATAAAAAAAGAATATTTTGTTGTATATTTCACATACCTAGTTATCTTCACTTTTACTAAAATTACTTCAGGTCACAAATCACAAAAATCACAACATCCAGAAAGTTTTAAAGAGGATTCTGCATGGTCTACCATTAAAAATACATCATGTAAAGACGTGATTGTTATTCATTCCAACACATACTGGTATATATGGTTTATGTTTTACCCTAATGAATGGATATACATTAAGCAAACTAACACTATGAAACACTCTCTTCTTTAATCAGTTTACATGTCATTATTTATAAAGATGGCATTATTATAATGGTAGTCTGTGTCAGATATTTTTAAAAGGTGTACACATGTTAGCTAAAGTTTCAAATATGTAACATATGGTGCAAATACCCTGTTATCCAGTGCAAACATGACTCATCTTGCAACAGGAAATGTTGGTAAGGGCACTTAACTTTTAAGAGCAAATTGAAAGATTAAGTTTAGAATACAATTCTTCTGTGGATATTCCATGCCATTTTGCCATGCTGCAAGTCACACACCCTTCATTGAGTGGGCTACTGAAGCTCCTACAGTATTATCTAGCTGAGAGCTAGAAGACAACTACCAAAAGTATAAAATTAAATCGGTTAACCTGTGGAAAAAAGTTGTCATAGATAGCTTTAAAGCAACAATTAACAGAATATCTAAATATCTGCAAAACCAGCTCCTTCTAATACTTGAGACCTGAACTTACTTTTGAATTGTATTTAATAAATCAGTTATTAATGTCATTAATGTTATTAATGTAACAGTATGCTCATTCCAGAGAAGGAGACTTAAATTCTGCTTTGGAAAAGTGAAACTATGACCTACCTTAATTAGAGAGGTTTGTCATGTTTGTTTTTTCAGATTTAATATAATTCCTGAAGAAACACTAATTATACTGCACAGGACACTGCTTTTCATCTACCTAATCTTAAGGTGTCGAAGTAGTATTTCAAACACATGAAGAAACATGACAAAGCAAGCTGATACCCAGTCTAGGCTGTAAATAGGCTAACACACAAAACCCCCTATGTGGTATGCTCATCTCCAGGTAGCACATACACAAACTTCTGCACTTCCATAGCAATACGTCAAAGACCAAGCTGCCTGTGCTTAGGCAGAAGAAGCCTTGCTTTGCATGTGATGAAATTAATTTTTTCTAACAATGTCCATATATGCTGAACTGATTTTAAGATCTCTGCAATGGAACAGCTTTATCTTTCCATTTATCTTCAAAAGATAGCTTGAACGTCTTGATGAACAGCTTTGTCTTGCTGCAGCAAAAAAGGGGCTTTTAGAAGAATCAAGATACAGAGCTCTTTCAAGGACAGAAATGAGGTACTGGAAATAATACCAATAAATAATATTAGCTTAAGTAAGCCCACTAACCTTAAAAAAATTAAAGGACAAACAGAACTTCCTTACACTGAATGTGATAGCCATAATACCCTAAACACCTCATGGTTTTTCTTCAGCCTCTTAATAATTTTTGCTTCTGCAGAGAGCAGAAACTCAGACCGATGAGATAGTTAAAATAAATGAAAAACCAAACTTGTCCTGCGTGAGACAGATAGGCAAACATTGCCTAAAGAAATTCTTGACAGAGCTGCCTAAGAAACCTAGTATTAACCAGTACAGGTGGTTTCTATAGGGCATGAGTCAGCAAAGAAGTGCTTTTATTTGGTTTACAAAAACTGTCCACAGATGATGTTCCAAGCAAGAAGATCCTCAGCTTGCCTGATCTGCACCACTTAAAACCCCAAACTGATAAGAGAAACTAAAGATCTAATGGCAAACCTCAGTTTAATGATATTAATTCACTGCTATCCTCAGTCTGCAATGAGCAGCAGTTTACAGCAGTCACTGAAATAAACACCTATCTGAATTTCAAGTGCAAAATCCAGGTGACATACTTTTTGAACTAAGTTAGTGACACATAATATATGATAGTGATTAGCTGATGTTTCAAAAAGCCTTTGGAGATAAG
The DNA here is from genome assembly GCA_013399945.1 of Ploceus nigricollis. Lineage (NCBI taxonomy): Eukaryota > Metazoa > Chordata > Aves > Passeriformes > Ploceidae > Ploceus > Ploceus nigricollis. The sequence continues at coordinate 334,529 of VXBC01003482.1, read as the reverse complement.
AAAATAAATAGAAATGCAGGGAATAGATTAATCAGCCAATCAAGCAGAAGCAGCACAACTTCTTTACACCATCTACAGATAAGCCTGCAAAAGAAAGTGATCCTGCTTTTAAAAAGCATTTTTTTTTCAAAGATCTGCATCTTTGAAGAATCACTTACAAAAGCCAGCACTTTGTTCATATCCTAAAGGCCCTAGACAAATGCAAAGCTACTGTACTATTGTGATGTGAAAACAATTCCTTCCAGTTATTTAGATGAGGTGCTGCTTTTTTGTAAAGATGACATTTTGCTTCAATTGTTTACATACTCTGCATTCAAAAATTACTGGTAAATACATTATTTATTGGACTGCAACTGCCCAGATGTCATGAAGAAGCCATATATAATTGGATAAGACATCTCTTTACTAACTTGCTATGAAATTGGTACTCTGCTTGTAGATGGGAAATTGGTAATCTGACTGTAGATGGGTCACTATTTACCACTAAAAATTATAAACAAAAATGTTGAGCTACTCCAAAGTAGAGAAACTCTGCAAGGAACATATGAAAAGCAAAGCTCTGGAACAAGTTCTTCTATAGTAAAAGGAAGTGGAGGAATAAAACTTTTATTTCTCTGGATCTGAGCTTACTAGAATTTTCAGTGAAATATGCTCAGGTGAAAAGGATCCTTGAGATCATTACAGAGCAGTATAATTACACCATCTCGTACTTCTGAACCACGGCAAGCAGTCAATGCGAGCCATAGCTCTGTATCGAAACAGTAGAAAGGTACTGGATAGAAAAGGGAACTTTCACAGATAAGAAATTTCCTTAAGTCTTGGAAATATTAAACTGCTGCCTCAAGCTCACAGTTACTTGTAGAGTATTGTCTTTGCAGCTGTTCTCCTGAACAATCTTAACAATAGCAAAAAAAATAAAAATAGGTGAAATATGTGCCTAAGACCAAGACCTCAGCTGTCTCAAGAGAGTTGTGAAGACCAAACGATCAAGGCACTGCTTGAAAGAAGTGGTGTGAGGCAGCTGGGGAAGAGTTCTAGAGTGCAGTATTTACAGCTATGCAAACTTTAAGAGAAACCTTAGGGATCCCAGTCCTTTTGGAGTAGCAACAACAGCCTCAGTTTTCTAATATTCAGACACATCTAGTGCCAAGTGATCCTTTGAGTACAAAGCTTAGTTTATTCTTTGAAGACTACAGATATGTTTTCTCTCCAGCTGGAAAACATTATCACAGAGAAAACTGTTAGTTATGTCTAGCAAAACCTGACAGCTACTAATCCTGATTCAGAGATGAAGTCTTAGAAAAGATCTTTGTCCTACACATAACCAGCTTTTTCTTTAGGATAACCACAGCTTTCAGATACTCTCATGCTATAAATTTTATTGCAAATCCCGAAGGCAACTTTATATAAAAAATAACTGAAGAAAAGGGAGCCCTGATAAAACTGTATCAATACCAAATTCCAGGAAAATATTGCCAAGAAACTCCCAGCCAGAAGAAGAAAGTAATACTTAATCTTCTGGAGGTACAAAGGAAAGCAAGATTTCCTTCCCAGACACTCTCCCAGCCTTGAGAGAAAGCCACTAGTAGTAAATTACATCTGTTTGAGGGAAGGTTCTAACCACTTCGGAAACAAACAACTCTGAAAATAGTAAACTGATGTTCAGCATGGGAATGCACACATCAGAAGCTCGTTTTATTTCTGGGAAACTCCTGCTAATACACCACTATAGTTGGACTTCCTCCTCTATCTTTACCTCCAAAGCTGGTGGTGCCAACATTATTTATACTTGAAATACTGAGCAGGATTGTAAAAGGAGAACTAAAACAAGCCTGTACCCTACATTTAGTAACAAGTCAGTCAGCAGTACAAGAACATGGCTTTCACCAGTTCCACCGCCTCCCCCGGGCTGTGGCTGCTGTACCTGGAACCAGAGGAACTGCACTGATCTAAATCACAGATGCAACAACTGTGTGCAGAGAGCCACTAACTTAGTTGTACAGCATAACCACTTACACTTATCACGTTAAAAACAGAAAGCAGCAGGACAAATACCTTTTATCAGATCATGTTCCAGTGCTAGAAATCAGTCTTCACAAGCCATTTTTGGCTACCAGTTGCCAGAAACAGCTCCCTACCCTACTGGGTCTGTGCTACAGATTCAGCAGCCTTTAAGGGCTAAGAGCAGCAGCACACCAAGCGAAGTTTACAAGGTTAGAGAGTCACCATGGTTGTCTTATTTGATGAATGCATTTAATTTAAATTTTCCTAAAGTTGACTTAATAGGTTAAGTTCAAATTTTCCTTCAAACTTTTTCAATTCTTGGTTGGCTAGATAATCTTTCCTATGAGTCTAGAACAAACTGTCTCATATTTCTTATTACTTTATTTCGGGATGAATGTATAAAACCTGCTCAAACCTAGTCTGTCAGCCACAAACAACCAGAAAAGCCAACATAATCCTCCTCCCCCAAGATTTGGCCTAAGCATATTTTTTGGTTCCTTTCTGTGTCTCAAAAATAAGGAAGAAACCCGTGCTGAAACTCATTAAGAAGAGCCTTAATTATCTTGAAAGAGTAGAAAAAAGAAGGAATTCTTACTGTAGGAAGTAGGTTATTCTCACAAAAGAAAAAAACCCAAAAAACAATTGTCTTCTCTTCAATGATGACTGTATTTCAAACTTCCGTACTACTAGTTTCCTAAAGAAGTTTTAAACTCAGAACAGACTTTGTTGATAAATTACACAAAGAAAAAAAATATTCCAGTGATTAGAGAAAACTTAAAATTTATGGAATACTGTATGGAAACCCAGAAGATGGATTTACACAGTACAAATACTAAATAACAGGCAAGTAACTTCAGCAACTATATTACATGTACCTAGAAAAACAAGAACTACTGGAATACAAAAAAAAAAATCCAGTAAAAGTGTAAAAGCTTATTTCCTACTGATAAAATTCCTTGCAAAAAAGCTTGACCTTAGTGAAGAGCTCAAAAAAGTTACCCCACCATACACCTTGAAATCACTTTTTCATAAACTGCAAGAGATGTATACATATGTCAGCTCCTGTGCACCGAGCATATTAGAGATTCTAAAGTACCCTTACATCCTGATGATGCTCCTCCTACCTTATTTTCTGAGGTATCTTGTTGCAGTGACACTCAGCAAGTCATAAGGTAAAACTTGAACTTGCCAGAATCAGAACAGAGACTCTTAAGCCTCTCCGTTAAAGAAAAGCACAGTGCACTTCGAACTTTGAGAAACACATCAGTGGGAAAGGTGGATACTGCCACCATGTGGTGCAAAAAGAACAAAATCAGAAGTCTATATCAAAGAAAGGTGAATGTCCCAAGAAAACTGTTTCTAGCACAATTTTAATTAGTATTATCGACCATCTTGTTAATTTGCTTCAGCAAAAGTAATAGATGTCAGTCAAATCTCAAAGGCTGAAATCCTCCTGTACAATTTTATTAAATCAAAGCACATTAAATGTATAGTGAAGGAAAATGCTTATGCAAGACAAAAATTAACAGGATTAGTTTAATCTCAATTATGACCAGAGACGGTGACACAGAATAATGCTGAAGCACATAAATGCATAAACTTTATTGACTACTTTCTCTAATTCAATCAGAATGAGAAATTAAAGTACATGAATTTCACAAGATAAAATTATATAAAGAACTTCTCCTTACACCTGATTATTCTGTAAGCAAATTTCACAGAGAAAAAAAGGCAATAATTAAAACACATTCTCAGAAGTAGTAAAATGACAGTGTCATTTAAGTCTCTACTAGCCATGACCTGGATAAATACACTTTGAGTACCTGAAACTGTTGTCCCAGCTCCAGATTTATGCAGAACTAAGTTAAAATATAAATCACCCTATCTATATACATACCAAGAATAATATAAATATTGATAAATACATTAGAAAAAACATGTTTCTTATACTGTTTCAATTCCTTAGCTCTTTAAAAATAAAAATTTAAAATATTAATGTAATTTGTTTCTCTACTTCTGGTGTTTAAACCTTAGCTGAAATCAAATTATCTTTTTTTTAGTATAGAAACAAATAGGAAAATTAAAATACAAAGAATTGAAAAGGATAACAGAGAAGATGCAACTCCAAAGAACTTTAAAAAATACATTTTTATAACATTAAAACAAAAGGTGAAGCAATCTACGAGCAAGACATCCCCATCTCAAAGACTATACACTGAACTACCACGGTGTCTTCAGCTGCTGCTCGGCAGATCCCCTGTCCAGCGCCCCCACCTTGAAATCTTGCCCTCAGAAAGCACAGCACAGCTGGTAAGAGACTACCCTGAACAGTCTCATGAGCAAATCTTGCAGGGTAGCCATAGCATAAAGTTAGCTGCTAAACAAGGATGCATATAGCTTATTTCTTCTCTCCCTCCTTCCCTCCCCTCTTCTCCTTGCAGTAGTTTTTATACAGCAAAAAGCTTTTCTATCTTATACATGAATAATGATTTGGAGAATGAGATTTTCACAATATACGTATTCACAGTTTCTGAACTGAGATAACTAAGGAGCACAGACCTCTGTAAGACACTTCAGCTGGGATCTGCACCCACTTAGTTCTTCTGTCAGACTCTCTTTTTTCATCTGTAGATCACTTAGCTCTCTTCTTAAGGAATGGACTACTTCATAGAACCGGACCTAGAAGAACAAGACAGATATTCAAAGTTGAAACTAGCAAAATTGCAACTGCAAAACTACAAACCTAAAAACACATCAGCTCAACATTTTATGACAATAATGTACTAAATTATTTCTAGGGCACACCATAAAGGTAAAGATTATATTGCTGTACAACTAAGACAGCGTACACTCAGGCTGATCAATCAAAAAAATACAGTTGCTAATGGACATATGGCCCCATGCACTTCCTCGTGCCAAACCTAGAGCACATTTGATTAACAGTGCAAAAAGAAAAAAAAAAATCCCAAAACAAACAAAACCCCAAACAAACCCAAAATCTATTTAATAATAACCAACTTAACTTGCTAACTTTCCCCAAGACAATATAAATTTTTATGGGGTGTGTAGAAATGGAGAGATTTGTTCTGTTTCGTTTTCTGCAAGCTCAGTGCGCTGAATTTGCACCAAGAAAAATGTAACAGCAAGCACAGGGAGCAAGAACAGCACATAACCAGAAAGAACCATGACACCCCCTCCACACACACCTCCAGCAGTAACATGCTGGTATAGGGATTCAACTGCATCAGGAAACTAAAGCTCTGAAAGACCTGACTTTGCTAAATTAACACCAAAAAAATTCCAACCTTCTAACAGGCTTAAAAAAAATTAAAATCTGTAATGCATTCTCCTCTCTCTTCCCCCCATGCTAGTCATAGGCATTGTCTCAGGCAAGTAAGTCTCACATCCATAAAACTTTTTCAGAACTTTTCTTCTGATCAAGAAAAAAGGCTAGAAAATACAGTAGTAAAATCACAAAGCCAGTGTTAAAAAAAAAAAAAAGAGACAAAACAAAGAAGAAAGAGCTTTTTTGATATACACCCACATACACGTACACAGAGGTTATTATTCCCAGATTAACTTGATACCTTAAAATGTTACATTTGGGGGTGTGTGTGAAAAGAATAAATAAGTAGGCACTGTTTTCATGCAAAAGCTATTGCATGCCCTCCATCCCTAATGCTTTCTTTGATATATGATTAAAGAAGAAATACAGACAAGAAAGCACAGATTAAGTAAGCATTCAAGAGCAAGCTGTACTGCACTTCCATGCAGAAGGAAGACAGATCTCTGGTTTGCTACCTGTAAACAGCAGAAGACAAAGGAAAGTTCCAGGTATATTTCATATAATTGCCAGCACACAATTCTAAAAACACAGAAGCCATAGAAATTTGCAATGTAAACACAGGTGTAGTATGCTTTATACAATAAGGCAAGCATACAACATGACTGAAAGATCAGTCTTTTTAACTGTGCATCTGATGATTCAATTGGCCATTTCTTAAGAAAAAAGTAACTTTGTTTATCATTAATTGATAACTATTTAAAGCATTGTGCTTTTTTTTTAAACCACACCTGCTTTTCCAGTAAGTTCTTTTATTTTTACTGCAATATCCCTAGGAAACTTGTGCTATCACACCACAATTATTTCCCATAACACAACAACCTTAAAATGGATTTCCCAGTAGAAACCAAGTTTCTACTGGGATACAGGCATCAAGGATAAATGTATTTACACAACCTTCCCAAGAAAAGATCATTGCATGGTAGTAAGAAAGTGCAAATGAATGCAGCAGATGAGGCTGAGGTTCTAGCAGTTCAACTGTTGTTGCTATTTAGCTGGTTTGATAGCCAATAAATGTTCATGTAACCCAGCAGTCAAAGCACACACTGCTTCTTGCCAATTCAATACAGCAGACATAAAACTTACTCTAAAAGGGATTGTAAAAACAACTGCATATCTTAAAAATCACAAATTTATATTGATGTGCTGTAAATAGTTACCACTTTCTACAGAATTTTAAAAAAACTCTTAGCCTGTGCCCACCACTTTTTATGCACAATTAGAATAAAGTAAAAATGGGTGGGTGCAGAGGTTGAAAAAGTTTGCTTCTATTAATTGAAGTTCTGTTAAAACAGCTGCACCAGTTAACTGCCTTCTTAAACAAACAGCAACTGAGCTGCAGTTAGCAAAATGATATACCTGAAAGACATGGCAATTAAAATCAGTTCAAACAGAACTTGCAGAAACCATTTTTTAAAAATTTGCTGAAAATTTTTTACAGTGGAATACACAAGAGGTTCACTTTACTGAACAAATTGAACTGGTGCTTGGCAGCTGAACTATTTAACAGCCTGAAATACTTTCAAATTTCACATATACTGTTTCTGAAAACATCTCAGGAATGACAAAACAAAAATCTGAATTTTTACACATAAGTTCAAAACAAAAAACTATGATTTTAAGAGAAAGATGTGCAAAATACAATTTTTCAGTTGTCAGCACTAGCATTAAACATTACCTAGGCTTTGTTCTAACATGTCACTATTGCACCCCTTTGTGGAAGAACAGTGAAAAACATCTCACATTTGCTTTAATTCCAGTGTGTCAAATTTACACTATCTCTGTATAGAAAATCTGCATTTAAGTTCTTCCTGCCGTTTGTCCAGTAGACCAGGTGTCAAACAAAGTCTAAGCATTATATATATGCTTACTTTCATCCTGGAGAATTGCAAGGCAGTATTTTATAACTGATAAATAGAAAAACAAAGAGTCTGAAAATTTCCTGCTCAAGTTGTCTAAGCAGGACCCTTTCTCAAGAAGGAAAATTTTACCCTAATATCAGTGGGCTATATTACTAGTCTGCACACAGATCTGGAGTCAGAAATTTTAACTGCCTAGAAATGCCCAACTTCTCCTTAGGCAAGCAAAGCAGGAATCGGCATTCCCTTCCAACTCCTTTCTCCAGCCTTTGAGACCCAAATGGATGCACAGACAGGATGTGCAAAACAGTTCTGTAGCCTCCCAGCATCTGTATCAGCTGCATAACTTGAAGTAATGATAAACAACCAACAAGCTTAACTGATACTTTTAGGTTCACACTAATCCTCTGCTAAAAGAAGTTGAAAAAAGCAGAAGATAGCACTTTACTACAATACACCTTTAGAATGCCTTATCCAGAAAAAGAAAAGGTCGAAAAATGACTTCTTCAAAAGAAAAAGTAATGTGTGAAGAAGAGAGGAGTTTCACCTAACATTTCAGTAGAGGAGTTTTTGTCACAGATAAAAATAACACTAAATTGGTTGAAAACAAGAGTAAAAGAACAAAAGGTTAAAGGTAGAAGGTGTCTGCTACTCATCTCTCCTACTTCACATCTTTTTGACAGCCATTTTCTACTCACAAATTAAATCTAAATTGTGCTGTGACAGCTTCACTTAAAGCAGCTGACAAGGTTAGTAACTCCTGGTATCTATCCTGCTTGGCTACAGAGTCTTTTGTACTGACTGTCAATCAATTCCTGAAGTCCTGAACTTCCTGCACACCAATTTCAATAGATCCACTGACAGGGATTTCAGTTTCTGTTAAAAGTCTGGTTTTTTTCAACCATGGTGATACAGGAATCAACAACACCCCATCAAATACTTTTGCAGAGGGCAGTGGGTACAGCAGACAGCCAGGTGGTGATAACCTAACAGTACCCAAGCTATGTGTTCTTGTTTATCCCACAGAGCCTTATGATTTTCCTAGCACTTTCAAAAGTCCAGCTTTTTAAAAGACGTTCACAAGAACATGCTTTAGATAAGGGTGAAAATTTTTACTTCTCTGTACATATCTAAAGCACAGTAAAGCATGACTGTGATCTGGAAAATTCATTCATGTAGCAATTATACCTCAACAAATGTACTAAGGTTTTTAACATTGTATTATTTACAGCTTCCTTAAAAACAAGCTCTACAGATAAGTACAATGCTAATATTTTGATGAATTAAGGTCTATAGGTCTAAATCTTCTTCATTCTCATAAGTCAGCTGGGATGCTCTGGACATGTCACACAGGCTTTTTATTGCAAACAAGAGTACACAGTGGCCTCTGCACATACCTACAAGCCATAATTAACAAACATCTTAAATCAAGAAAATGAATCTTAAAATACATTTTAAGGTACACTTTGTTTCCTGCATTTAGTCAAATAGGAAAGGGACATAAGGAAAGCATAAGAGAAAAGTAAGGGATGCTTGCAAGTGCAATCCCAGCTTGCGGTTCTGGCAAACCAAGTTTCAAATTCCTTTTTTCAGCCTGCTGTACTTCATATCATCAATGTGTGCTCACATTTTAATTGTAACATTCCGTCTGCTTAACCTCCTTAAAATACATCAGCAGTTCTACTCTCTTCCAAGACATCAGAATCAAGGATTAAAAGGTTCCTCTCTTTCCTGGAACCCAGTCATAACAGATTGATCCACAAAAACACATCTGCCTCTGAAGGTCCTTTATTTCTAGTTAGAGAAGAAAAAAACCACAACCTGCCACAATTTACAGCTTGGGATGGGTTGAGCCTGCCCAGCAGCCTATATGGCTGCTCACGCACTTGCTGCCTCCCCTGGGAGCAGGAGAGAGGAGGAAGTGAGAAGAATGAAACAAAAGCAAGAAAACTCAGGTGTCAAGTTTTCTAAACAATTACTGAAGGAAAGAGAGATGAGCTTAAAAAGTAAAAAAGAAAGAAAAAAGAAAAGAACTCATGACCTCCCAGAAACTGGGGAAACTGATCAAAACTGATACCCAGCCAGTCCCTGAGTAATAACCACGTTGGGAAGCCATCACCGCCTCCCACCTTCTCTTTCTTCTTCTACCTCCTATTTATGCTGCTGAGTATGACATTTTATGGTATGGAATATTACCTTGGCCAATTTGGGTCAGCTGTCCAGCTGTGTCCCCTATCAATCTCATGACCATTCATAGCTTGCTGAGGCAGAGGGAGGCAGAATGGGGAAAAAGGAAAGCCTTGATGTTGTGCAAGCACTGTCAGGCAATAGCCAAAACACTGTTTCAGCCACCAGTGTGAAGCACAGCAAGATTCAGACAGCTATGAAGAAAGTCAACTCTGTCCCAGCCAGATCCAAGATACAGGTTATATTTTAAAGCAGTACAAAACCCAATACTTACTGAAACATATTCAGGGATAGAAAGCTGATCTTCAGGAAGAGACTTCAGCTTCTCATAGCATTCATCTGTTAATTCCAAGTCTCGCAAGCTACGGCGGATATCTCCAGCCCTCTCTCTCAAATGATAATTTGTTTCCTCCAGTTGCTTCTGTCTCAATAAAATAGTTTCCATTTCTTGCTTCATTAGAGCCTGATGTTTCCTTCAAGATGGATTTGAAAACAGGTAATGGGTTACACAAGTGACAAAGCTTCACAATACCCTGGCAAAGAAGTGAGTTCTGCTCATTTTGTAGAGAGCAAAATTTACAAAGATTAGGTAATTAGTGCCAGAATGTATACCACCGTGGTTAAACAGTCATATTAGATTCAGTATATATAAAAAGCCAGGAACTTTATAGTCATTGACAACACAAAGCTGAATCTGACAATAGACAATCTCCACATATGCTGACTTGAATTTACGAACTAAACTTAATATACCAATTAAAAGGTTAAAACCATGAAAAAGTAGAATCTATTTCCACACAACCCCCAAGGAGCTGGTAAATCACTCGAACTTGGGTCTTACCAAGTTTCAGCACAGGCACAGTCATATCAACCCTTAATTTTCTAACCACTGTAATATACAAAGTTGGAGTCCTTTACTAAAAAAAACAAACTGCAATAAACCAACCACTACTACAACAGAACAAGCAGCCTTACTTCCAGCCTTAAAACTCCATACTACTATTATCATCAGTGATAAGGTTGTATACAGCAAGAGAAACTGCAGATCAGTTCATGACATTTAGAAGCGTTTATTTTCTTTACATCAAAGACAACTAACCTACTTTTGTGTAATTTTTAGCTGCAACTCTTGAAAACATATACAAATCACTCTTTAAAACATAGTCATTTCTGCATTACTTAAAAAGGAATAAAAAAATACTAACTAGTACTACAAGGCAACATCTACCCCACTGGCAGGGTACAGGTAATAGGAAGTCTGAGGTCATCAAAGCAATCACACAAGGACACACTCCATGGTGTGTACAATTCTATTGCATGAGGATGAAAAGTTAAGTAAAAGACTGACAAGAAAACTAATGAAAAGATTGGGAAAAGTAGTTTAACTTTTTTACTTCTATTAGTAACAGTTTGCACATCAGTACCTTTTTACTGAGCACTCCTTAGATAACTCAAGTATGGCCAGCATAAAAATGCTCCACTCTGGTGCATCTAAGCATACAGAGTGACAAAAGTTTTTCTGACCATAAGCTGCTCTCAGTTGAAAGACTTTGCTGGAAATAATCTCAGGTCTGGCTCCACATCCCTAAATCTATTCTAGCCTCACTACAGAACAGGACTTGGAAGTAGTCACATCCTGTAAGCTTTGCTTTAACACGAGACTGTATAAGTAATGCTCTTCATTCACAGGTGTGGAAACTCACACTTCACACTTAACTGACCAAGTGGTTTGGAGAAGCCTGCTAGCCAGTCTGTTTTTCAGGTTAACTCCAAACATTTCAGAAAAACAACATGGAAAGTGAGTTGCTACATCATCAACCGAAAGCATTTCTGACAAATAGGAAGTATTAATGGGAAAAGCTAAACATTATGTACTTACCTTTCCCAAGTCTTTCCCTTTCTATGCTGCATTTATTAAAAATTCTGTTTAAATTGATGGAAATTCTGTCACCTCTGCTTAGTCCTTTTGCTCTTTATTGGTTTTAAGAACACTTTTACTACCTCTTCCTACTAAATTTTGAATTTAGGTAAAATGAAACCAAGCCCACAAACTTCAGCTAGTGAGAATTGAATTTTAATTTACTTATATGTAAATTAAATATGTAAATTCAATTTTTAGAATGAAAACACTAATATAATCTGCAAAAGAAATCCTATTCCTGCAACTAATAATTATCTGTTTCTGTTAATAATTTATTTACACAAATTCAAATTAACTCACAAATTTGTTAAAGATGAAGTTCTTAATTTTACTTCCATCGTACCTGGCATCTTCTTGCTGTAATGCCAACTGACTATCCAGTCGTAAAGACAACAGCTGCTTTTGATGGATTGCATCATTAAGCTTCTCCTCTAGCTCCTCAATCTAAATATAAAGAATGTGAATGAGTATAAAACAAAATAAGTTACCATATTAATTTCTAAAAAATATTTTACAAAAAGAACAAGTTGAAATAAAAATATGAAGATCCCAATGCTGTGGGCAGTCCAATAATAGCTGTCTAACAAGACCCCTAAATACACTAGGGCTTCAGAATATGATACAGACTTTGTCCCAATGAGCTAAAAATAAAAAAAAATTATTAGTTCTTAATAGCTTAGTTCTTAAAAGGGTCTTTTTCAGCTAAATAGCTATTTGTTCAACTAATTTCAAGTTAGACTTAGAGCAGAAAGCCAATAAAAATCAGCATATAGTATGTTGTAAAAACGAACTGCACACAAATGTGGCAATGTTTTTACATCCTTCTTAATTTCATGCATCTTTGTGCAAGATGAACACAACAAAATATACTGTTAGCATGTTGGTACAGTCTATCCCTATCTTCATTAACAAAGCATTGAAGAGTATTCAGATCACCTTTTCTCATACTCCACAAGTTCAGGTTCAAAGCCCTGTTATGCTACTAACATGAGTGACAAAACTATTTGTCATTTCTGAAAGAAAACAGCTGTTTTTCCTATGTTTAGGAAAGGTAAAACTAATTAGATCTTCCCTTATTTATAAGTAAAATGACTTGAAGTCTGTGAAGCTTTCTATATCTTTGTTTCCCCTTTTTGTCATGAAAGAACACAAAACACACCAAGAAAATCCCCAAACCAACTAAGAAGATCTTCATCATACAATTCAAATAAATTCTTTTCAGAACAGGAGTTTCTATCATATTCTAAAAGCACCAAAATCAAAAAAAGGTCATATAATAAAAGGAGAAAAACTACTTACTTTGGTCAAATATTCAACTTTCAAGTTGTCAATCATCAAGTTTTTTTGCGATAATTCTATTTTAAGCAGCTGAAGATTATGGAGCAACTCCTTCCGTTCAATCAGCTGCTTAGTGATTTTTACAGTACCTTCTCTCTCTTCAGAAGAAGAAACATCATCAGTTGGTACTGTGGTTTCCAAGCTGATATCCTCAGATTCCAAGGAGCTAGAAACGTTTACTTTCTTGATTACCTTAGAGCTTTTATGTGACATTTTCTTCCACTATTTGCAAAGCTTTTTTAAGCTATACTTTGAGACGAGCCTCCTGAAGAATCAACTGCAAGAATCAAAACAATTAAATGAAGCGTCATTATGAAAAACCAACCACTACATTAGACCACTAAGCAAGAGATGCTTCTCAGCATCACATGAACATTTTTTTTCACCCAAGAAAAACATTTTGAGAAGCTTTGGAGGGGTGCTGCCTGAAGACCCTCTTCATGAACAATCATTATCAAGCGTTTTGACTACAATAACCTAAATACCAGTGTGAACACCAGTGTGAATCTAGCTTACTAGTATGATGCTATAGTTAAATAAAGATATGCACGTTGTCAAAAGCACATGCACTGAAAACTCCCGAGGCCCACGAGGCGTGTACAGTGTCCTATAAGAGGCATAACATGACTTGCTGGAGAAAACAATAGAGGAATACCTTGATCACAGAATCACAAAGGTTGGAAATGACCTCCGAGATCATCGTGTCCAACCTACGACTGAATATCCCCTCATCAACTCCACCATGGTACTCAGTGCCATGTTCATTCTTTCCTTAAGGACTTCGAGTGATGGTGACTCCACTATCTCCCTTGCCAGTGCATTCCAATGCCTAACCACCCTGTTTAGAAAACCCACCTAATATCCAACCTTACACTCCCCTGGTGCAGCTTGAGGCTTTGTCCTCTTATCCTACGGCTAGGTGCCTGGGAAGAGAGCCCGGGCCCGACCTAGCTACAAGCTCCTTTCAAACCTCGCTGGCCTTTGCCTTCTCAGCAGCAGCTGCACTGTTCTTGCCAGGCTGCTTGACCCAGCAGCCACACGGACTTTTACGACCACCTGGCACACACCACGGCTGCTACTTACAGACGGCGCTGCTCAGAGACAAGCAGGGAGAGGAGACGCCGCGCTCGGAGCCCGGGCCAGCGACAGCAGGGCTGCGCCCCCGGGGCCGCCGCCACCACCGCCTTCCTTCCTCACGGCAGCCGGGGGCAGCTCGGGAAGAGGATACACTGTTAGTCCCGCAGGATGCCCGGCGCTGCCG
>VXBC01003482.1:282354-320234 GCA_013399945.1 Ploceus nigricollis | reverse complement strand
CTGCCCCCCCGCCGCGCCCGCGCCCGGCACCGGCAACGGGAGCGCGCCCGGGCTGGAGGCGCGGCCCAGCGGCCCCGCCAGCAGCCTCTGCCCCGGGCCGCACTTCCTCCTGCCCGACACCAACCTGCTCCTGCACCAGGTGAGCGCCTCCGGGAGGGAGAGAAGGATAGTGTGGCCGCCTCAGCGCTGGGGAGGGCCCGCCGCTGCCTCCTCTGGGCCCGACCAGGCTCCCTGTGGAGGCTCCAGCCTTCCCTGCGCCGGCCTTGTTAAATCCCTGTGGGTGTAAGTTCCCGTGTGGGTTCTGGCGTCGCGTTGGAGGGGCGCGTTTGGCAGCGTCCTGCAGGCATGGTTCCTCCCGTGTTTCCTGTGGCTGCTTGATCCCTGCCTGGGTAGCCTTGTTTTTCCTTGCCAGCTCCTGAGGAGAAGGCTGCAACATCAGCGAACCTGGTCCGGTCTTAGATTATGTTACAGTTTTATGGGGGGAGAGTGTGTGTGTGATTTTTTGTTTGTTTTGTGGTTTTCTTTTTTGTGGGTGTTTTGTTTGCTTTGGTTTTTGTGTTTTCTTTTTTTTTTCTGCCTGAATTGTAGGAATAAAGAACAGTATTTATTTATTTAGTTAGTTCGTTGTGGCCTGGTTTGGGTGTGAAAATTCAAGCAGAGAAAGTTGGTGGACTCTCAAGTAGCGATTGGGTCTTCATGTTGTCACTGAATTTTTGGATCTTCTGTGGTCGCTGAATTTTTCTAAATGCCTCTTCTGCTTTTCAAGGTGTAGGTTTAGGTTCTTTATACTATGATGTTGATTTCATGTAATGAATAGAAGGTGCGAAATCATCCCATGTACAACTCTGGAAGCATGGGAGCAACTTTACTCTGCAGCCTATCACTAGCTGTGCAGAGAATTGAGCCTGAGCAGGGCAGACAGTAGACTTTGAGGCTGGAAGGAATTCCCAAGCTTGATGTTTAACTTTTTCCTTTCATTGTTTTTGAATACCTGTACAGAAGGTAGAACAGCCCTGTGTACACATTGGAGACTGTAACTAATTTATGAATTCTAATGTGGAGTACTCTGGAGAGGGGAGCAACACTTGTGTGTTTTAGCAGAGATCCCAAAAGTTGTATGGATTTTCTTCCCAAACCAGCAGGTCAAGGGATGTTTTCAGCCTCTCACAAGTGGACTTCTTGGTATCTTGATGAAATTTGTATGTGTGTCCTATAGAGTGCTCTGAGAATTTACCATGGTGTGCTCAGGTGAACTGGAGAAGTGGGAATTAGGAAGCCTTGGTAAGGGTAGGGGAAGGTTTTGCCTAGAAACTGAAACAGTTTTGCCGCAGTAAGACTTGGCCTGGTGCTTCAGGTTATGCATATAATAATGCTGGATTTCTTCTCCTATGAATATGGCTCTAAATCTTTCAGGTTGTGTAAACATCAGGTTCACAGGAGCTTAGTCTGGTATTGCTTTATATTCTTTTAGCTATGCCCTCTAGAGCCTTACGGCTGTCTCATTTTGCGTTATGAAGTGAAGCTCCCATTTTTTTCCCCTGACAGATTACATGGATTTCTCGTGTATATTTATTTCTCTGTCTTGATATCAGGAGTTGGCAAAGAAAAGTGCTGAAAATTTTAACAAAATTCCTTAAAGAAGAAAAAGGTCTTTCAAAAGTGAAGAGCAGCTTGCAGAATGCCCATTGATTTGACTCCATAGAAATTAAAATTTCAGTTTAACAGTGGGATTGTTTCTGGAGAACTCAAACCTACACATGCCTATATAGGCACGTCAGCTGTGTAAGAGTGGTTGGGTACAATTTTATGGCTTGCATTCCTCACAGAGGCAGGCAGCGTGTAAATTACACCAGATTTCTGTCAGATTGTGCATAGTTGCATTTTGTTTACTAAGGATAAATTTTATAGGAGCCCATTTTATATAAGTAAAATTTGTAGTGTACACTTGGCCTTACATTTGTCTGGAATCCTGCACACACTGGGGGCAAATTTGTTGGAAGTCAGAATAAGTCCTTATCTTCACTTCAGGTCACAAAGAGGCTGGAAAATCCTATTTGACTTTTTTTCCCACAAGGAGACGAAAGCAACTTCATGCACTGTCCAGTTTCCCAGTGGTGAGGGGAAAAAGGCAGGAGAGCCACTCATTATTCATGTTAACTTTTCATGTATTAGCCAAGGAAATATTTCAAGTCCTGTTATTGGATAGAATTAAACAACAATTTTGATTCGTTTCCATTTTGTTCCTCAGATTGATATCCTTGAAGATCCTGTTATTAAGAATGTCATTGTGCTGCAGACAGTCCTACAAGAAGTCAGGAATCGGAGCGCGCCAGTGTACAAGCGAATTAGGGACGTGATTCAAAACCCAGAAAAACATTTCTATTCTTTCACCAATGAGCATCACAGGTAAGGGGTGGAATGGGCTATAACAAAGTTGTGCTGATATTCAGTAAAAGAAAATGGGAAACAAAACTGGAACGTGTAGACTGGAAGAAAAATTAGACTGGTGTCGTAGAACTGTATATTTCTAAGGAATCCTGTTCGGAAGTAATTGGTGTTCCAGGAGCTTTTCTGTTCATAGTTGGTATAAATCCATATATATTTTGTAAAGGGGGTTAGAATATTCAATAAGCTTTACAGACAGTGCTGTTATCTTGAGCAGTAGGGTACTGATTTTCCATTTTAGTGTCCCTTTTAAACATATTCCAATGCTTTATCAATATTGTCAGCTTAATCTGTAGCAGAATTCAAAAATCCATTAAGTTAGTGACAGAAAGCTCTAAGAAATGGAGATGCAATTAATTTGCCTTTATTTGTGCTCACAGTTAGTTTTCAATACTGCAGTATCATAGTTCAAGGAACCTTGAATCCGTAGCTCTTAACAGCTTGAATGCAAACCTCTTCAATTGTCTGTGAGAAAGTTGTGTTAGAAATTAACACTTCCTTCCTATTTTCCTTTACCCATGTCTCCTGGCCCTTCAGTGGCCTAATGAGTGTTATACATTTTATAGCAATGAGTACAATAATGATACTTTTGGCCTAACAGCCTTGATTTTGTTTGTCTGAAAATTTTAAGTATAGATAGATGCTGGGATTTGTTTTGGTTTGTCAAACACCCACCTTTGTTTTTGAAATTTATTTAGAGAAACGTACATAGAGCAAAAGGGAGGAGAAACTTCTAATGACCGCAATGACAGAGCCATTCGGGTAGCAGTGAAATGGTACAACGAGCACTTGAAGAAAATAGAGGATGAGGAAAAGATTCAAGTTATCTTTTTAACAAATGACAGAATTAATAAAGAGAAAGCTCTGGAGGAAGGAATAATTGCTTATACATGTAAGTGAAGTGGTATGTATGTTTAATTTATTGCTCAAATAAACTGAGCAGTCACTTGATACCTAAATCCCATGCATCTCTTGCATAAATATTTACGTGTGTGCTTTTGTAGGTGAGGAGTATATAAAGAGCTTGACAGCTAATCCTGAGCTTGTAGACCGTCTTGCTTGTGTATCTGATGAAGGGGTATGTTTTTATTTTCTTTTTATAAAATAAATTGATCACAAATTGCTTGCAGTATAATATTGCATACTGTATGTCAGGGTACTGACATCAGTTTAGAATACAAGGAGTTTAGACTTTATTACCATTTTGGCAATTTAACTTTTTGACAACTGAAAAGTAAAAAAGAAATATTGCAGCCATTTTCAGTTCTGCTTATGTGCCTGTTAGTATGTATCTTGTTATCTGTAAAGAGCCAGTTGCTTTAGATAACTATTGTGAAGATGAGAATAATAACAGGAACAACAAAATGAAAACAAAATGTATTGCAAACCATTTAGATCTTTCTTTTGTGTCTGCTGGAAAATCTACGTTAAGTTATTGATCAAAAGCATTTTCATTTCGTTATTAGTTAAGTTGACATAAATGCAGGCAGCAGCTCAAATATGAGCTACATCCTTTTCTACTTCCTTGTACTTTGTGTTTATCAGAATCAAGACTCATATGTTCACATACAACTGATACAGCTGAACACTTACCACAAAAATATACAAGTTAATTTCATCAGAGTTAGTTTTAACAGAATAGAACTCTATGCAAGAGTGGGAAGAAAGAGGGCTCAGGTATTCTCAGCAGTTAACTGTAGATCATTCAGGTTGAAGCAATTGTCTGACTGCTCCAAACTTTGGTCACAGTAATGTATTTTCATAATGTTTCCTATAGCTTACAGTACATACGCTATGTGCCATACTCTTTACTATGCCAATATTTTCTTTGTTAAGTATCTGTTTAGTCACGATATCCAAGTCAACATAAAATTGTGCAATATGTTTTTAAGTAACTGCAGGAAAACAAGAAAATTTCCTAGAATTGGCACATTTCTATGCTTTTGATGCTTCATTAGAAAAAGTACTGCTTAATAATAGTTTTCTATTGTTGCACATATTCATACCTACACACAGTTACAATTAGGGAGTTTGTTAGCTTGTATGTGTTGTGTTCCAGAGCTCGGTTTTGAAATTAGCATGAATATAAAATACTGAAAATATCCTCTCCTGTTTTTCTTTTTTTCTAAAGAAAGAAATAGAAGGTGGAAAAATAATATTCCCAGAACATATTCCTCTCAGCAAATTGCAGCAAGGAATAAAATCTGGTATTTACCTCCAAGGAACTTACAGGGCAAACAGAGAGAATTATCTTGAAGCTACTGTTTGGGTTCATGGAGATGCTGAAGAAAACAAAGAGGTGAGTTTTAATTTTACCTCCATTCAGTAAACTTTAACTAGCTTTAGGAATGACTTAAAATTTAATTATTTCATGGTGACATATGTTAAAATGGAGCATATTAGTAATATTTTACTCTTCTGTTTTTTTTTCTTATGTTCTTGCTGACGTTTTCCTATTTTATTTCTATGGATATAGACTGCTGAAATGCTGACTGTGCTCTTTTTGGAAAAAGAATAATGTATTTAAAATTACAGTTTGATAAAGTAATTGGTAAAATAAAGATGAATCTTGGTTGTTAATAGTTTTTTAACTGACCTCTTAGCAGTTTTTAAAATCAGTTTGAGATACATGGTGAAAGACAAAGGAACAAGAGTATAGGAGGATTTTCAGGGAAAAAAAGTCATGAGCCCTTGTGGGGTTCTCCTGCTTTGTTTCCCCCTGCTATTTTCCTGCCTGGTGAGGGGTAGATGGGCTGTTTCCCACCCTGCAGTTAATCCATCTGTCTGCCTGCTGGATTCTCAGTTGGTGCAGTTGTGCAGATGCTGTTTCTAAGCAGTGGCAGTTGTCTCCTCCCTTCCTATTTGTGGCAGCTGGAGGTACTTCTCTTGTCTCTCTTTTATTCCTCTTTTTCAGTAGTATGTGGAATCCCCTGTCCTGCAAAAATAGGATTGTCTGACTTAATAAAAAAAGCCCCAAAAAACAGGGAAAACATATTTCTTATAGAAGCAATTGGAATAAGATCATCTGTACTGTAAGAAACCTCAGCAGAGGAAAAAAGTGCATCACAACCATACTTTAAAATGTTCTTTGGAATGTAGAGCCTGTCATACATGTTCACTCTTCTGTTACACTGCTCTAGATTTGGGTCTTCTGTGTTCATCATCATGAATATTTGCATTTCCATTTTGTTTTCTAAAAAAATCCAGATAATTGTACAGGGCCTGAAACACTTAAATCGAGCAATTCATGAAGATGTTGTAGCCGTGGAGCTGTTGGCAAAAGATGAATGGGTGGCACCATCCTCAGTGGTCTTACAAGATGATGGCCAGAATGAAGAGAACATTGAAAATGAAGAGGAGAAAGAAAACATTGTATGAAAGAAATAATTTTTCTTAGCTGTGGTGTTACGGAAGAGATGAAATCTGTCGTACCCTGACAGTGTTAGGCTTTAGATTTATATATCCTATTTATAAAATGTGAATACAGAAATCATAAAACTTAATTGGAGTTGCACAGTTGTGTTAAATACATGAAGGTGGATAAAATGGATCGTTTTCAATTAGTCTCTGCTAGAAATTCCCACGTTACTTTATTAAGTGTAATGAATCCAAAAGTTACTGAGTGGTAGTCATGTAATAATGTAAATCTGTATTTACTGATATGCAGATTAGGATCTGTTAGAGTAGGTGTTGTATCATGCTGACAGTCACCTTTTATAGGCAATACATACATTTGGAACCTGTTGTAAAATATTTTTGGGTCTTGCAATAATTCCACATAATATGCATACCTGCACATGCATGAATGCACTGTACAAGAAGATAATTTCTTTAAAAATCCACTTATTATCTTTCCACTGAATCTCATGGGAATGTTTTTTTATAATTATGTGGAGAATTACTGGAGAATTTTCAGGTAGTGTAAAAGGACTCAAAAAAATTAAAATAATAGATTGTAAAATAACATGGAAAATATTATTTGTTTGGGTTTTCTTAATGCACATCCTTTCAGAAAAATGAAGAACAGCAGAAAAAGGCTGCAGAATGCTGTCTTCTCCCACTGTCTCTGCTAAGTCACATCACATACTGATGTGATTTCAGTCATGTCACATACTGAAAATATTAAAAGTCATGCAAAGCACAGGGAGGCACAGGAGGTTCTATTTATAAAGTCTTAATAGAATTTGTGTCCTTATAATGAATTACAAAATGTTGCTACTAAGTTTTAAGTTACCTACTGTAGTCAAACATGAGTTCAGACAGTTTTGTGTTTTTAACCTGTGTTCTATCAGCTGAAGACTTCCATTAACAAGGACATGCTGAGGCCTACGGGAAGAGTAGTGGGCATTATAAAGCGAAACTGGCGGCCATATTGTGGGATGCTTTCCAAGTCACAGATCAAAGAGGTGAGGAAATAATCCACTTACTCTCAGTGCAGGGTTGGTGTTTCTTCTTTATTTGGAAATCAATTGTTCATTTTTCTTGTTGTTCGCAGGCAAGGCGCCATTTGTTTACACCAGCTGATCGCAGAATTCCTCGCATTCGAATAGAAACCAGACAAGCAGATACATTGGAAGGGCAAAGAATAATTGTTGCTATTGACGGTTGGCCCAGGAATTCCAGGTATCCTAATGTAAGTTTAGGCATTTTCTTCTGAACTTTTAACTACCTGATTTTTTTGTGTTTCTTAGGTAAAATGTTCATCTGCCATGATGACTAACTGCAAACAGTGTTGAGATGAGGTTTAAATCTGAGTGCCATTTGATGGTGCAAATTAAGGAAGTCTCTAAATGATTTAATTTGCACTTACAACCAGCTATGGGGTTATCATACTTAAAAAGCTTACTCATCCAGTTCTGCAGTGAACATGTATGTGCTACTTAAGGTGCTTTATATAGATTAAGCAGGGACTTTAGTCTCGGTTCCTAGAAGTGCGAATCTTTCACTCTGATTTTGCTCATTCACACGTACCAATCACTGTTCTAGCAGAAATTTGACAAATGCACCCAATGCACTCAAATTGCCAGTAGGGTAAAAGTAGTTAAAGGTTCAGCATAAATAACAAAGGCTGTATGAGAAACCGAGGTCAGTGCCTTCCATTTGTATTGAACACTAGCCAGGTTTTGAAGTCTTCTAGTGGCTCCTATGGGAATGCACAGCTTGTGTTGAAGCAGAGCACAGGTGTCTCCCACTAGTTTAGAGAAATGAAGGGAACATGGAATGTATAGGAAAAGCGTTAAGACAAAGACATCATTACTGCAGAGAAGTGAGGAAGAAGGCAGAGTTGATGTGGTATTAGGGTGTGAGGTGTGTGGCACAAGGCAAACCCATAGAGAAATGAGAGTGAATTAGTTCTGCTGCTTTTGCAGCAGTGCTTTTCCTTCCTCCAAAAATGATTTCACGTTTATAAGTTTTGGAGTCTTAATTGTGGAGAATTTAGACCCATTCTAAGAAAAGAGTCTGGATGGACTCGGTTCAGACTTACTGCATCAAATAAATGTTTAAAATTAAATTTCTCTTAAAGGTGAGAAAGTTAACCAAATTTAAAAAGATTGCTTCTACTGTGTAGTTAATACAAGAATAACCTAAGGGTTAGTGTTCTTAAATACTTACTTTTCGACAAATGGTATTGCTTCATATGTGTGTGTATGTATGTACCTGTATTATTCCTCAGGGTCATTTTGTAAAGAATTTGGGAAGTGCTGGAGATAAAGAGACAGAGACAGAAGTTCTTCTGCTTGAACATGATGTCCCTCACCAGGCTTTTTCCCAGGCTGTCCTTAGTTTCCTACCAAAAATGCCATGGAGCATTACAGAAGAGGTAATAATTTGTAAATTATTGTAGTGATTACTGTGCCTTTCCCTTCAATGCAAACTCTGACATTCTAGAATATCCCAATGCACCAGAAATAGACGAGAAATGTTGTCCAGGACTGTTCTGTCTGTAGTGGGAACTTTCAGCTGGATTTCCTATGGAAACAAGACCTCTTCAAGTTTTTGCGTTTTGGCTAAAACTGCACTTGTTAGGGATAAATATTTTAAGATAAAGATGATACTGCAGGTTTTGTTAAAGAATATAAAGATAAAAGTTTTTTTGCAAAGGAGAGAGATAGCTATTTTGCAAGTATAGACACTTAAAAAGTGTGCAGTTCCTTTCAATTATCTGGACATCTAAGCCTTAAAAAGCTAGACTTCAGAGCAGTCATATCCAAGACAAGTCATTCAGCTGGACATCAGTCAAAATTTCACTTCAAAAAATCTTAATTCCTCATCCTACTAATTCTAAGATTGTGATGAAACTAGGGTTGTGTTCTGATTCTCTTCCTCATTTCTGTAAAACAAACAAAAAAAAATTAATACTTAATCTTCTGTGTTGTTTTTTCTATCATTGTAGCTTCTGCATATCTGTTTTGATCTTGTCATAAAACAAACCGCCAAAACAAAGTAAACATTCTGAAAATACTTCATTGCTGGGGAAAATCTTATGTAATGTGCCTTTCTCAAATGATCATTTTTACCTGGAAAAGGAAGGTGTTCTTGAAAACCATTTCTTGTTTCTTTTAAATTTCAGGATATGAAACACAGGGAGGACTTAAGGCATCTGAATGTTTGTAGTGTTGATCCTCCTGGTTGTACAGATATTGATGATGCATTGCATTGCAGAGAAATAGGAAATGGAAATCTAGAGGTATTGTATCAATCTAGTAATTTATTTACTTACTTCTTCCTTTACTTTACAAATACATGTGCAAAGTTCCAGATCTGTTATAAATAAATTAATGGTGTTTGCACAGCTGCAAGATGGTAATAAAAAAGGGAGTTAATTTGCATCAGATCAGTGTCAAAAGTGAGAATTTAGTATCTTCTAAATTCACCCTGCTTTATCCTCATTTGGCATGAGAATTTAACATAAAATTTATTTACTGCTTTAGCTAAGTAGTATAAACAAGGATATTTACAACTAGGATAAGGAACTATGAAAAAAGAAAGAACTAAGCTACTGCTGTAATGCCTGTGGAGTTACTATTTTATTTTAAAAAAGGCAGTAAAAAGCTACAGGCTTAACACCAGCTCTCTACTCCCTTATATCTGATTCAGTCAGATTGTCTTCTTTAGAAATTAATTTGGAATTGTAATAGTAGGGTGTGCCAGACTACAAAGTCCAGCAAACAGAAAAGCAAAAACAAATTTGCAGTGAGTCTTGAAGAACATGAAGGAGGTTATTTGGGCCCTCAAAGAAAAGCTGCATTGGTCATGAATATAACTTTCCCCTAAATGTACAAATGCCCTTTTTTTGAATAATTTCTGCAACTGTTCACTTTTTTAATACCAGTGTGATAGGTTTAAACTACTCGTACTATGAAATATGAGAGCTGCTGGAAGAAACTGGGAATGGATAAATTGGTTTGTAAAAATCTGGGAAAGTTGCTTTCACTTTGAAAACTGTTTCTCTTTCATGAGGTGCATAATTTGATGCTTGTTTTTTAGGTCGGTGTACATATTGCAGATGTCAGTCATTTTATTCGCCCAGGAAATGCTTTGGATGAGGAGTCAGTAAAAAGAGGAACAACAGTGTATCTATGTGAAAAAGTAATTCTTCTCTACAGCTTCTTTTGTGATTAAGTGGTTGGATTTTCATTGCTTTCCTCTTTTAATTCTTGGGAGTGGAGATATTCTCTCTGAACTAAGGAGAAAAAAATAGTAGACAGTTTGTCTAAGACAATTTTATTTTCTGGTATATCTTTTAAAAGCCACTATCTGGACAATATCTCATTCAACTCTGGTTTGAAGCATTATTAGCATGTGGTTCTGCAGCTGGAATACTGTTTTAATTTCAATCTGAAATTGAAGAAGTGGGCCAGTTTTGCCTTTTCCATTGGTTTTTATGTTTTTTGTGATTGCTAAATCTCTGAAGGTTCCTATGATTTGCATTCATTAATGCTATAGATTTAGTCCCGGTTATTTCTTCCAGACCATGATTTCTTTTCAGAAATCACTGGTACTAAAAATGGTAACTAAAATGAATCTTGGAATTAATTTTCTTAAAGTGGGTTACTTTTCTTTCAGTAGTCTGAGCTTTTTTGGCCAAAAAAAAATTATCTCCAAACTTTTATTATATTGAAAATCAGGAAGTTAAAATACTAACTTATTTTATTCTTTACTTTGCAGAGGATTGATATGGTTCCAGAGCTACTTAGTTCCAACTTATGCTCTCTGAGATCTAATGTGGACAGGTATATGTACATGACCCGTACATTGATCCTGGCAAGAAACTACTGTGGTTTATGTAGGAATTTTAACAGATTTTCCCCTCCTTCCCTCTCTCTCTCTCTCTCTCTCATATAGGCTTGCATTTTCATGCATATGGGAAATGAATCATAAGGCTGAAATTCTAAAAACCAGATTTACAAAGAGTATTATTAATTCCAAGGTAAGTCATGTAAATATTACTATAATTCCGAAATAAAAAGCTGTACATTGTATTAGAAAAACAATGATAAACAAACTTGATAATAAAGTTTTCTTTCTGATTAATGATTTATATTTTATTAGAATTAGAAGACAGTGCTGAAATACTAAAAGTAAAGAAAATGTTTGATTCTTCAGTGATCTTCTCAGCCTCTAAGGCTGCATTGTTTATGTGTGCAGTTACAGTGTGTATGATGCATATAGGAGATGGCTGATATGTAACAGCTAATCAGTTAAATTCAGTGGATTCTGTGGATGTTCAATACATTTCTGAAAATTAGACTTCTGATGTATAAAACACATGTGATCAGCAAAAAAAAAACCAAACCCACTGTAAATGCCTGGTATATCTTAATATCTTATATAGATCTGTTCTCATTTGTCCATTATTCTTTGTGAATAACAGGCCTTTAGGTATTGAATGTAAAGCTTTGTATTATTGTGAGCCAAGTTATGACAGCAAGCTGCACATTCTGCAAGACAGAAGGAACTATGTTTTTTTTTAGTGTTCAGTTTTGTATCATGATGTCTGTTTTTTTTTAACCTCTTCAAGGCTTCTCTTACATATGCTGAAGCACAGATGAGAATCGATTCAGCAACTATGAATGATGATATTACTACCAGCCTACGTGGACTAAACAAATTAGCAAAAATTCTGAAGAAGAAAAGAATTGATAATGGGTAAGCCATGCAGTGTACCTGTTACCTTTTCCCCCACCTTTTTTTCTGACTGTTCTTGCTGTCAAAATATATTATGGTTCTGTGTCGATTTTTCTAGTGAAAATCTTGTGAAAGGGAAATATTTTGCCATTTTAATTTGCATAAGAATGCTTATCCTTATTTCCCAAAATACATAAACTTGGGATATTAACTTTTTCTTCAAGATCAATCAATATGGATGTCACAGAGTCATAAAAGCACAACTAGAGGAGTAGCATTTGAAATTTTAGGAGTTTCTATGGTGTGTATTTGCTTGACATTTCCTGTAAATTTGAACGTTAATTCCACAATTTTATTTTTAATTTCTGCTAATTTTAAATTACAGTGTCATGGTAACTCCTGATGGTGTTACAGGCTTGCTCTGTCTGCTTTACTGTAATTTTTTAATACCACTTACTCTGTTGCAGAGCCTTGACACTTGCGTCACCAGAAGTTCGTTTCCACATGGACAGTGAAACTCATGATCCTATTGATCTGCAGACTAAGGAGCTTAAGTATGCATTTTATTTGTTAGTTAATTCAGGGTAGGGATGGAATTAAAGACGTGTTTAAGTAGCAACATTTAATGGTTTACAAAGTTCCTGTAATAGTGCAGGGCAGTCATAGAATTAGAGGATGGTTTGAGGTGGAAGGAACCTTGGAAGCCTACCTAGTTCTAAGCCCTCTGCTGTGGGCCAGACACTTCCCACTAGATCACGTTTCTTAAAGCCCCACCCAGGCTGTGCTTGAATGCTTCCAATGATAGAGCATCCACAACTTCTTTGGTCAAGCTGATCATCAGAAAGAGAATTCTTCTATTTACTGCAGTATTTATTTAGTGAGTCTTGAGCTCTATGCTTCATACGTGAACTTCGTAGGAAGAATTCCAGAGGTTTATCTATTGATTTTTTCAGGCATTTTAATGAGCATTTTTCTTGATTTTAATATTTAGAATATTTCACTTTTTTTTTCTTCTGACTCAGTATTTGGAGCTTAATAAGCATTGTTTTTAGTCTTAAAATTGCTTGCCTACTTGTATAAATGTTCAAAACCACAAGTTAATATAACATTGTTAGGATGGTGGAATGTTTCTTCATTAGGCACTCAAAATAAATGTCTAATGCTTTTCTAACAATATAAAATATTTATCTTGATAGAGAGACAAATTCCATGGTTGAAGAGTTCATGTTGCTTGCCAATATTTCTGTAGCACAAAAAATTTATGATGAGTTCCCAGAGTTTGCCTTGCTCCGGAAACATCCTGCTCCTCCTCCATCAAATTACGACATCCTTGTAAAGGCTGCAAAGTCCAAGGCAAGTTTTTACCATGCTAATTAAGTGAATTAATTATGAAAAGATGTATTTTCTTTCTGGTTGGCCACTTACCTAGGAGTAAGGGCTGGAAAGCAGTATTTTAAAAGTGTATCAGCTACACTTTGAAATCCCTGGTATTTGTAGCAGGATAATTGTACCCCTAGGAGAAAGGAAGAAACTTGTGCTTTTTAAAACTTTTCTTAAGTAAAGAAAACATACCACTCTCTTAAGTCTTACATTGTAGCACTTGTGAGCTGTGAATATTTCTCCTCACAAAGTCACATGTGATGTTTGAGACAGCTTTTGGCTTTGGATCACGTAGATTATTGATGTATTTAAAAATTGATCAATCGCATGAAATAACATGTTTCTTTTAATGTCAGAAGGTAAGAAAATGTTTTTATAGTTTCCATCTTCTCCATAGATCAGCTAGAGGTTTATTTGGCCTGAAACTAATTTAATTAAGGAGTCTGAAGAGAAAAAAATACTTTTCCAGTTTCAGGATCTTATTTGAGCTTAACTTCTAATTTTGTAGTTACTGTGATGTACATTCACATTTCCTTTCCCTTCAGCTCTTTCTCCACCCCCTTTTTTTTTCTTAAGGTCAAGAGAGAAACTTCCAGATTCTCTCAGTGTGATATAAATAGACAAGTCTAAACCTAGCCTATTTAATTTTACACTGCTGTAAAACTGGAATAATGATAATGATTTAATTTGTGTTCTGAAAATTATTTTTAAAGTACTGTTTTATTTGGAAAGCTAAATTCCTGTACATAGGTAAACATTCTTTTAAATAAACCAAAGTGGCTTTTTGGTTTATTGCTTTTGATGCAACCATCACAATTAGGTTTTAATATGCTGTGTTTATACTTTTTTAATAAAAATGCAATTATCTTACCATAATACAGGCATAATTTGATCTCTGGATCATACTTCATTGTCAGTGCTGTATGTGACAGAGCATTCAACTGATCATGTGATGAAATTTACCTTGTGTTTCTGGAAGTTAAAAATGCATTATGTATTTTCACACTACCTGAATTTTTATCAGAGAGCACTGGCAAACAGGGAAAAAAAATGTCATACAAAGTACTAGTCTTACACTTAATTTTCCCAAGTGTACATTATAATAATTTTGCGGAGGAAATACCAAAGTCAGTTACTTACCTTGTGCTTGGATGAGAATCTTTGTGTGGCATAAATAGATGGGGTTTTTTTAACATTCTTTCTGATTTAATAAAAGGATAAAACAATAAAACCAAAGGAAATAAAACCTCATTAATATTGGCATAAAGTATTTCTTAGTTCAGAATGGGTGTCTTTTCTGAATTCTAGGCTACTGACTCAGCATTTTGATTTTGCATAGTGCATTAGTAATGATGAGGGAAGGACCTGTGCGTGGATGGATTTTGTTTGTTTGCTTTTGTAGTAGTAGCATTCCATCATGTTATTAGGTGCTATACCTGTGCCAGTTGCTGAGATTATCCTAGATGTAGCTGTTACATTTGTGTAGATATTTGTAATACTTGCTAGTAGTACTTGACCTTTTTTGTTTCTTCTCTCCTTTCAGAATTTGGAAATTAAGACAGATTCAGCAAAAGCTTTAGCTGAATCATTAGACAAAGCTGAATCTCCCACATTCCCCTACCTAAATACACTGCTGCGAATTTTGACCACTCGCTGCATGATGCAAGCTGTTTATTTCTGCTCGGGAATGGATAATGATTTTCATCACTATGGTTTAGCCTCACCTATTTATACTCACTTTACCTCACCTATTAGAAGGTACTTGTATTTTACAAATGTTTCAGAGAAAAGAAGTAAGTTATTTATTTGTGAAGAGGTGGTGGTGTTGTCCATTTAAAAAAAAAGTTTCTGTTCAGCGTTAGATATCAGTTGAAAAAGCAGTGGCTTATGTGGCAGTCCATCTTTATGGACTGCCAGTCCACAACTCCTAGGGTTTAGTAACATTTAAAAAAAAGTACAATAGGAGTACATCTCTAATGCTCATGTCTGGCATAGAAATGCACTTTGGGGTCAGTCAGCAGTAGTCTCAGCCAGAGACTGAGGCAGAGTTTGCTCAGTCATTTTTGAGATCGAGATTGTGTTTAAATTTTGAGGAGACCAAATTTTCCATATGAAAACACTGGTAACTGGGAACTTGATATTGGCAGCTGTTGCATGCAATGAAATCATACTTCTTGGAAAAGTACATTAGTTTTTTCGTCTGACCAAGAAGTCACTGGGTTTTGAAGAAAATAATTGTTATCGTGCTCGTTAGAAACATTTCAAGTGAAATCTCTTGGATGTGCATTAAAATTCCTATGCATTTTTATGGATAATTTGTAGAACTTCTAGGTGAAAGATCATTCTTTAGTCCAAAAATTCAACTTTGTTTCTTTTTCTGACACAATGAAGAATTTATCTTAGCAAACACTATTCTGGCTCTGCAGTGCATTTTTGGTCAGCAAAGAGATGGATGCTGAATTAATAGAGTTGCCAGCGGACCATCATTATTTCAAAAACTTAAATCCGTAAGATTCACAAAAACAAATGTATGTTCAGAAACTTTTTTATTAATTTTGAAAAACTATGTCTTACTATGTCAGTGATGATTTTTGACCTCATCTTTGCAGGTATGCTGATATCATAGTCCATCGGCTTTTGGCAGTGGCCATAGGAGCAGACAGTACTTACCCAGAACTGACAGATAAACACAAACTGGCAGAGATGTGTAAAAATCTCAATTACCGACATAAAATGGCACAATATGCACAAAGAGCCTCTGTGGCATTCCATACACAGGTAAGTAGTTCTGAGATGTTATGTTGAACTATGGACACTGCTAGGGCAAAACCAAGCAACAGTGCAGAAATGATAAAGGTTGAGGGATGCTTCTGACAAAAAGCTTAAAACATTATTTTGCTCATTCTGAAAAACTCAGAATGGCATCTTGAGGATTATTTTAGTTTTGTCCTTTTATAAATATGAAAGCTTAATCCTACAGTAATGTTATAAATGTTTTATGTGTTTTTTTTTAATCTGCTTTCATGATATGCTGTATAATTATCACTAAGTATAGATGTGTATTTGAATGTTTTATTTTTCTGAAATAGTGTATTTGTAATCAGAAGAGAATGTTCTAGTGCTTTTTTTTTCTTATTTGTGTGTTCTGCTTTTGTTACAGCTGTTCTTCAAAACCAAGGGAGTAGTAAATGAAGATGCATATATATTATTTGTAAGAAAAAATGCAGTTGTGGTTCTGATTCCCAAGTACGGGTTAGAAGGAACAGTCTTCTTTGAAGAAAAAGATAAACCAACACCAAAACTGGAGTACAACAGTGAGGTATGTTCTTACTATTATTCTTAAGGTTTATTCTTAAACACCTTTATTTTTTGATTGGTAAGCAAGCAGAATGACTAAACTCTATTCTAGTTGGATATAGAAGGGTAAGAGAGGCTTTTCTAAATGGAAGTTCATTAATCTCTAGTAGTAATGAATGCCACTATAGTCTTTGTAAGTCTAAATAAGTAGGTTCTGATGGGAATTTGTTTCTGTAATAGATAGTACTGACATCTAAGTATCTGATTAATTACTGAAGTAAATGTGTGTACCACATATTACAACACTGAATATTCACTACAGTAATTTTTGGTTTATTTTTATTTACATGTAACAGTGCTATTTTCATACCAAAATATTTATTTGTATAAAACAATAAGCTGTTGCAAATAGTGAGTATTTATACAAAATTTGAACTTTCAGGTGCCATCACTTACTGTGGAAGACACAACATTACATGTATTTGATAAAGTTAAAGTGAACATTATGTTAGATGATTCCAACATCCAACATCAGAAAATGAGGATGGTCTTGGTAGAACCCAAGGTAAGGCACAAAATTCTTAGAACCCTATTATCCTTCAGTAATGTTAAAAAGTCATCATGTGGTAAAATTGAAATTTAACCCAGAAGAAAAAACATAATTCAGCAGCAGCTTGTAATGACTGCTTCATATCCACTCTCAATAAAACACAGGTCTGCCTTCACTGGCTGTTGAAAAGAATAGAGCCCTCTAAATTAAACTTCTGTTCTGAGCCCATCAGGAAGGATATTTCCACTGTTGGGAATGATAATGATTTGCTGAAGTAATGTATTGAATTTCACAGTTCTGTAATTAAATGTCCCTCTGAAAATCTGCCAAAATTCGGTAGGCTGTTCTCTTTACTCTATTATAGTGAACTACAATGTATCTGTGATGAGTGGCTCAGCTCTGTATAATTGCTGAGTATCAATGGCAGTTCTGTCTTAAAACTCCCACAATATAAAAATTTTCTCTTGATAATGTTTTAAGAACTGTAATATCCTAATAACTGTCTCTAGTCTCAAGATTTTGCAGTTCTAGCTTCTTTGTGCATTTGGGACACAGGGAGTTTCACTTGCTCTCATGCTTTAGGCCCGATAAGTATTTTGCATGACATTAAGAGCACGATTTTGTAGAGTAAGGTACATGTAACTTTTTGGTAAACAGATGGTTGCATCAATTGAGTATCCCTTATCACAGAGGAAAAAGACAACTCAAAATGAGCAAGAGCTTCTTTCTGTTTATACAGTCAAACATGATTACTTTTTTTCCTTGAGAAATTATGTAAATATGTTCTGATCTTCGAGCTGTTGTATGAGCTTGAACCATAGAATGGTTTGGGTTGCAAGGACCTTTAACGATCATCTAGTTCCAATTCCCCTGCCATAGGCAGGGACACCTTCCATGACATCAGGTTGCTCAAAACCCCATCCATCCTGGCCTTGAACACTTCCAGGGATGGAGCATCCACATCTTCTCTGGGAAACCTGTTCCAGTGCCTCATCACTCAGAATAAAGCACTTTTTCCTAAAACCTAAACTAAACCTACTCTCTTTCAAGTGGGAGCAGGGGAAGCCCCCTTTCCTGTCACTGGATGATGCCCTTGTGTAAAGTGCCTTTTCAGCCTTCTTGTAGGCTCCCCTTTCAGGTCCTGGAATGCTGCTCAAAGGTCTCCCTAGAATCTCTTCTCCAGGCTGAACAACCCCAACTCTATCAGCCTTTCCTCGCAGGAGAGCTGCTTCATTCAGCCCTCTGATCATTTTTCTGGCCCTCCTGTCAACTCAGTCCAACAGGTCCACATCCTTCCTCTGCTGGGACNCTAAACTAAACCTACTCTCTTTCAAGTGGGAGCAGGGGAAGCCCCCTTTCCTGTCACTGGATGATGCCCTTGTGTAAAGTGCCTTTTCAGCCTTCTTGTAGGCTCCCCTTTCAGGTCCTGGAATGCTGCTCAAAGGTCTCCCTAGAATCTCTTCTCCAGGCTGAACAACCCCAACTCTATCAGCCTTTCCTCGCAGGAGAGCTGCTTCATTCAGCCCTCTGATCATTTTTCTGGCCCTCCTGTCAACTCAGTCCAACAGGTCCACATCCTTCCTCTGCTGGGACCCCCAGAGGTAGATGCAGCACTGCAGGTGGGGTCAGAATCCCCTCCCTGTCCCTGCTGGCCACACTGCTTTGGATGTGACCCAAGACAAGTTTGGCTTTCTGGACTGTGAGTGCACATTGCTGGGTCATGTTCAGCCTCTCATCCAACAGCACCCCCAAGTCCTTCCCAGCAGGGCTGCTCTGATCTGTCCATCCCTCAGCCTGTGTTGAGGTGAATCCCTGTGATTTCAAAAACTGAGACTAGACAATAAAAATTGTAGCAGAAAGGAGCACATGTGTTCTGTTGTGCATTCACATGCTGAGCTGCCCTCTGCTTGTGCTCACCAACTCTAGCTTGTTAAGAGCTTCTTGTTGAGGCCAAAGTGTCTGAGGGACACTTTGAAAACAGACACAAAGTAAAGCTAATGCAAGCTGATGGTTGGGGTGCTAACAACTGGCTGGCTTTGTCGGGAAAGGTCCTGTTGCTTCTCTTTGCCTTTTTCAGCTTTTATTTCAGGTGAGTGTTCTACCTCTGATTTGTTCTAAGATGGTAGACCCTCTTGTAGGTGATTATCTAACTCAGAAGTTTCTGATGTTGACACAGTGTTTGTAAAAGGTCTGTACAAGTAAACTCAAGTTTTACTTGGATAGCAAAAATTGAATAAAAATGTTCTGATTTCTGTTTTTTTCTTACTGTAGATATTAGGAAATGATATGCATGCAAGTCTCTCTGCAGAGGCAAGCAGCAAGGACGAACCAGAGAAAAAGAAAAAGAAGCTACAAAAATAGCTGGATATAAAAGTTAAGAAGAAATCACAAGTACTTGCATTTACATATTTTTCCCTATGGGCAAAAAAATACTAGAAGCAAGTTTTGTTTACTTTTTAAATACACATTTTAATAATCTGTAAAGAATTTTTTTAAAGCTACTTTTTTATGACGATGAATGCAGAATGAATTTTAAAATCATGTTTATCTACACCTTTGTCCTGTGGGTGAAAATAAATATTTCTGCAAAGTGAAGAAATTATTGTAGAGTTTCTTGTTAATAGCCTTAAGGAAGGTTTGAGAGTTTGATAGAAGTCAGCACTTCTGTGCATTCTCTTTAGCACCTCAGAACTGAAAGAAGTAATTGAACAACAGAGGTATTAAAGAAATGTCTTTATTCTGTTTCACTACTCAATTTACAATTAGACATGTTAAAGGACTCTCGTTAAAACTACTGATATTAATTTAATGTAAACAATGACCGTTTTGTGCAATGTGTGCCAACCAATGCATTAAGAATATCTACAGAAACAGAATGGTCAAGTGATTTCCATGGTAATTTGCACAGCAGGTTTCTTCTACAAATCAATTGTACAAACATAATAAAAAAATAGGCATGTTTTCATAAAATAAATATTTCCCATCTAACTGAAGACTACAAAACAGGACAAAAAATACAGGCAGTCCAGGTGAGGGCATCCTTAATCACTTCTCACATTCACCCACTTCTGCTCTTACTATTTTCTTAGCTTTAAGAAAATACTAATACAGGATGAAATTAAATACTTTAGGGATTGCTTTTTTACTTGGGAATACTTCAAAAGCCTCTGATCATTTAACATATTATGAAAATCATCAAAAAACTTAGTTAAAAAGTAAAACCAAATCTTAAATTATACATGTAACTCAGAAAAATTCAGAAACACATCATAATTTGGGCTTCCCTGCTTAACATTCATTAAATTTACATTACTATTTTAGTAATCACAATTGCAAAAGTAAATCCTTTGTACAGGCCTTTTAACTGATTGTTGTTAAAATTATCATGAGTAACATAAATGACACAAGGTCATACGTAACTTTTAAATCTCAGACGTCTAAGTTGTATCCTGCTTTTGAGTGACAAAACTTAGATGCTACAGGTAAAATATTTTGAAGGTCCTATTCTATAAAATTAGTTTTCCAGAAGTCTGAGTTCATCTCCTACTTTTAACAGAATTAATTCCTTAACAGTTATCAATTCAGTGTATTTCCAGCTTCTAGTAGAGCACTGTTTGAAGATAATAAAACAGCTAATATATGACACTAGACTCCATTACTGTCAATCCCACATGCATTACAGGAATAGTGATTAAACTGCTACGGAAGTAAAAGTAATACACATCATGTTTGCTCATTAGATTTCTAAAGTAGATTTTTTAACATTTATTTTTGCAAT
Source organism: Ploceus nigricollis (assembly GCA_013399945.1). Taxonomy (NCBI): domain Eukaryota; kingdom Metazoa; phylum Chordata; class Aves; order Passeriformes; family Ploceidae; genus Ploceus; species Ploceus nigricollis. Next base: position 299,655 of record VXBC01003482.1, on the reverse strand, counting down.
GTGAGAACTACAATCAAGTGATGCAGACAGATGTTTCCCTTTTTCTTAAATATGCTTTTCAGAAAGCCTTCACTAGGAAATTAATAATGAAAGTATTTCAAGAACTGTTCTATTCAAACAACACACAACTCTCAGGTCTAACACACTGATTTTGTTGCAAAGAGATTCTGTTCACACCTCCCTTTTTGAGATTTTTTAAAAATGCTGTCTTGCCTTCAAATTTAGATCTGACCAATATGACTAGTAGGTTTCAGGCCTAGTGTGCCAATAGCTGCTCATCAGCCACCATCTGTGACTTTGGTACAAGCTTTTCTGTGGGTTGTGGAATAGAACAGAAAGCAGAACTTCCATCCAGTATCCTGGGACATCCTTGCTATGAAAAGAGAGGAAGGCTGCTTCACCTGGAACACTTTCTAGAATGGACTTCTCTTTTTCATTAATCCAACAAGGTTTACCAGAGCTCTACATAAACAGAGCCCAGAATTACCAGTGTATCCCTTATCTCTGCCTTCCCTCTTGGTCACTAGAGCCACAAGATTACCACATGGATTTTTTTTTTCCCCTATTCACATTTATAAATTCCAGGAAGTTCTTTCAAACAAATACAAGCAAATTCAACTACATCTGATTTGATTGCACAAAGGGAGTTCTGGGCTTCTCACCCCCCTCTCAATCCATCATTTTAATTCATTGATGGTTTTCTTGAAAGGATCAAAGGTTTGCTTGTATTAATACTTTGGGTAATAAGTGGCATGCAAAAGTTAATTATATTTTTAAGGATTTAGCTAAATATTTTGGTAATTTCTGGAAGCAACATAATAATACTAGGAATTAAACATAAGTGTGAAGTAAAAGTATAATGGTTTACTTTTCTAGAAAAAAGGCTGCACCATTTTCTTAGTGATAGTACTGAGACCAATGAATCTTATTGCACCTTCTTAGGTTCCTTCCAAAAAGTACCAGAGCATCAATTTGGACACAAGTGTTCTTCAGACACTGGTGTGTCAGGTGATCAACTCCAAGTTTAGTACTAATACAATTACCAAAGCAACAACAATATCTTTTAATTTTAAGGTAACCAATAATACATTTTACTTAAACCTAACATCACAGATTTCTGTCAAACCAAGGAAAAAGCTGTTCAGAGGATTATTAAACAGCTTCTTTTGACATAAAGCTCATTTTATATTTCTAAGAGAACTAAACTTGGCATTTGCTCTCATCACACCCCAGGAGTTCACTTCTGTCCAGTGACTTACTCTTGGTACTAATGGTAGTACTTATGAAGCCACACAATATATCTGGTTGGAGAAAAGCAATCCAAAACCAGACTAATACCCCTTCCACTTTTTCTTTCCCACAAATAAGAATGTCCCTCATGCCTTTAGGAGGGACAAATCTTAAAACATAAGTGATTTTGCAGTTATACTGATTCCTATGCAAGTTATCCTAGGCTGCTCATGGAATCCACCCTAGTCACAGAAGGAATTCAATTCTGAAAAAAAACCTGTTGTTTCTCTGTACCAAATCTAGACACTTTAATTTTCAAAAAGGATCACTTAATGACAGTAATAAATTTCTTAATAAGACCTGAAAAACCCCACATTATTTAAAAACTCCCTTAATATATACCAAACAGTTTATTACATTTGCATTATAAAAGCAAAATAGTATATATAATCCAGGTAATTGAGGTCATATGTATAAAAATTTATTAGAAACCACAGATTAAGTTCTCCATCAGAAAACTACATACCACTTTTGTGAAATCCCTGAACTTGATTTTCATTTTTATGTTTCCAAGCAGAAATGTTGCAAGTTGCATTTTGACCAAATACTGTGCTATGTGTTTTGGCTTTTTGAAAACAGGATTGCTTCTCTGGAGATTTTGTTCTCAGCAACTGGTTGTCCTTATGGCTTAAAACAGAACACTCCTAGGTGAATAAGAAAAAGTTAGTTTTAAAACCATTTTAACAGAAATTCTCCAAAAGAAACAAGATCCAAGATTACTGACTGCAAATTTCAAGTATAGTAAGTACCTTAAGTACCAACTCTACCCTTCTGAAATAAGAAAGGAAGCAACATGTTTTCTCCACACAGATCTTTGAAACATGCTGTCTGCAAGAACTACCTCATTTCAAGGGCTCACATGAATGTCTGAATGAGCCTGACTTGAATCTTTCAGCCAGCAATGTCTGTGCTTTTTTCTTTTTGTTCCCTGGGGATTCTCAGTTGTAAGATCTGAATGAAGCACTTAATGCCTTCACGCTTTACTCCTAATCTAAAATGCAAAACTTGACTTAGGACCCAGCAGTTCAAAGACTTAACAGTGGGAAAAGGCAGCTGCATGACATTGGCAAGTCCTTCTAGGATGGGTTTGATACCAGACAAGTGATTCTGGTAAGTACATGCACATATAAAATCCATGTCCAACAGGGTGACCAGGGCAGGATCTTAGATTAGTATTTTTAGAAGTTAATGACAAAATATCTATCTATTGTTCTTGTAAGTGCACATTTGTCCTGGTCTTTAATGAACAGAGTTTGAAATTTGATGTCAGTGGTCTGTAAGACACCATCAGTCAGCACTTCCCCTTGGCAGAGAAGTGGCTTTTAGCATGTCACATCCAGAAGTGAAGTTAGGGCTGAATGGGTTTACTTGAGGTTTTTTTATAATCTGGTACTAATGGTCAGTACTGTGTCCCCTTGAAGGACTTCGAAGACATAGCAGACCATAAACTACTAAGTTTGTAGCACCATGTGACTATAATTACTGAGAGGAGATGATCTTTGCTCTCTTCTCCAAAGAAACTAGCCTTGCTTCCAATTCTCTGGAAGAAGTAGAAATCTTTCCTATCAGTCACAAGATAAAGGGGTTAGGAGCTTTGCTAGATATGTATTATCTTTTGTAATGTGCTTTTCAGATAGGTCCTCAAAGGGCTTGTAAAAAGACTACCCACGCAGAAAGTTCCCCACCAAGTCAGCATGCCAGGTATGGTCTAGGACTTGATGTTAAGTTTATAAAAATTAGCAGCAGAGAATTTTCCCCAGAAATGTCCTTCTCCACAGGCACAAGTTTAAAACTTAGCAATAAATGAAGCAGCAAGAGCAAAAGAAACAAAAATTAGAGAGACTACAATAGTCATGAACAGCCTCACTACAACTATTCATGCATATACCTCAGTTTCCTCCAAAACAACCTTTACATTTATCATAAAACATTAATTTTTTGCTAGTTTTAGATATTTGTCCTGCATTTCTTCAACATAGTCTCTGAAATGAAACTACATTAACATCTTTATTATCTGACAGTCTCTCCCCTCAGGCTCCCTGAAACCAAATAAAATGGGGAACAGATGCTTTAGATGGGAAGCCTATCACTTTTTTACCACAACTCCTACCTTTGTTCTAAGCAGCTGAGATTTATTCTGAAACACGACAGCGTTCACATCATTTTCTCTGCAACTGTTTTCAGCCCCCGCAGTATCCATAATGCTGTTTCCACAAGTCTGTGTATTGTAACCACTGTCCACCTGAAATCAAAAAGCAGGGCTTGAAAAATGTACTGTCACTTAACACAAATCCCTCAGATACCTGATATGATTTGCATTTGATTAACAGAACTTAATCCAACAAACCAACTACGACCTGTTAATAACAAAATCAAATTGTAAGCAGGTCTGTCAGCATTAGTTTGGATCAAGTTAAATATACTAATGTACATAGCAACACAAAAATAACTACTATGCTAACTCCACTGAAAGAGGGGATGAAGGGAAGGGATAAAAGTCACAATACCTCCTGTATGCCATATCCAATAAGAGAAAATAACAATTACTTCCAGATTAGTATACGTATTCCAAGTTATGTTGAGCTCAGTTTTACAGAGAAACAAAAAATGTATTTTTACCTGAATACTACTGTTGTCACAAGGAATTGCACTGCTTTCTGCAAGAGGTGACATGCACATGCGAGAGCTTTCAATACTGAAAGTAATGCCTGTCATAAAGCTGGTCATTGGTGTATTGCTACTGCCAATTGCTTCTTTCATCCAAGTGTTTTCCTCTGACACTTCAGCTGCATCAGCCATGTCTACAGTATTATTTTCCTTTAAGCCTTCTATATCCTGAAATGATGACAACCTTTGATGACAACCTTCTGAGTGATCCAGTGCAATAGACACAGTTGCCACCACGAGGTGTGTACCATGTGCAAAAGTATCACTGTCTTCCTGATGTATGTTTATTCCATTATCCATTTCTGGGAACCGAGCTTCTGTTGGAGAAGTGTTTTCCTTGTCTTCCTCATCCTCATCATGATTCTCAGCTGCAATTGGTATTCTAATGACAGAAGTCTCATATTGGGCAGTTCCTCTACAGGCTCCAAGTCTCATAGGAGAGCAGTTTTTAATTGGAGAACAACCATCTATGTAAGGACTCCTTGTACTTGGGGGTGTCATTCTACTTGAAGAAGAAGGAACATCTGGAGAACGAAATGTAAATTTTCTTTGGTCTGAAAAAAAATGAGCAAAGTTTAACTTCACCTCATATCTGATAGAAAAACTCATCATCCTCAAGGCCCTGCAGTCCACTGAATAATTTATAGCAAACTACAGAGTATTTCACTGACTGCTGCCTCCCAACCCAACCAAAGAAGCAACCCCAAAAAACAAACCCACCAACCATACATTTCAGCTACCATGGTAAAGGCAAGTTTTTATCCCACCAAATTTCTTTTCTATGACATGATTTGCTGTATTGGAGACCTTGTATTTTTAAATGTCATTACTATACAGTATTTAAAGGGAAATGGGTGAACGCTGGTTTAGTGTAGTCCATTAGTCCCCCATTCATTTTTTCCTAAATGAATGTCAATACACAATCAATAGGAATTTAAATTTTTGGCAGCAATGAAGTTTAAGATCAAACAAGTAAGAAAACACCTGTGCAATCTCCATATATAATGGTGTAAAATACCATTAATCAAAATGCGTAAAAGTCATGTATAATCATGCCAACATGTGCAATCACGTATAAACAAGGCATTAAGCCTTACCAGGTATGGACACAGCATGAAACAGTGACATTTTCTAGAGCAATGAGGACACAAAATGTTTGTGATTTCTTCATTAGTCATTTCATTTCAAATAATCTTCATGATGGCATGATTTGAAAGCTCAAGCTAAACATTCTTTACCCATTGACATTAAAATGCTTCAGGTTGGGCCAAATCAGAATTGTAACCTGACTAAATTCAGGCATGTGAGTTTAAAACCCCTCCTACACTAGATTAAATTAACCCTTTTAACTTTTCTTCATTCTTATGAGGTCTCAATGCCTTCTTCCAAAATATTTTCCCTAGCTGATCAGTTGCAAGCATATACATTTCATTGTTTCACATATTTCAGTGCTGAACAGCAGATGTGTTATACAGGAGACTGCTGGTCTGCCAAGCACAGAAACTCATTTCCAAACAGAAAAACGTTCCACTAAGAATTTAGAAGATTTTATAACAAAAATGTATTACTCAAGATAGAGTAATACATATACAATTAAATCATACCTGAGAGTGGTGTTTTTCGTATGTGAAAAGCAATTGGTGAAAAAGCAGGAGAACCATTAGGTGCAGGAGACCCCTCTGGAAATGGGGGACTGGTTATACTTCCCAGACTATAAGCTCTTGTTCCTCCCTGAATAGGACTTGATGAAAACTGACCCTTCAGAATAAAAAAAATAAACCCACAGAGCATTATTTTCATAACATAAACTGTGGCTAATATGTATATATAAAACTGTTCTAAGCAAAATGCTTAATATGGCAGCACTGGGAAAGACTAACCCTTTACAATGACAATCTCTAGTTTCACTTAAATATTCCAATTATAGCTCTTCACCTGGACCTTATGCCTCCACACAGGGGAAAAGAGCAATGGACACAAGCTGTCACCTAATACCAGCTAGGACTATTTTATCGACTATATTTAAGAACTATGAGAAATGTAAATAGAGAATTAATGTTATGTGTGTATCTAGTCAAGTGTTTAATCTAAATTTCTTACTCATATCACTGCAGATGAAAGTCAGCCACTATTTCTATTTTAATATAATCCAGTCTACTTAATTCAGCAGTAGATACAAAAGCATTTCTCTTTAAGAAAAGAGAATGACCTCGCTTAAGACTAGCAAGCAAGCAAACCCAAAAAATCCAGAAAAACCCAAACAACAAAAAAAAACCCCAACCAAACAACAACAACAAAAACCCAGACCAAAACCCACCCCCTCATCACTTTTGGCACTACAGTTATACTGTAGGAATTCTCTGCTAGGTTACCTTTTTTTTTAGCAACACTATCCTAGTGTAGGTAGGTTTTTTCCATACACTTCAAACCACCAAACAGATGAAAATACATCACCTAAACCACTTTAGCTATGTTCACATGGGGATAAGGTTAATCTTGTTTCATTTAAAAAATGGACATTACATTCTGTGTTCTAATAAATGTCTATTCATCTGAAAACTCTGGCCAATGGGAAAGAAAAAGGCATACTAAGCACTGCACTTCAAAGATCAGCAAGTAATTTCTTTCACTATAAATTACTTTATGAGATTTAAAGGAAATATAATTATATCAAATGTTCATATCAACTGGTATTGTAGGCAGCAGTTAAGGGATTTAAACAGGACTTTTTGTAGACACATTTTATGAAAAAAAGGTTTTAACATGCGTTCAGCAAGTCTTTTGTATGTTTTAAATCCTACTTCCTTTTCATAACAAAATTAAAACATAATTCCCAATACAAAAGAATAGCAGCATAACAAAATAATTTGAAATAATAAAGTCACTAATATATTCTTTCAAGACTTTTGTTCACACATTTTTTTCAGTATTTGGAAAAAAAAAAAAACCAAATAAAACCCCCAAAATTTTAATCTAATACCTATTTTCTCATAAAGTACATCCTACCCAGCCTACAAAACAGACTACTTACTGAACTAGATGTGTCCAGGGGGCTTCTGCACCGGACTGGAGATAATTCTATTGAACAAAGCACTCCAAGTGGCTGACTACCACATGGACTATGCAAAGAAGGGGACAAACATGCAGATACATTCCCATTTTCTTCTAAAAACAGCTTTCTTCTGAGTGATGAAGAGCTCAGATTTTCCTGAGACTGATCTGCAAATTCATCAGTTCTAAAATATTCACCTAGAAATGTGGGGAAAAAATTGTTTCCAATACTAATGTAGGAAAAAAATACATTCCATTGCAGAGACATATATAATTAAATTAAAACATTTAATCTAATTTACCAATACAGCAACTAATTAATCTGTTTAGGTACCTATCCCAAAGGATTGTTTGTCATCCCTACAAAAAGTCACCTCTGTCTACTAAGGGTCTTTCCACTTCTGTCTATCATCCCTTAATACTAAAGTCTGAATTTAAAAAAATAAAAAATATTGGCTTCTATCTACTTATTGATCTTTCTCCAGAACTGTATTATTCCTCACATCTGAGCTGTCAAACAGGGATTATTTTACTACCTAAGCAAACCTAGACTCTTTTTCAGGTCTCCCATACACTTTAGATGGTCTTCATGATACATCCAGAGGCAAACCAGATTAGAATTGAAGAAAGTACAAGTAGTTAGCTGTTTACAGTAGGAAAGCACAAACTAAGACCCATTAAAATACACTCAGATTTACCAGATTATTTTAGATTTTTTTCCTCTTGCTCTGTTCTAGTTGGATATTCCCTGTAGGAGAAATTTTTCATGAACTCCCAAACTATGTATTGATGGAAGCATTTGTTAAGACAAAAAACAAAGGCCATAAATAAGTTTTGCTGGCCCACAGTCATAGTTCTGAATTTCAGCACTGGGATAGGAGCATGCAGCCAAAATGCTCTGAGCTGGCTGTACCCACTGTTCCCACCCATGAGCAGTAAGATCAGGCCCTTCCAGCCCCCTTGCCTGAGAAGGTGGCAGCAATTGCTTGATGTAGATAATCAGTTAATTTGGACTCCTGCCTCCTCACTCAGTGAGTCATGGCTTTTTTGCCACCACACAACTTCTAGTCCCCAACCATGGTTTCAGGTACACTAAAGCCAGAGTTACAGCTCAGCTTTACTCAAGGCAAGGTTGGGCTTTGAGACTCCTGGCTGGCATCTGTACAAAGAGCTCTGGTAAGACAAATTACTGCTCTGTCTGGGAGAGGCACAGGCTATCTAGAATCACAGATCATACTGAGTTGGAAGGGACACACAGGGATCATTGAAGTCCAACTCCTGGCCCTGCACAGGACCTCCCAAGAGTCACACCATGTCCCTGAGAGCATTGTCTAAATGCTCTTAACTCCACCAGGCTGGTGCTGTGACCACATCCCTGGGAAGCCTCTTCCAGCACCCAACCACCCTCTAGTTGAAGAATCTTTTCCTAAAATCCAACCTAAACCTCCCCTGACACAACTTCAGGCCATTCCCTCAGGTCTTGTCACTGGTCACCAGAGAAAAGAGACCAATGCCTGCCCCTTCTCTTCCCCTCGTGAGGAAATTGTAGAAGGCAATGAGGTCTCCCCTCAACCACCTGCAGGCAGAACAATTTCCAGTCATGCAGTAAGTGTCTATTTAGAATACATACTTAGAACTTTCATTCATACATTTCATGTTCAGTAGTTCACAAGACAAACCCAGCCAACAATACAAAACCAAGTTTTCTATTTAGACATTCATAATTAAATTTAGATATTGCATGACATACCTAGTATTTTCTCTAAATTAAAATCCACCGGCAAAGACAGTACTGTCTGACAAGCAGCTGCAACGAATAAACCAACAAAATTAGCTTACAGCGACCTTCTACTAAAGCTGTAGAAACAAAAATTCACTTTCAAATTGCACTGCAATTGAGGTATTTAAATTACAGTTGCAATAAGGAAAAGTGTTAATTAAAGTACAATTCTGATCTGACAACACTGCATGCAGCACACTAGGCTTAGAAATAAAAACCCAAGAGTTTTAAGAATGCCTCTCTAGAGGCTTTTATGTTAACTGAGAAGAGAGGTCTCTGAAGAAAGGAAGGATTCAAAACGAAGTGGCAGAAAAATCAAAATACCTTGGGGAAAAACAATAACTACTTATCTAAAATGATGCAGTTTAAAAGATGTATTAAGATTTTTGATATTTATTTGTCATAGAAAATAATCATGATTCTCTAACCCAAAACATACCAGCATATTAAAGGTTTTTCAAAAATGTAATTTACTTGTAAATCTGAAGCTCACATTCAGTTTTTAATCCAGAAAAATTACAGACACTAAGATGGAAAAAATGCACTCCACAGTCTACAGGGGACTTATTTGTTTGCTTGAAAAATACAAGAGTATAACAGAATTAAATTCCTATGAGAAATGGATATTAAAATTAACAGCACCATACAGTTCAAGAAGAACTATTTCTACAGTAACTCTAACAAACAAAAAATTTCCTTTTGAAATTAGGTATCCATTAAAAATGCATTATTTTTGTTCCAAGAAAGCCTGTAATTTTAAACATTGCCTTTTACTCACCATTGCTTTTCCCAGGCTGCAAGCTCAGCTGTCTTCCAATCGGAGAAATGTTATTTATATCTATGGCTAGAAAACACAGAACTTAAATTTGTACATGCACTGCACATAGTTTACTTACTTAATGTAGCAACATTAAGTTAGAATACTTAATACAACCAAACAAAATTTTTGCATCAATGTTTGGAAGAGATTAGGAAGGAATACTGAACAAAGGTTACCATTACAGCTATCAAGAAAATTTCAGAATTCATTTTGAATAGAATGTTTCTATTAAAAAAAAGCCTAGTGAAGTGGCATTAACATGGCCCAAAACTTTGTCTCCTCCTGTCTCTACATGACAGAGATTTAAAACAAACTAGTTCATGCTTAGCTAAACAGGCTGTGTTCAAGTAAAACACATTTCCAGAAAATCATTCAGTCTGGACTGGAGAAAGGTGAAGACACACTTCAACTTTTTTTATGTAGCTGAAGAACACATTAGGTTATTTTCTTTCTCCATTCACTTTACCAGATTTCAGATTATGCTTTATATTCTCTGCCCTTAAAGTGACCATCTTACAACTGACAATTCAAAAAAAAAACCTATCCACAAGCTGCATCTCCTTGATAAAAAATTAACAGCTTAGCCTTTTCCAAATCTTCCAAAAAATCCCCATTTATTTGACTTTCATACCAAACAACAGGGCATGCTAACAACACTTTACAGCTCACATTTTCCATCTTGTAATCCATTTGTTCTGTATTCTGCTGGTTATACATAAACTTCAGTAAGAGCATTAACAACAAAATCTAACAGTGTCATAAATGAAACAAACTTAGAAAACCCACTACTAGTGGCTAGCAGGATGACAACAGGAATTTATGCTGCTAGGAAGGGTAAAAGAATACAGAATTCTACTTCCAATATGCTATATGTTAAGGAAAGCAGTCAGAATAAGAGGATGTGCAAATATCTGAAGAAAAAAGTGAAGTAGAAGACTTGGCTATTACCAGTATCAACACAGTTGATAGTTACAGATACAAAGTTACATGTGTAAATTAAATGCTTGCAGACAGATTATTAACAGAGAAAACTTTAAGAACAAAGACCAAGAATAACAAAAAGGAAAATAATATAAAACTTTCAACTAATAAATAATTTTTAAACAAAGAAAGCACTTGGAGACAATCAGTTGTGCCATACTTTATCCCTGGTTCTTAAAATTTAAATTGATGCTGAAAAAAAAAATATGCATGATAATTTCTCCAAAAGCGATATTATTTTGGGTGGACACACAAAAGCAACTTACATTTAGTTGAATTCAACTGAGAAATTTGCTTGCCTTCATGTTCAGTCCAAGGAGAAGGAACTATGAGTTTTTTTGTGAAAAACTGAAGTAGAATAAAAACAAACCATCTCAGCACTTTTTAAAATTTTCAACTTTAAATTTAGACTAGTACCCCGAACAAGAAAAAAAAATGTAGAACATTTAATTATTTTAGGCCCAAAGAGGTTAAAGAAAAAACAATTTGATTTGAAGACCCCTATGTTCTTTATGACCCATAGCACCTCAGATCTTTCAAGTCTGCAGAGTGAAAACTATACACAAGTTTCATTTAACTGTAATTACTCATTTTAAAAATTGAATTGTCACTACCATGCTTCTTGCACAGTAGTTTAAAAAGAATTAGTTTAAAATTTTCAGTTTGTTAAGTTTTATTTTGACAATTGAGCTATTTCACAGAAGTGACAGACACTGCAGTAACAGTAAAAGTAATAAACCAAGCCTTTTTGGCAACATTATTAGTGTTAGTGTATTTGGCTAAACTGGTTAGTGGTAAATCACTTTTGAGTTCTGGCAGTTCGGTTTTTTCTGTGAAGCAGAAACTCTGTCTACCATCACAGTTGCACTGAGAAACACCCTGATGCTGAGGAGACAAACACTATCACAAAGCTTCAAGAAACACATGGCAAATCCTGTTCTCAAATAAATTCAAGACTCAAAACTAAATGAAAAAACTCAGCTTGAAACACACAACTATTAAAGGTATAATTTTTATCAGAGACAGGGTTTCAAGCTGTCCAGCTGCATAATCCATTAGGTTATACCTCACAAAGAAGAAATACCCTTTTTAATGCAAATTTATAACAACAGAGCATCTTAGCTGCAGGTCAACTACACAGCTCTTTTAGGAATCATAAAACATTTTTTGTTTGTAGAGACAGAAACTGATAGACCTGCTTATCAGAGACTTAGTTTATTTATTTTTTACATTGAAAATAACTTTGAAGATTTCTGTAGTGAATATTTTAAACACTTCACTTTTCCTTCTCTGCTACCCAGATGAATAGTGAAAAACAAAATGAAAAATGGATGGGAAAATACAAGCTACCAGAATAAAGTCTTCCATCCAACAAAGCAGACTTCGGAAGAAATTTAAAAAAAAAAAAAAAAAATCACACAAATTCTCCAATATTTCAAAAAATGCAGTATCACTCCAACTGTTACTGTAAACTCCCAAATTCTCAATCATTGTTTCTAGCCTGAAGTTAGTAACAGTTATATTACAGCTATATTATCACTAGCCAAGAAAAACAAAATAAAAGAATCTCTTGTTTTGACCTACATGTGTCTGAAAGAAGAGGGGAAGAAAAGGAGTGTGTGGATTCCAGCTACAACTGCAAGGGATGAGGGTGCAAAATTACTTTCTTACTGAAATATAATAGGCTTCTGGGTTTTGAAATCCTGTAAAAGATGTGGATCTTTTCTGTAGAGAAATCAGTATTTGATAGCACAAAGTTTTATTACCTCCTCAATAGCTTTTTGCCGTCTGTCTTCTGTCTCCTTATCAATTCTAAGTAACAAATGAAAAACAACTCAATTATCAAAACTATCACATAAGTAGGAAAAGATGTAAAATCCAGCCATATAATAATTTATAGATGCTCAAGAGAAACTTTATAAATTAAATTGCACTAAACCCTGGATCTTATGATGTTTTTACTCTTACATGCAATAATCTCATACTATAAATTTAGAAATATAAATGCACTTCTCAATTCAGTTGATTTGAAAAATATTTGTGCCATTTAAAAGTACATAATAGCAAATATTCTGTTTACTCAGCATATCTGGACAAAAACTTAATCATTACTGATCTTCCAAAATAATGTCACATGAATGTATTTTAGTATTAAAGTTCACATGAGATTGGACTTGCACTATAAAACCAAGCAGACTAAAAACCTGAGCTGTAAAAAATTAAAAGGCAACTGAAAACACTCCTGGAATTTGTGCACTCTAATTCCTGACACAGCCCACTTTCCCAGCACAGTGTTTTCTCTAGTCAAATATCCAGTCTGCCACAGCTTCTTCATTATCATATTTCAGTTTCTAACAATGACTATATTTCCTTAAGCAGCTTTTAACTTAGTTTTTTTAAAAAATATTGTAGTTACTTCAGTTACTTCATGATGTGTGAGATTCTATATTTATGTTTCCTCTAACGGTCACCTTCAAGCCTGACTTTCAGTTATCACAATGTAACTTACTGTAAAATTTTTTGAAGCTTATAAATGTTCATAATTTATAAGCTTCAAAACCATCCAATACTTTCATTCACAGTTCATAAACCTGAATTACCCTTGAATAATATTAGAAATCAGTCAGATAACAAGGTATTACTAGATACACAAGCACACATAGATGTGGCAAATACATAAACTCTCACAGCTCTCTCTTTTATGCTTATCAGACTTAAAATATATCTGCAATGTTTGGACATGTCACCTTCCATAACATGTGCCTAGATGATGCTGAAGTGACAGCTCTATGGAAGCACTTGCAAAGTTATTGTACCAAAATAAAAAGCATACAATCACTGTGTCACTGTGTACTCATGTATATGTATGCAACGAAACATGCAAGCATGGACACAGCAGACCTACACATAGTCAAACTAGCCTCTTTCTAGTCACAGCAGATGATTAAAAAAAAAAAAAAAGAAAAAAAGAACCTCAGTGATTATGGAACAGTGGGACAACCTGAAAGGACCCACTGAGACAATGCATGTATATAGGCCATGTCACTAAACATCACTGGAATTGTAATTGTCACCCAAGTCATTTCCATTAAAGCTAGTTTGTCTGAGTAAGGTTCCAGAAACAACATAATTAAAACATAAGGCTTAAGGCTTAAAAATGTAGAAAAAGCATTAGGCTGAAACCTACTGGCTGCTAAAGGAAGGACAGGAAACATTAAGACCTGGTGATTCAGATACAGTTGTAGTCTGGGGACTATAACTGGGAACAGTTATAGTCCTACAGTTTCTATTATTCAAAAAGAGAGATGTAGGTTCAGTCAGACACTAAAAACAGTAAGTTACTTCACAGTATTTTTTATGATGAGGGTGTTGAAACACTGGAACAGGCTGCTTGGAGAGGTGGTAGATGCCCCATCCCTGGAAACATTCAAGACCAAGGTGGATGCGACTGAGCAATCTGATCTAGACAGGACTGGTTTATTATTCCATTCCTGCAGTGCTTCATGCCAGGAGGAGAAGTTCTTTCGGCAAGTTTGTATCTGAGAAATGGACAGGAGAGCCTACAGGATTCACCACTAAGGCTCCCCTTGGCTACTTTCACTTGGCATATCATTCTCTACCACCTGCATGTAAAATTATCCCTCAAAATAAGTTCCAAATATCGAGATTGTTTTACCCACCCGCTTTCCTCATACAGGTGATTTTCAGAGAAGGGAAAAAAGTTGAGATAAGTTCCCCAAACTACTTCAAGTAACTAGCGCTGGAGCCCCCTCCTTCACACTAATCTATACCTTTGAAAGTGACTGCTGGGGCTCCCCCAGCTAATCTCCCCAGCACATCTAGCCTTCTGCAGGAGCCCCAGGGACCAAAGAAGCCTCACTATGGAGCATTCTGAGGAGATAAACTGTGTTGTAACAAGGAGCAGAAGAGGTAGCCTGGTAATGATCACTGGCAAGACATTTTCTTGCTTCCACTAGCTGCTTTTATCTGGCTGTCTTCCAAACTGCAATCAGAGTGGATCAGCAGCTCTTAACATTAAAAGGAAGCAACACAGAGGTAGCCTCATCTAAATATTATACCCACATAATGTAAAAAATTGTGTAAGAAGATCTTAATAAAAAGTCTTTAATGCTATGCTGAAATGTTAATAAAGCAAAAGAACAAGTGTTCTACTATTAAAGCTAAGTTAGCTGCATAAAAATAGATTGTAAGTTACCTAGCATGGCTCAAATACATTCCTTGGCGTCGAATGTCTTCTGAGTCTATTTCCACAGGATTTATTAAAGCAAGCTGATCAATAGACCATCTGAATTTTCCTGGTGTCTAAAAAAAAGAAACAGGCATCTTAATGCTTGCTATTCTAAAAAGATAAAAATAAAACCACAGGACAAATCTCAATGGAACAATACAATCACAGCTTCCACATAGTTTCTGTCAAAAACAATCAAAAGTATTTCTATTTAAATGATCTACTCTAAAAAAAAGTAAGTCAGTCAGGCTTCTTATCCTGCTGGTAGTAATATTGCAATGATTAACAACATAATATTAAGTGGAAGGTTACAGCTGGTATTTACAAACTGAGGTGTCAGTTTCTTCTCAATTCCTAGGGACAGGTCTACTAAAGATACATAACTTGGGATGAATGAAAATTGCTTCTTCAATCCAAACCTTTTGTGGTTCCACAAAATCTCAGTATCTTAACCCAAGTTATCTAAATAATAGAGCAGTCTTCCTTTCACTTCCCATTTCTAAGAAGACCAGAGCTGCAATGCCTGTACATGCTGCAATGTCTCCCTCATAAATGCCATACATAGGGCACAACAAAATCCAATTCAGAAATAAGAAGCTTCACCTCTTCATTTAATAAAGTGCTGTTCAAATACATTTGGAAAATTATCTACCAAGTGAGTCTTTTTAGTTTCATGAGCAGATTCACCTCTACTGCTTATCAGAAAATAATCTCAACCACAAACCAGCATGTAATTTGCAACGAAAAAACAAGTTATAGATACACAAGATCATTGACTTGAATACACAAACAGCTCGCAACATAAGTGCAATTAAGTTTTATTTGCAACCAGCCTACTCAGCATCTAAGTAAAAACTGGTTTTCTGCACTGTAAGTAGGACCAGAGTACCACATCCAACAACTAGTCTTTATCTACTTTCTACTGGTTTTAGCACTCAACTGCTAATATCTAAAGACAAAAATAATTTTTTTTTGTCTAAAGACAAAATAAATTTAGGCAGGAAGGAAGACTAAGAGTCAATATTACTATTTAAAAGCAGCATAGTTCTGTGAAGAAACTCCAAATGCCAACAAAGTTCTTTAGCTTGGTACATATATTGAAGTACACTGAATAAAATAACCTTTTTAATGCATTTGAAAATATTAGCATTATATCTGTACAGTCACACAACTAACGACTAGATCTTACAGATGAGGATTTCGTTGACTTAAAGACAGAAGGACTGGAAACAATCTGCTCCTGAAGAGTGTAATAATCACTTGGACTTTCAAAAGGATTCAGGATTGTGACTCGTCCTGGAGTTTCTGGTGTAATCTGCATTTTAGCTTCTTCTGTATCACCCATAACACTAAGCTATACCTGAAAAACAGGGAGAGCAAAATTAAGGAAAACAATGAAATCACACTTTTGACATTTTAGGGCCACCCTGAAGGCTTTGGGCAGAGAGAATTAATAATTTTAAGGCACCAGCAACATTTCAAAAACGAAGTTAACTATGGGTTGGACCTAATGACATAATGTTGATAAATAAGGCCGGCACAAATTAAAAATTACAATTACAAACAAACAGAAACTACGAAAACGAGTTAAGAAAGAACATGAAAAGAGGGATTAAGAAAAACCAAGCAAACACCCAAACAAGGGCAGAACAACAAGCAAATAAGNGACCAATCACGAAGCACTGTGTGCGCCGTCGGACCAATGGCAGGGCTGCCCCTCTCTCGAACGGACCAGTCGCCAGCGCCGCCGCCGCCGCACGAATTCAAAGAAAGCCCGCCCCCGCCGCGCTCGCGCTGGGCCGGGCCGTCACGTGNAAGACAGAAGGACTGGAAACAATCTGCTCCTGAAGAGTGTAATAATCACTTGGACTTTCAAAAGGATTCAGGATTGTGACTCGTCCTGGAGTTTCTGGTGTAATCTGCATTTTAGCTTCTTCTGTATCACCCATAACACTAAGCTATACCTGAAAAACAGGGAGAGCAAAATTAAGGAAAACAATGAAATCACACTTTTGACATTTTAGGGCCACCCTGAAGGCTTTGGGCAGAGAGAATTAATAATTTTAAGGCACCAGCAACATTTCAAAAACGAAGTTAACTATGGGTTGGACCTAATGACATAATGTTGATAAATAAGGCCGGCACAAATTAAAAATTACAATTACAAACAAACAGAAACTACGAAAACGAGTTAAGAAAGAACATGAAAAGAGGGATTAAGAAAAACCAAGCAAACACCCAAACAAGGGCAGAACAACAAGCAAATAAGACAAAAATCCAACAAACAAACAAACAAAAACCCCGACGAAGCACCAGAAGTGACCAACCAGCCCCAGCGGCCGGGGCAGCAATAACGCCCCGGGCACCTCCCGCTCCGCCCGGGCGCTAAAACCGCCCGCCCTCCGCCTCAACGGGCCGGGGGCAGCCCCAGCCCTCGCGGGGCTCCGGCAGGAGGGCACCTCC